>CM040186.1:94051642-94579142 GCA_022606455.1 Callitettix versicolor
CTCGACGGCATAGCGCAGTTCTTTGCGTTCCGCATGAACAAATTCGCACGGCTAACAAGCGCCGAGTAGCTCTTAGCTTTTATAATGAAGGGTAGCTCAGGTAGCAAGACGTAGCTAATTATATAGGTTACATTCACGACGATTGGGCGGAATAATTAAAAGTGGAGCTGAAAAATACGCTCGGGGTTGAATCGTGGGGGGGAGTAATTCTTTAATTGGACTCAGGTACCGTGGCACACATCGGGAAACGGGAGGCGAACAATTCTTGTATACAAACTGTTTTTCTGACTTAAAAAAAACACGAATAACAAACTTTATATTTAAAAATATTTTTTTGCGCAATTATAATGCAAAAGATTGTTCTATAACGAACAGAACTATATTGTGATACTGACTCGCTAACTACAGCTATACACACTCAAACTATTTTGAACTTTGAAAAATATAACGCTAAAGTTTAATTCGTTATTTTGTGTAGTAATAAATTTATAGTGTTAAAATCCAAGACGACAAACATCATTATAGGTAATCATTATAGGTGGTCGCTTTTAAAATCAAAAAATGGTACTACAAAGTTAAAATTGTTAAAAACTTCGTTCTATAACTAATGATATTTTGTTCCTTTATATAGTTCTTCTGTTTTTATGAACATAACTACTCCTTTTTATAATTAAAGGGTCTATGTTTTTTTGGCGGCATATACTGAAAACCAGTGAATAAAAAAACTACAAAGTTTTATCATATGTGCATCTTTTAACAATACTTTTTTACAACAAACAAGATATAAGAAATCTTAACAATATTAAAAAATTATATCTTTTACACAAAATTAAAAGTATAAAGATAATTTTCAATATTAATGTTGCAAAAAGTACTTGTTTAGTACTTTTTTATTCTAATGTATCAGGCGGAAGCAGCTGAAGTTAGCAGGTGATGGACTTAGTAATCCCATCGTACCGCTCATACTACTTTCATTCATTTACTCAAGACACACACACACACACACACACACACACACACACACACACACACACACACACACACACACACACACACACACACACACACACACACACACACACACACACACACACACACACACACACACACACACACACACACACACACACACACACACACACACACACACACACACACACACACACACACACACACACACACACACACACACACACACACACACACACACACACACACACACACACACACACACACACACACACACACACACACACACACACACACACACACACACACATTCAATACCTACACAGCTTGGCTAACTCTAAAGTGTAAGCGACCCTTGCTGATGGAGTGTATGATACTGGCCTAATGGTATATCAAACGAAGTTCTGGGAGAACAGGCGACCTTCCATTACACCTTAGCGTTATCCATGCATGAGGGGCTCTGTGTGGGTGAACGTCATTTTGTTCGCTACTTTTGGGTGTTCTCGTAACAAAAAGGGTGCAAAAAAAGTAAAAACTCAGTAATAAGTGTCAAAAGGAAGATTTTTTTTTAACGTCCGACTATTATGCACACTTGGGCTAATGCAGACGATGGGATGATTTATAGCGTATGAAAATGCCAAGCCCTGGCTGGGAATCGAACTCGGGTCCTCGGGGTGAAAGCCCAGTACGCTATCAACTAGGCCAACGAGGCGGCTCACAACAAGAGAAAGAAAATTAAAAGGGTATTAGCAGAGCAAGTATCTCATAAGGAACTCTCAAGTCACCAATAGAAGTGGAGTGACTATCACCTTGAATCTCTTCTAAATCCCAAACGTTAGGAAAATACCAAAAACGTAAACAACATTACACAAACTTTAAAATTTAATTTTTTTTCCAATTATGAAAGATTTTTAAAAATTAGAATTACTTTTATGTTTGTGGGAAAACTTCTATACGGTTTTCGTGGATATAGGCGATCTCATAAGTTTTGTTTAAGTACTAATAAACTTTTTTTAGCAAAATGTATTCAAAATCTTTTACGCAGATTTTGAGAAAAATCTATTTTCTTACAATTTTTACCAAAAAAATTAACTTTTAAAGTTAAAAATAGTTTCCATTTGATTAACAAGTCTTACAACTTTATATTAACTGGATTTTGTAGTTAATAATTGTGCATATACATACATTTTGGTTAAGGTGGTATTTTTTATGTCAAAATTAATGAGAACAAGGAATATGCGTTAACGGTAAGGGAGTAACTAAGACCGTTGAGGTGCGCAGTTCAGAGACAAAGCAGACTAACCGGTGCTTTAGCCACATCGACTACCGAGTCTTTAAATTGGTAAAAAATAAATAGATAAATTTATTAGCACTGCTTCATGAGTATTTTATAATATTATTTATTTACGTGAACATTTGTTTTACTTAAAACTTAGGTTCATGATAAAAAAATAACATCACCTAAACGAACAATTTTATGCTTTATAATAAAAATACGAAAATTAATAACATTTTAAAGTTTAAAATACTCATTTATACAGCTTTAAACAATATTTACGGTGATGATACCTGATTTTCGAAAACGTTATGATTTTTTTAAAGATTTTTAATTTGTAATATTTTGAAAATATGAAATCTGGATGGCATATATTCCTATGATTTTTAACAATACCTCAAAATACAAGTACTAACTGACTGGAGTTCATGATCGATGCTAACGTAATGATGCCGGATCTAGTTAAATCAAACCATTTCTGTTGTATAGCAAGTAAATATGCCTACTTACCCGAGGTATTTAGTTCAAAAAGATTCTTTGTGGGTTCGTGAAAGATATATGGAGGTTAACTCAGGTTAAATAGCTGATTGTTACGTACATATTGTTGCCTAAATAAACATCTAATCTTAAGAGATAAAAGAATGCCCTGATCTGCGGTTTATCTTCTTTTATTACTAGATGGCCAAGACTTCCATTGATTCTGGTTTTACCGCTCAGCTATGTAGGTTACTGTACATCCTCCACCACAGGTTCAACTTTCCCAATTCAACCTCAGGTCTTTAAAGAACCGTGAGATATTTCGGATGATGTTGCCCTGTTCTATCGTCTGTCCCTCATTCCAGAGAGTGCCTAGGGATTCAAATCATTTCCTGTCCAATGTTGGACGGTCAAAAACAAGTATGTGTTGAGCTTTTTCTTCAGCTGTACCACATTTGTTAAACACAAAATTCGTGATATGGAAATCCACTTTGTGTAGATGACTGTGGAATGTTCAGTGACCCGTCAGAAACACTGTCACTCTCCGCAGATCCGTCCTGTTTAGCCTTAGGGCCTCGCCTGTGAGTGACCTAGTTGGACCCGCAAGCATCCTCTTTGACTGTACAAGACCATCCATTCTCTCCCAAGACCTTTGGTCTTCCTTAGAAACCCATTAGAAGGCATGTCTGCGTGCTAGATTATAAGATACTCCACATGCAGGTTCACATTCATCTTCGCAGAACCAACATCCTCCGGTGTAAGCTGCGTTCTCAACCTTTTACCACGAGTTTCCAATGGGAAGCTAGAAGTATCCTGCCTTTTCATAGAAGGCCCATCATACTGATTCAGTAACAAATCTCCTAAATCCCAGAGGGTCTGGCTTCATTTGGATGCCCAACCTCAGCGTGGTGCTTATCCTTCCAAGCCAGACTTCTTTCCTTTTGGGATAGGACATTCTCGCCTCTGGCGAGGGCTTCTTCAATCCTTTTCTTTCGTAATTAACTACAGAAAAGCTGTACCTTTGATACAGCTGTCCAATACTGTCTTGTCTGATGTTACCATCTTCCAGATTAAGCATGAAGTACTCCTACATGGAAGACAGGTCGTCCATGCTTAATTGTCATTCGACCCCAGTCCCGCACTTATTGGAATGCTTTAGTCTCGAACCCACACTCCCCTCGATTCCTTAGTTTTTGTTTTTCGTTCGATACATATAATTCTCACGAGTACCAGGTTTTTGTACTCCTATCATGTGATGGATCCGGTGAGGAATAGGGGGAGTTCCTATCATGTGATAGGACTGTAAAAAACCCTCTGAAGATAATATATCCAGTTAAGTAAAAATTTTGTCAAGATGATTGATAGGAGCAGTTTTCTATTAGCTGATTAACAGAAAGTACAATAGCAAGATTTTAAAATCAGCCAGAAAAAATTGAATGTTTCAGAGCCCAGAAGCGTCCACGGCGACCGTCTTACCTTGGTAAATAACAGCTATTTAGGTAGTAAATAAAATGTTTTAAGAGTCACGCTATCTCGGGTGGTGAGAAAATTGAAGTTTAATGTAAGTAAAAAATAAAAATACAATAGTAATTAGGCTAGAATTTCATTTGGATAGAATTACGTTCATTGAAGACAGTGATGGTTTATCCAGTGAGTGATTTTTTTTTTAGGATTAATCTATTTTCTTCCGTCTATTGGCCCTCGTAAAAGCTATCGTGGTTTGAAAATTTCACAGTTTCACAAAGTTAACAAAACATTGAAGACACTCGTCATAACACTAAACACAATTACTACACTATTTTATTAAATCGCGCAACGATAAGATTTGGTTTAACCAAACACTATTATGCAACTCGTATGTCGTTACAGTCCGGACTGCGGAGTCTTCATCGGAGTAGCGCGCCCGTCAGTGTTATCAGTTAGGCTATTGTGCGTCTGTTGGTTTATATTATTGATTTAAATCAGTTATCCTTAGAGCCAATGTCATATATTAAATTGGATTTAAGCGATATTTTGTCATTGAACATAAATGTAATATCTCCTTGTTTGTGTGAATGCCTTCGAATTTATAGTTTTTATCTATGAGATGTTCTGCGAAAGCTGAGTTTGTAGATAATTTTCTTCAAGGTTTGTTCCCTCAATCTTTTTTTTGAAGGAGCGAGATGTCTGATATATAAAAACTTGGACAATTACTATGCCTATATTTAATTGTGCATATATATATATATATATATATATATATATATATATATATTTATATTTATATATATTTATATATATATATATATATATATATATATATATATATATATATTTATATATATATATATATATATATATATATATATATATATATATATCTACCAGTTTTGCCAAAGTTGCTTCCGTTTGTTCTTGTAACTCGCTTTTTCAGTAAAGTTGACAGTTTATGAGATGTTCTGAAGGAAACATTTATATTCTCTTTAACTAGTTTTTTTTAGCCTGTAGCTTAAAGTTGCTTTCTGTCAAGATGAACGTTTGTTTTATATGTATGTTTGCTTGTAACGACATCGACAGAGAGATTTTGACCATTTGTACTACGGCCTGAAGATGAAACAGTAAAGTTTCGAAACCGCGTTAGTCTTTACGATGTGAGTTTAAAGACCAAATAGACGGAAGAAATAATCCTAATTATTTAAATATGAGGTCCGGTGGTTATATTGCGATAATGAAATTGTTTAATGTTCACAAATTGGAATTCCTAACAATAAAACAGAAAGTGCTATTTCTTCACGCTGTTTCGTATAATGTGTACGCAAGTTGAACTGTTTGTAACCTAGATGACTTGTTTACTACTCGCTGTCAAACAGTACAACTCATCTCTAACATTATTAGTAATTTCTAATCCGAATTTACATTCCGAGCACATGTTCTCTTTGAACGTGACAATGTTTTCTTAAGTTTGAACAAATAAAAAGCAAAGAGTGAACGCAAGTTGTCTACCCCGCCACGGACAAATCGATATTTCCAATTCAGTCGATTGCTTTACTTTCAAACTGTGTCCAAACTTCTCCGCCCGAAGCCCTCCTACGGCTTTCTATAAATAAATACCCAGCCCAGCCTGTGACTTTCTTTCCATATTCTTGCATAATTGATTCTGCCGCTTGTAGCGCTGTATCGTACTACAGTTTCATAAAAATAAGATTATCATTTTGTTAGCACACTACATGTATGCCTAGTTCAAAGAATAGTACACCTCATAGTATATTTTCAGCTAATATACAGAGCGCTCGATAATGTTTTCTGCCAATATAATCGGTAACTATAATATTTAGAAAATGTTATTGTACCAACTTTATTGAAAATTGGTCTAGAAAGAAATTGTTTTCTCCATGAAGTGGTCAAAATTATGATAGATTTTAGCGTTCAGCCTATATTACAGGAAATCTTAGCATTGTAGGGATTCTCAGCATTGAATCATAGTCCGTCATCTTGAAACGACAGTGAAGGGAAACATCTTATCCATACGTCGTTCGAGCTTTTATACAAAATACCTCTGTACCAAATTTCAAAACAATCGGCCAAATTGTTCGGCCAAAACTGCGTAAAAAAGAAACGGTCGAGCTGAAACAAAAAACTCACTTTGTTCGTTTAATAAATGTGACCATTCTGTGTTTTTGAAGTAAATATGGTCCATAAATATTCTTGAAAAAGTGAAAGTTTCGAACATCCAAAGAAAACTGAAAACATTTCTTTAACAAATATCTGTTAAATACAAACCCGCTGATTTACTTACACACCACTTATTATATAATATTTGTGAATGTGGTACAAATTTAGAAAAACATAACAGGTCAATTTTGTAAAATAGGCAGGTTTTTCTAATTTTATCCGATTTTTTGTTTTGTTTGAGATAACAATCTATCCAATTTGGTTAACATCAAAATTGTTATATTTTGAGAAAATACTACGTCTGTTATTTTTAGCTGTTTTTCACCGAAAATGTTTAATTAGAAAATTGTTTCCTGATACTCTATATTACGAGGGTTGTCCGTAAAATAAGGTTCCCAATAATTTTTCACAATGAAAAACATGTTTATTTGCATTCAATAATATATTTTTGGAGAGCTTACACTTTTTTATATTTTTCGACATAATCACCGTTGAGATCGATGTATTTTTGTATATGGTGAACCATCTTTTGTATGCCTGAGTCGAAAAACTCTCCCACCGCGCCGCGAAGGTAGCTTAAAACTTTTTCTTTCAGTTCCTTCCGGTACTGAAATGCGTCCCACCTACGTGTTTCTTCAAATTAGGGAAGAGATGGTAGTCACGGGGTTACGTCCGGGCTGTAGGGCGTATGTGTGACAGTATCCCATCCAAATTGGTTGATGAGATCGGTGTGCGGACTAGCGTTGTCTTGATGGAAACAATCTCCCTTCGTGAGCATGCCTCTCCTCTTGATTTTAATCGCGCAGCGAAGGTTCCTTAACGTCTCACAGTAACGATCAGCATTCATTGTTGTTCCGGTATCCATGAATTCGCACAACAAAACACGCTCGCCATGACTTTGCCGGAAGACAGTGTTTGTTTGAACGTCCGCAGCTTCGGCGAATCTGGATGTTTCTACTGAAGTGATTGTTCTTTCGTTTCCGGTATCGTATAGTGTACCCATGTCTCGTCCCCAGTGAAAATGGAGTCCAAGAATTTCTTGCCATCGGTTTCGTAGGCCTGAAGAAATTCGCGGGCCGCATCAATCCGTTGCCGTTTGTGGTCAGCTTGGAACCCATTTTGCACAAACTTTGCTATACCCTAAATGGTCTGTCAAAATTATATCAATGCAGATCTTGCTGACAGCAGGGATCATTTCGGGAGCTCCCGAACAGTCACCCTTCGATCGTTCAGCATTGCTTCTTCCACTTTCGCAATCTTTTTATCCAAAGCCGTCCGGAACGCTGTTCGTCATGAACGTCTTTCTTTGAATTATCTACACCATTCGCGCAGGTGTTCTATGATCATACATTTTTCTCCGTAGACTTCACACAGTTGGATATGAATGTCCACGGGCGCAGTGTTTTTGCACACAAAAAACTAATCATAGAGCGTAATTCGCACCTGGCGGGAGACAGAAGAGGCAATTCCATTATTAACGGCTACCTAGCCAAGGCTGAACGTCGCAGACAGCTCGCGGAGTGGGGACTGAGAGTTGAGGAACCAAAGCTGCAAGCTAAGGTCACCGGCTCCAGCGTAACAACGTTCGCAGCGACTATAGCGCCTTGGGAACCTTACTTTACGGACAACCCTCGTATTTTCCAATGATGTTCTCACATACCAATGTGCACTTGTTTGAACTCAGTACAAAAAATGCAGACAGTCTATACCCATCAAAGTTTTGAATAAATACATTAAGCTACGAAATTACCTACTATATTGCAAATTGTGTTCGAATAAATTGTTTTAGAATGTGATCAATTAATATACTGTATTTAAATTATCTGTAATTTATGGAGGCTAACTTGGGTCGTGTTGAATAAACTGAACTTTTATCAAAAAAAGAAAGAATTGCCACAAAAGACCTAACCTGAGGACTAAAATGTTCCTTTGATACACTTGTAAATAATCGTGATATACTTTCTTATATACGTGATAAAAGCAAATTTTAACAATAAGTTCTTTTTTCAAAATCTGATTTCACCATCATAATCATAATCAGCACTAAAATCTACATTTATTTTCATTTTTAATATTTTTATAATCAAAAACGATTTTTGTAACAAGTATGAATCAAATTAGACCAAAATTTTGAACGTGACAGTGCGCGCGCGCGCGCACACACACACACACACACACACACACACACACACACACACATTACATATATATATATATATATATATATATATATATATATATATATATATATATATATATACGTGAGTTGTTTCTTCATATAGACTACTTTTAATATTAATTCTTTAATACCATAATTTTTTAATCTTCAAAATGTTTTTTTTAATGTTTTAGCATTTAACTTTACTCCAGCCGAGACCGTACGTGAAATATGCACTCCATCATCATTGATTCCATAACACTTTATGATTAGTCTTTAAATTGTTTTAAACAATCTATATCGTTATCCACCAAAATTCGTTCAACCGTTTTAATGTGGCGGCCATTCAAATTTTTTTTTTAAATAAAAACCTTAATATATACTTTTGCAAACTGTACTAAGCAATCGTAAGCAGTTTAAAATATGTAATCATAAACATTTATAAATGTAATTTGAAAATTTATTTATTTTTTATTTTAAGGCGAAAAGCACATTGAGGCTATTATCACCTCCCTAAATGTAAGTGTGAGTGTAAAGTGTTAAAGTCGTAGGTGTAGTATTGTAAGTGTAAGTGTGTGTTAGACTCGGGTACCGCGAGGGACGTCTAAATCCTATCAATAGGTGCAGCTAATCTGCACCCCCTGTGGGTATTTGAAAATTTAAATGTAAATTTCAAAATTGACGGTGAAATTAAATTTTTAAAGTATTACAATAAAATTCATAAATTTTATAACGGTCAGGTTCGTTTTTGTATTTTTATTGTAAAAGAAAAAATACTCACTTTTAAATGATCGCTTATGTTATGCTAACAAGTCAGCTACATTCCGCAAGTGTTTGCTTTATAATTACTATAATTCATAGTAAACTTCTGTAATTTTTCTGATGAACAACTAGTTGGGACTACCTAATTATTATGTGAATAAATATAACTTTAATATACGATTTCTGTTCATATTTCATGCATTTTTCCTTTCAACGTCTTCTTCTAAGGTAAGATAATGCACGCTGTTTCTGTATTGCATAATAAGCAAAAATAGTTTAACATGGCGGTATCCGTAAGAGCGGGGAAAACTTTTCCAAAAGTTGGTCCTTTAATTTCAGCCGCTATCTCATTACCGTTCGTTTAATTTCCGCCGAGCAACTCGGGCGACGCAGAAAGGTAACATTTTTGCGCGCGGCGACAAGACGAAGCTGAGGGGATGCTTTAAGGAACCTTCCCCCTGCTTAATTAGAGCCGGCAACAAATATGCGGATTCGGCGGATCCGATCAATGCACACTTAACCAAACAAATAATTAATACTATTTCGTCTACAAGAAGTTAAACGCAACTGATAACAGTTTTGTGTTGGCAGCCAATTAGGTACAACTTTGGTACTGAATCTAGCGGCGTAAGGGGGATTTTTAGCAAGTACCAGTTTAGTGCAATGTTCGCTTGATTGCGCTGATGGTGTTTGCTTATTGAAAACATGTGGTTGGCTTAGTAATGTTTAAAGCTTTACACTAATAGCATGTCTCTTCTAGTATCTAAACTTTAAGTTAGAAAAATATAAAACTTAAAAGTTGTACAGTTGTTTGCATGTTTCTTTCTGTTTATATTGCTCAAACTAAACTAACTTATATAATTTTTTTTATATTTTTTTTAATTTTAAAAATAAAAAATAGTTTTAAAAAAAATATAGCACGTACGTCTGGTTTGCCAAAATCTTGTGATCATTTTTTAATTTTTCAAAAAAATATACCTTTTTCTGTCAAACAAATAGTTTTCTCAAAATCAGTTCTAACTATGTTTTTATAACATTTTGCCCAATTTGTGTTTTTCATTCCCAAAAACACCGCATGGATCGTAACATTCGTAAAAAATCGAATTAAGAAAATATTTTAAACAATAAAAAAATGTCAAAATTGATATTTTTTGCTTAAATATTTGTCACAGGTAATAAATAAATAAAGATTGAAAACGGAAGTCAGTGTAACAAATTAAAATTTTTTTAAACACTATTTCGGAGTAAATGCTAAGAAATAACCCCTAGTTACTTCGTTTTTTTTTTTTATTTCAATTCGTTTATTAACAAACCGCAATTTTTTTTTTTTTTAATTTAGTACAACGACTCGAGTTATAAGTCTTCATTCATGACCAAAATTCAATAAAACGATCTTTAAGAATAGACCAGTTTTCCGAATTTTAGTCAGTAGTTTCTAAATGGAATTTTTGGGGCTTGATTTTATGGGCGAATAAATTTTGTGCGTTTAATATTTTTGTATTTTTATTATTTCATAATGAGAACGTACAGAACGCAATAAAAATAAACTAAATACAAAATCAAATTGCATCATGGTTGGTAACAGAATGACGGAGACATATTGCTAATTATGATTATATTATTGGTACTTTGATTCTTAAAAAGCTAATATGGTGACAACTAAAACTGCATGATAGTTTCATAAAAATCTTCCAATCAGATTAATTCACAGCGATTTACATGGAAATAAACACACACACACACACACACACACACACACACACACACACACACACACACACACACACACACACACACACACACACTTTTTTGAGCTCAGGATATGAAAATGGATAGAACGATCAACATCTCAATATCGATTTCGATAGTAAGAAATTCGATATTAATCGATAGTGAGAAAATCAAATTAATGTAGAGGATCTCATTGAAATGTATATATATTTTCCTAGGATATCATTATCGTTCTACTTGGGATTTAACAAAAGTATCAAGTTCCATAATTTTTCAAATTATCGTTTAGCCCCAAGAATGTTTTCTTTCAATTAAACTTTCATAAATTTAGCACAAGGAAAATACTGTTACAGTAGGATATATAAAAATACGCAACAAAAAACGTAACAATTTCAAACAATACGAGTGGCGCTACCTATGCAACAAGCCTGTGAACTATCAGAAGAGTTTACAGATTATAATATTCCAAAAGGAAAATTTTTATTTATAGTATTTTTACTATAAACATTTGCATTGGTTTATATTTATTTTTCTAGGTTAGCGATATCGTTCTACTTGCGATTTAACAAAAGCACCCAGTTCCATAATTTTTCAAATTATTGTTTAGCCGCAATAATGCTTTCCTATAAAAACGTTAATAAATTTAGCACAAATAAAATATTATTACAGAGGATATTTATAAAAATATGCAACAAAAAATGTTTTAATAATTTTAAACAGTACGAGTGGCGCTACCTATGCAACAAGTCTGTGAACTATCAGAAGAGTTTACACATTATAATATCCTAAACGGAAAATTTTTATTTTATACATTTTTACTAAGGACATTTACATTGGTTTTGTAATCATAATAAGTATTGTATTAAATTTTGGTATTTAATTTTAAATGTTCCAAAACAGTTACTCTTTTTTGTATTACTGGTATGATCGATTAAACTAAATTTAATAGAAATTGTTACAATTTATTTTTGCTGATTTTTAAAAAAATTCCTGCTAAAAAAACTTTTTTAAAAAATGTGTTTTAAATTTAAAAATTTATAATAAATTATTGCCGAATTACTCTTGTATGTCGAATTTCAAAACACAAATACGCTTCCTTGCTAAAGCTACTGGGCACTGGGGACTTATAAGCGGATATTGTATTCTCAAAAATATAACAAAACTTATTGCATGCACGCTAATTATTTTAAGGCTACTTGGTGTAGTGATAAAATAAAATTCTAAAATAATGATTTTTGTTACGAAAATTTAATTACAGTACTTAGATTTCTATATTTTGCAGTCTGAACTATCCGAAACCACTCACTAAATGATTTTCTGAAAAGTTTGTTTTGCCGCACTCGCACGATACATCGTAGATTAACAATACAGTTAAAATATTGCACAAACTTTCTAACAATCAATTATTTCTCTAAAATATTCAATTCTAAAGCTACCGTAAAAGAAAAACAGGAATCAGTATAATTTCTAAAATTAGGTTAATCGGATATTGCTGACATTTTGACCGTACATGAAGATTTATAACTCAAATCAGAAAATAAATTTTAAATAAGAGTAATTTAACGGTTCAATAACAAATCGAAAAAAGTGAAACGTCAGTGCTGTTTTATCAAATTTATTCAAATTCAATTTTATTTAATGCAAATCCATTTCACTGACTTCAGTTATAAATCTTCAATATATAACCGCAAAATTTGACAAAACCCTGATTTAAGAATTTGAGATGAGGTTAAGTAGTTTTTTCAATAGCACCCGAAAACGATTTTTGGAAGATTTAGTGACTCATCCGGTTTGTTTAGGCCTTTATTGACATTATAATATTATAATAATTTGACCAAAATCGTCATAACAAATTTTGATAGAACTCTATTTTAAATTTTATTGTTAACAAAAAAACAAAAACATTTTTTTAATTAAAAGTGTTCAAAAGATGTGAGAAAAGCAAACCTCCTGGGTAATTCTTAAAACTAAAACTCTTATTAAGGTATAATTGTTTCCAGTATTCTAGTAATATAACAGTAAAATAAATAATTCTATTAGGGCCTAACCTCTTAAGGACAAACAATTTTTTTTAAGTCTTGATAAATATCTACTCCCCACTGTGTTTAAATTAACCTTTGCCCTTTATCTTGTTCAATCAAATTCCGCACTTAATCAAAAGTTTAAATCTATGAATACAATCCTCGATTATAAATTATAACAATTAAAGCCGTAGCATTCAGAGAGGACTTCCTTGTAAGACATAAATCTAAGAAGGACCCTTTCCTTCCCCAGCCGGACATTCCTAACTCGAGGATATCAGTCTCAACTTGACCAATATATCAATATCCGAGGATTTACACTAATTCGTTGATTAATACCGAGAGAGGATTGCAGACACTCAGAATTCTGAAACAATTGTTCGCGTTGAACTTGTAAGTTCAGTGACTGGATTAGCTGTTGAGAAATGGGCAAACTTGTAAATATTTTAAGGGTTTTGTGATGTGATTAATTGAATTTACTTTCTGCGGAAACTGCAATGAAAACTTAAAACTAAAATCTAACTTCCTGCAAAGATTTTATAAAACTGAAACAGAAACTGGTATAAAAATATACTTACATCTGCTTTAGTTATTTATCTTAAGCATTCATAAAAAAAATAAATGATTTTTTTTTTATAACATAAGAGGATTCTTAAACATTCCCAAAAAAATTGAGCATTGCTATTCTCTCACAAAAATTCGTTTGTGATGAAAGTTTCAATTTAGTAGAAGAATTGTGTATATTTTTGTATCACTATACTAAAATTAAAACTTTTACTATTTAATTCAAATGGCGGCTGTCTGATATTTAAACTTATAATCTTTAAAATCGTAAATTGAACACAGAATATTGAAAAACAAAATATTTATATAGTGGCAAACTAAAAAAGTAACTGTTACTTCGTTTGTAGCTTTGAAAACACCAAATTATCTTCAAAGAATCTAAAATGAATAAATAGATAATTTTCAAGAATATGCCTACAAGTTACTTATTATCATTAACATTAAAATCGGCCGACAGACGTAATACAAACCGTGTCCGAATATACGTGAACATTGTTGCTTATTTTTAGGTCCTTTGTTACGTCACAAAGTTATGCCGTAGCTCGCGAATGTATGTCCACATTGTGGATACGTAATATTCCTAGCCAGAAGATTAACCTAACAAAGCAATTTAAATAAAATTTTCCTTTTCGTTTTAAAGCCTTTTTTCGGTCAACATTCTATTAAAAATAAACAATAATTTAATTTATTCTACGTTTTTGATCAAATTTACTCAAATACAATCTGTATTTTTCCTAGTCCGGTCTCTACCATTGATAATAAACGTAGTAAAATGATAACACTTATGAGAGGTATGTGAGCGCTCGCTGCTGGTGGCACCTTGCGGTAAAGTGTTCAACTACAATAAAATAAATAATAGTACTGTTTTATTTTCTCAAACGTCTCCACCACCTGTCTTTGCATCTTGCAGCGTTCGTAGCGGACGATAGTCCGGTTACTTGGACTTTAGCCGCTGATATCGAGAACGCTATTTATAATTGCGGCTGTAATTCTAATCCGTTTATATTCAATACTACAGCCCAGTAAAAACTGAGTTACGAAGCAAGAACGGCAAACAACTGTAAATCGGCTTAATTGCTTAAAGTATTCAAACAGTATGGTTTATTTTAAATTTCGTTCGTACATGAACATACATAATTCAGGCCAGTGTTATGAATTTAAAAATTCAAGAATTAACCTAATTTGAAAAAAATTTGTTACCATCGCGGGACATTAGACCGAAGCAAAAACTTTAACCAACAACTTTATGCTAGATGGGCCGGGATAATACCGTTAATTACAACGTAGAATAGCGTAAATTATAATTAAAATATTTATTATTCAAATTATTTATAGGCCTAGAAGGTAAATATCATGAAAAATAACATTAAATATTTAAATTAAATATTAAAAGTTTTAATCAGTAGCGGGATTTTAAGTCAAGTCCTTTAGCCCCATAAGCAGAATCAGCGTGATGGTGAGTCAACGTGACGATTTTTAACTGAATTCGGAGTTTTTATCTATAAAAATTTTTCTTACATTTGACAAAAAACTTTTCACTTAAAAAATGGAATTAACATTGACCTCAGCCGGGTTTTTTTACAAACTATAAGCAAATAATTTCTTTTATTTACACTTTTTTGTCATTTATTTAAAATTGAACATTTTTCATGTTTGAGCAAAATTCGGTGAACCGATTTTGAAAAATTTTGCTCCGGTTTTTCTGTCGTTAGTTTCACATAACTGTATTTCTGGAGAAGAACGCACGTAAAAAGTTTCCGTAAAGTTTTTACATCATTTGTTTAAGTTATATTAACAACATTGCACTCTTTGCTTTATTGTTTATTATATGAGTATATTAGTAGTTCAAAAACAGTGGACCTCGCAGAATATTTTCACTAATATAAAGAGCGATGCACGACATCATTTGTAACATATTTCTCCGCCAATTTAACCGGTAACCGTAATGCTTACGAAAAATGTTATTGGTCTAAATTTATTGGAAATGTGCTCTTTCTCCACTGAAGCTGTCAATAATATGATAGATTTGCCATTCAGTCAGTATTATAGGAAATAACCAGCAACTACACTCTCAACGATAAATCAAACCCCGCCATCTTGAAACGAAAATAAATAGAAAAACCTTACACATACGCCTTCGGGCATTAAACAAAGCATCTCCTTACCATATTTCAAAAAATAGGTCAATGGGTAAAACTGCGTACACTCTTTAAAGTAAGGTAGATGCCGTCATTTTGAAACGAAAGTGGGAAACTCTCTAACATATACATCGTTGGGGCTTTGTACGAGGTACTTCTATACCAAATTTCAAAACAATCGGTCGTTGCGTTTAGCCAAAACTGCGTAACGAATCCAAACCAAACGCCGACGGTCGAGTTGAAACAGACAACACGCTTCGCTAGGTCACCGCCTCTCGTGACATATATGCAAGCAGTGGAGCTTGGAATGAAATAAACGAGCGCCTTACAAGGTAAGACAATTAATATGGTGCCCAAGTTGGCCGAAGCTATTAAGCGTAGCGAGCGAGAATAAAGGGGCGTCTCGGTGCACTCTGCCCCTAGCTGCATATAATATCCCTTCCAACTATCTTAAGTCGGCGTCTATTAATAAGTTGCAGGAGGTGATTCATGTGGACATCTGTGTCCCCGCTAAGAGAACGTTGTAGTGTGTGTGTGTGTGCAGGCATTTAGCACACAAAATAATAATAAACAGTTTTTCTTAGGTCTTGCCTTCTTTCGGACATTATTTTTGTTTTCGTTTTCAGAAATGATTCAGTACTTTTGCTTTATTACTTACATTTCAAGTAAATTTGTTCAAAATCGTTAACGATTTGGCTTAAGCCAATTTCGCAAAAAATTGATATTTGTTAATTTTTGTATGTTTCAAATAAAACCGATTTTTTGCACTGTTACACACTTTTATGTAGACTATTTCGTAAAATAATAAAATAAAAATATTTAAAATAAAATAAAAGTAACAATTCTATGCGTGATCTAACAAAATATTCAAGATCGTTTAATATAAATAACGCTGTAAAATAGGCGAACCAGTTTGTTAAACTGAATGGACAGGCCAAAATCAATAACAATATTCTTACCCAGGTCACATGAAAAGTAGAAAATGTTTAATCAGATATAAGACAATAACAAAAATAGACAAATACATTAATTAAACATAAGTTACTTTCTCACGTTGAATTACTTCAGCAAAAAAGCTATATCGGCCTAATATCTCAAAATTGCTTCATTGGATTGCACTAAAATTTTTGTTACTTTGAATATTCTTAATTCATATAAGTTTTCCGAAATTTAATAAATATTTTATAGTTTAGACGTACATTAAAAAAATAAACTACAAAAGCTTTTCGCTTTTTTTTATTTACCCTTGAACCGTAAATATTTTTCATTTCACACAGCTTTAGTTACGGTAAGGTAAGCTTTAGTTATGAATCATCATATGACCAAAATTTGAGCAATACCAGATGTACCAATTTTTAAATATTACCCTTGAGTTCATAATACATATATCTCACTGCATAGGAAATTGTGTTACTGAAAATAGAGAACGCTATCTATCAGAAAGAAAATGAACCACGTACTTTTAGGTTAGCTTTTGACACTACAATTATGTTATTTATTAACGTACGAATCACTAATGATATTAATTAGATATCTTCATCGAGTGTAACGTAAATTTACTTAACGTACATTTATAGACTCAAGAATGGGCAGGTGGTAGAAAAACGATTTCAGAGCGCTCTGATGTCGGGTTTTGGTACTACGTTCATTTTACTTTACATTCTGGCATCCTGATTTTAATATTGGGAGTTCTATACACGCCTATCTTGATTTATGAGGTAATATGTTTAAAAGAGAACAATTTTTAAATACAAAAACAGACCCATCGAACGCTATCAATTGGACAATACAAAACAAACTTGTAAGTCAGTTTAATTTCCACTGGTTGAGCACAGATTCACATATAGACACACAAATACTAAGAAGGAAAGAGATAAAAATTATACTTTCTTTATATTTCGTATAAGTGAGAACGGAATATTTTTATGGACATATCTACTTTAGGTCTCTTTAATCCGAAATGTGTCTTTAGGTAATTTTGTTCTGTAAGTGTCTGTACATATTGAGCATGCAGTTGTGGTTTGAAATATTTCAGGAATATTTTTTTCAGAATTCATAAGCAACACTGTTTTCCTAAAAATTCAATTTAGGAGCTATCTGAAAATTAAATTAAATCTTTTGATTAACAATCTTTTGTCTAATTTTGTCCACATATGAAAAGCAATAAGTTACAATACCAACTTTGATATTAAAGAAATTGTAGCGATTCAGAAGTAAATCGAAAAACTCTGGGCCTACTTTCAGAAGTACAATTTTTTATTATTTTCGAACTTATACTTTTTTTTTGTTATAATGATTTAAGTTATGAATATATTACGACCAAAATTTGTGCAAAGCTGATAAACTTACTAATTTTGAGAAATTGTGCCGATTCTCCATCGGAACTACTTATTTATAAGTCAAATATAACTACATTTCGTCAATTCAAAAATTATAAAATACAAAATGTTTGTAAATAAATAAATGTTCTGTATACAAATGCTTACACCAAAACGAAACCTCAGCGCGATCTATCGGAATTACTCCAAAACTCCACCTAACGTACAATTTCAAACCGCCAGGTAGCAGCACATACCGACGCTGCACAGAACTGCTCCTATCGGTGAATGAGCGAACTGCGTTCAACGCCTGCGCAAATAATCTGTAATATTGACAATCAAGTTGGTGTAGAAAGTAACTTGTCAGAAATCGTTATTTAATAGTAAGTTTCCAGTTTGTTCGTCAAGTTTGTTTGTGGAGGGGAGAGTTGGCAACATTTTACTAGTGGTCGTAAATCTTTAAGGGGTTATAAACAATGTGGACAAGAATCAAATTTGTACAAGTCAGAGTTTTTATTTATAGATGGTTGTCATGTTACACTGACATAACAATTAGTGAAATAATTTATTAGTGGTGGTTTAATGTTTTAATTTATTGTATTTATTTATTTCTTCAGGATTACCAACTTATAAACAAGAACGGTGAAGATTTATATTAGTTGTTGTACAAAATAAACTTATTATTTCAAAACGTCAGTGCATTTTTTAGCAATGTCTTATTTAATGGCCTCTATATAGACTATAATTAAATTATTTTTCAATGAAGTTTAGAACTTAATTTTTCATTATAATTCCCTACAAATAATAAACTAAAATAGTTTTCAATTTGATATTATACCTACATAAAAATGTGATTTTATAATTGAACACACACAAAAGTGTTTTATTTAAATTTATAAAAACAATTAGTTATTTCTTTACTGTACTAATAAGATTAAATTTAGAAGACATAAAATCTAAGATATTCGATTCCTCAAAATTACAGAATTTCCTTCAATGTAGTGTTGAGACTTATTTGTATAATAAAAATTTGTCAGTTATTTCATCATGACGTATAAGCTGCCTTAGTCTTTCTGGGTTTATTTTTTAACGAAAATAGTCGAAACATAATTACTAAAACCTTGATTAGCATCAGACAATATATAAATAATTGCAATACATAAAATATTGACTATTAAATACTTATTACAAAACGTTTTCCTTCTTTTACTTGTACAATGTTTGCATTGAAAGTTATTTTAAAATACACGTTTTACTGACCTAACTCAACACTCCCTCTCTATATCTCCCCTCTTAACAGAGGGTGCAAAGGGTCGATTTGCATGCTAAGCTACTGTAGTCATTGATAAACAAATATACCCCGAACAACAGTGTCAGACCGATAAACGTTCAACCGATTTTAGATAAATTACAGTTTAATTTTTAAAAATTATAAATGTTTCTGAAAGTTCGGTTAAAAGAGCGTATTTCTTCAACTAGTTTCTACATTGATAATGATAAACGTTCTCTAAAGGTGAGTTTAAAATAAATTAAAAATACGTTTTGCAAAAAACTCATTTTCGAAATACTTCAAAAAACCTTAGAATAATCATGAAAACACGATGATTATCGAGTTTCCGCGTGATAATAATGATAACATTTCTTTAAAGATGTGAGTTTTTGTAAGAAACTCACTTTCCAAAATACTTTAAAAAAGGCACTTAGCGTAAGCACACCAAGAAAACGTTTACACGTCAAAATAATGATAGAAGTTCTCTAAGTGGATAAGTTAAGAGATAAACTGAATTTAAGCTTTGTAAAAAAGTCATTTTCAAAACACAAAGCTTTATAAAAAAATCAAACACTACAACAAGAAGTTTACACGTTAAAATAATATATCATTCTTTTAAAGAGGTGAGTTATGAGTTAAACTGAATTCACGCTTTGTAAAAAAACCATTTTCGAAAATACTTTAAGAAAGGCACTTAGCATAAACATAACAAGTTTACACGTTAAAACAAGATATCATTCTTTTAAAGAGGTGAGTTATGATTTAAACTGAATTTACGCTTTGTAAAAAAACCATTTTCGAAAATACTTTAAGAAAGGCACTTAGCATAAACATAACAACAAGTTTACACGTTAAAATAAGATAGAATTCTTTTAAAGAGGTGAGTTATGAGTTAAACTGAATTCACGCTTTGTAAAAAAACCATTTTCGAAAATACTTTAAGAAAGGCACTTAGCATAAACATAACAACAAGTTTACACGTTAAAACAAGATATCATTCTTTTAAAGAGGTGAGTTATGAGTTAAACTGAATTTACGCTTTGTAAATAAACCATTTTCGAAAATACTTTAAGAAAGGCACTTAGCATAAACATAACAAGTTTACACGTTAAAATAAGATATCATTCTTTTAAAGAGGTGAGTTATGAGTTAAACTGAATTTACGCTTTGTAAAAAAACCATTTTCGAAAATACTTTAAGAAAGGCACTTAGCATAAACATAACAAGTTTACAAGTTAAAATAAGATATCATTCTTTTAAAGAGGTGAGTTATGAGTTAAACTGAATTCACGCTTTGTAAAAAAACCATTTTCGAAAATACTTTAAGAAAGGCACTTAGCATAAACATAACAACAAGTTTACACGTTAAAACAAGATATCATTCTTTTAAAGAGGTGAGTTATGAGTTAAACTGAATTTACGCTTTGTAAAAAAACCATTTTCGAAAATACTTTAAGAAAGGCACTTAGCATAAACATAACAAGTTTACACGTTAAAATAAGATATCATTCTTTTAAAGAGGTGAGTTATGAGTTAAACTGAATTTACGCTTTGTAAAAAAACCATTTTCGAAAATACTTTAAGAAAGGCACTTAGCATAAACATAACAACAAGTTTACACGTTAAAATAAGATATCATTCTTTTAAAGAGGTGAGTTATGAGTTAAACTGAATTTACGCTTTGTAAAAAAACCATTTTCGAAAATACTTTAAGAAAGGCACTTAGCATAAACATAACAAGTTTACACGTTAAAACAAGATATCATTCTTTTAAAGAGGTGAGTTATGAGTTAAACTGAATTTACGCTTTGTAAAAAAACCATTTTCGAAAATACTTTAAGAAAGGCACTTAGCATAAACATAACAAGTTTACACGTTAAAACAAGATATCATTCTTTTAAAGAGGTGAGTTATGATTTAAACTAAATTCACGCTTTGTAAAAAAACAATTTTCGAAAATACTTAAAAAAAGGCACTTAGCATAAACATAACAACCAGTTTACACGTTAAAATAAGATAGAATTCCTTTAAAGAAGTGAGTTAAGACAAACAAAATTTACGCTTTGTAAACAATTCATTTTCGAAAATATTTTTTAAAAAAGGCACTTAGCATAAACGTAACAACACGTTTACACGGCAAAATAATAATAGAAGTTTTTTAAAGAAGTGAGTTATGAGTTAAACTGAATTCACGCTTTGTAAAAAAACCATTTTCGAAAATACTTTAAGAAAGGCACTTAGCATAAACATAACAAGTTTACACGTTAAAATAAGATATCATTCTTTTAAAGAGATGAGTTATGATTTAAACTGAATTCACGCTTTGTAAAAAAACCATTTTCGAAAATACTTTAAGAAAGGCACTTAGCATAAACGTAACAACACGTTTACACGGCAAAATAATAATAGAAGTTTTTTAAAGAAGTGAGTTATGAGTTAAACTGAATTCACGCTTTGTAAAAAAACCATTTTCGAAAATACTTTAAGAAAGGCACTTAGCATAAACATAACAACAAGTTTACACGTTAAAACAAGATATCATTCTTTTAAAGAGATGAGTTATGATTTAAACTGAATTCACGCTTTGTAAAAAAACCATTTTCGAAAATACTTTAAGAAAGGCACTTAGCATAAACATAACAACCAGTTTACACGTTAAAACAAGATAGACTTTTTTTAAAGAGGTGAGTTAAACTGAATTTACACTTTGTAAAATGTAACATTTTCAGAAAATACTTTAAAAAATGAAGTTTGAATAACAACAATAAAATATTAATAACAAGATACTTAGAAATACTGAAATTATGGAACCTTTTTTTAACGTTTTGCATTTTGAAGCAAGTTAACGTATTTTTAAATCACAAAATTCCTGAAAATAGATGCAAAACTTTCCGTTTTAATAACTCCAGATCACGACATTAACATAAGTAAATTTCAATAAAATTGCCTTTCCAAAAATTACGTATTTGCGTAGTCATTTACTGTAATCATATGCAAGTACAAAACATATTTCCAAACGCCTCGTAACTGCAGAATCGTTAGGCTAAACATTTTTATTTGAAAATGTTCTTCGATAATAGATCAAGCCTGCTGTAAAACCGTGAAAAATAATCCGAAATGTGTGTGTGTGTGTGTGTGTGTGTGTGTGAGACGTTAACTTCAAGAAACGATTAATAAAATAAAGATATCATTACTATATGCAAGCTCTGATAAGGAGGGTACTTGAAGGTGAAGAAGGGTTTTCTATTAAATTAAACCCGGACAACGAGTGATTAAGCATTAAATTTCTAAGCAACTAATTGGCTTGGGAACACTCTAGCACAGGATTATGAAATTAACAGCCATCATGACATTACAATACGTTCTGAAGCTTGTATTTGCACAATACAGTGCACAACTTTGGATACGAAGGCAGATTAATTGATTTCGTTTAGTTTTGGTAAATTTGTTACCCAGCAAAATATACTTATTCATTTCAACATGAAGGACATTTGAAACATTTGAAAACCAACCTTTTCATCGAATCACTTTTTAAAAATATGATTTTACTATAACCACAACCTGGTCAGGGTTCATTCTCGTATTTTCCATGTTTAAAATATCAATTTGTGCAAATCTCAATGGTATTTACAACATTTAAATGTGATTTTTTTTTAAGTTAAAGATAAAACTGTATTCACTTACCGGTATATAATCATTTTATTTTCATGTGACAAAATGTAAAGGCGATTGGACCAAATTCAATCCTCTCTTTTCTTTAAGGTCTCAATAAAGCTAAATAGCACACAGGCTATAAATATCTGCTGTATAAAATTAACTGTATCTCTTTGATTCTATGTATGATGATGACGATGAATGTATTATCCTGTTAGATGGCTTGCATATTTAGAACCAGTGAGGACCGTATCTAGTTTTGACAAGGAACAGCTGAAGTCTTCTAGTTTCTGACCTTGACGATCATCGTTTCACTGTCATCGCCTATTGTACGGTTTGTCGGCGGCAAGAGGAGACTCGAACATGTCCTTCTTCAGTCTTCAGGGTACATACTGCAGGAAACAACTGAACTGAATCTTAGAACGGATTTTGAGTCACATTACCGTTTTGAGTCCTTCAAACTAGACGCAGCAAATACTTCAGCCGTCTCAAACGATCAAGTTATAACTAATGACTTGCCAAAAAGCTCTATCAGTATATTCTTTAAATAGTAAACTTTTTCATTACTATACAGTGATGTAAAAGTTTTCCCGTTCCGTTCCGACCCCGACCTCCCTAAACTATTTAACTTCACTCCCGCAGGAGGCGCTCCAACGCGAACCGAACATTCCATTATGAGACATTTCTCGACAATCCCTCGACGCTCGAGTCCGTCGGCTCTCAGTTTGTTGTCTCTTGTCTTGCGTTCGATTCTTTACAACTTTTCTTTTATTCAGCGCAGTTTTCAAGTAAAGGTGATTTACGGTAGCGTCTACAAAGTTCTGGGGAATTGGGGAACGGCGAAAAGGAAAGTTTGTAAGTATGCATGGACTTAAGGGCGGTGGTAGCCAACAGTTGTCGGCTAAAATAAAAATAAATGGTGCAAAAACATTACAAGAACTTTCGTACATTCATTTTATTCCTGCAAAAAATCTGATTGAAGCCTACATACAAAACAACCAATATTTCTCTATAATTTTTAAGAGAAGATTTGTCAAAATTTAGTCGTGTAAAGATGGTCAACTAAAATCAGCGTACCAAATTTTAAACAAAATATATTTACCTATCTAGAATATCAAAATTAAACCTCTTTTAAGGCGAAAAGTACATTGAGTATGGCCACCCTAAATGTAAGTGTAAGTGTAAAGTGTAAACTCGTAAATGTAAGTGTGTTTAGACTCGGGTACAGCGAACAACGTCTAAATCCTCTCAATAGGCGCAGCTAGCCTGCACCCCCCTGTGCGAGGATGAACCATTTCTAAAAAGTTGGATTTTTGTGTTTTTTTATATCTCTCGAACTAGATTTGAATACTTTAAAAAGTTCGAACCGTACTGTATAAGCCCTTGAGAGCTACATTTTTATCAATATAGCCAATTTTGATAAAAAGTTATTCTTAAAATTTTGACCAAAAAAGTGCTTCAAAAATCTTTTTTTTCAAAAACTATAAAATAGTCCAGAGAAATAGGCAACGAAACCTACATGCCAAATTTCATTAATACCGCTTAATTAGTTTAGTCTTCAATTAATTCAGCGATGTGTACAGATGGACAGCCAAGTAAAACCACTTTTATATTCTTTGGACACCTATCAAAATCAGATGAACCTTGAAAATATTTAAGATCGATTTTTTTCGTACTTTCTTTATACTTCATATAGTAGAAAATTACAATCGTCAATTGTTAAAAAATCTTGTACTTAATTAAGCAATACTTCAATCCAGATTTCTTTTTTCTATGAACAATTTCTAAAAACAAAAATATCAGAAAAAATTGTTTCCCACGTTTTATAATTATTACGATTTTCAATTTTCATAAATAAGCACATTTCCCATATATGACCTATATGAGCCGCCTCGGTGGCCTAGTTGATAGGCTTTCACCCTATCAACTAGGCTTTCACCCCGAGGACCCGGGTTCGATTCCCGGCCAGGGCTTGGCATTTTCATACGCTATAAATCATCCCATCGTCTGCATTAGCCCAAGTGTGCACAATAGTCTAACAAAATGTATAAATAACGGAAAGCACACCTGACATAATGGTCAGAAGCTGTAAAAGAAAACTGAAAAATCGTTCTAACTTCTCAAAATCAGCTCTTTATATTTTGCTCAAATTTTAATCGTATTCAGTGTATCTAATCTAAACCTTTGAACATTTTATATACGTTTTATTTGGCTACATAAACATACTCAAATGCTTTTGAACAAAAACTTTTAATTAAAATTGGTCTCGAAAAATCACACCTGTATCCCAAATTTCATAAAAATCGGTTCATTAGTTTAGTCTCCAGCGATTTGCATAGACACATTACTCATTGGTAGATGGATTTATTCACCATAACTATTGTTTTCTTTACACATCGTTTAGCGGAAAGTAAAAACTGTATTATACCTTCAAATCAATCCACAGATAGTGTAGCATAATTATACAGGTCTTTAATTCGACCCATGGATACCACAGTTCAAAAAGTTTTATTTAGATCCACAATCATCATAATTTTACAGGCCTTTAATTCGATCCATGGATACCACAGTTCAACAAGTCTTTATATCGATTCATAATCGTCATTATTCAACAGGTATTCAATTCAATCCATGGATGCCGCAGTTCAACAAGTCTTTATTTCGATCCATAGTCGTCATAATTCAAAATGTCTTCAATTCGACCCATGAATACCATAGTTCAACAAGTCTTTATTTCGATCCATTGTTATCATAATGAAAAATGTCTTCAATTCGACCCTTGGATACCACAGTACAAAAAGTCTTTATTTAGATCCATAATCATCATAACTCCAAAATTCTTCAATCCATAATTAAAAATGTCTTCAATTCGACCCATGGATACCACAGTACAAAAAGTCTTTATTTAGATCCATAATCACCATAACTCCAAAATTCTTCAATCCATGGATATCACTGTTCAATAAGTCTTTATTTCGATCCATGGACAAAATAATGCAACAGGTCTGAGTTTTGATTTGAAACTTAAAATTTCAAAACTTTCAACTCTCATCTGGTAACTTTTTATTACACCGTTCCAAACGTCTGCCGAGGCCATAAAACAATAAACTGGTGTAATAAAACTGAGGGAGGATAATTTTTAGAACTTTAGCAATAAAGTGTTGCATGGTAAATCAAGATGGCGGTTCAACAATGCAACGGGACCTCGTTAAATGCAGTGCACTGCGGCGTTCTCCAAGTAAATCACTGCCAACAGTATACCATCATAAGAAAATGTAACTGTTATTGTTTCAGACAATGAATGGAATTAATTATAAAGAAACGTTTATGTGAGACAGATTCAGCTACTTTATTATTAAAGATCCCTCGTTCTGCACGATCTTATGTCTGTAATGTTTGACGTAAAGCAATTCTAGTGTCTTACCGGTAGGCCAGAAAATTTATAAGCAAGACAGTTTTCAAGGTTTGAGTCCAAATTTAATTTGAAAGTCAAAAACACAGAATAAAATTATGTGCAAGAGTTCTCAAATTCAATTAATGGACAATTGTTTACAATTTGTTTCATAACTCCAAAATTCTTCAATCCATAATTAAAAATGTCTTCAATTCGACCCATGGATACCACAGTACAAAAAGTCTTTATTTAGATCCATAATCATCATAACTCCAAAATTCTTCAATCCATGGATATCACTGTTCAATAAGTCTTTATTTCGATCCATGGACAAAATAATGCAACAGGTCTGAGTTTTGATTGAAACAACAAATGGGTTGTACGAAAAAAAAATAACCAACATTTTTGGAAATATATTGTTTATTTTTGCTTCCTAAGAATATGTTTACATGTTTACGATAGCAACATAACACGCATTTCATGCCACGTCCGTCCAGTATTGTGAGATAAGGCATTCTCCTTATGACTTATCTTTCATTGTCATTTTAATCTTACTTTTTAAACAACATATCAGTCTGTTGTTAGAAACAAAATTAAACAATATTTGCCAACACGGAAAAGTTGCTAATGACTGCCAAATAGTAAAAAAATTACTAATTTAAAATCAAATCAAGTAAACTAAACATTTTTATCCATATTTTTCCCAAAACATTTCTTTTATTGAACTAAAACTAAAAATCATGTATCATGTTTTCTCTTTTTTTTATTTCAATTACGATAATTTGTTCGAAAACACGACAAATTAACATAGCTAGTTTTTTAACAACATAACCTGAAACTTATTATAGCCTATCAGCTGTGCAATGAAATCAGCTGATCTTTACGAATTAATATAAAACAACTGATATTTTAATAATTACCAAAATTAAACTAACGATTCATTACATATACTTTTAAATTGGCTGAAGTTTTTCGTAGTTACCGTAGTGTAGTGGTTAACGCGTGTGCCTCACAAGCGCAAGATTCCCGGTTCTATCCCGGATGGAAACACAGTAACTTTTAATTATAATTAATTTAATATGAAACTTGCTACGTACGAAATATACTGTTAAACATCAATATAAATAAATTCCTCGCATCACGCTTCCCGCAAAATCCAGCATCAAAACAAGCCCTAAAAATACATGTTAAACATAGATAGTGTTAAGTTCAGTTGGTAGGATAGCGGATACATCGCTAAACTCTAACACCGTATGCACACTTGCACACGGGGCAACTCAAAACGATCTGTATAATGACGCAAATAACTAACCAGTCCGCGATGAGACAGAGAACCTTTGTAATTGACTGGTACAAGCCCAGTAACGAGTTAGTAATCAGTTGGAGGCTACTCAACCTGTCGACTCGTTTTTTATTTGTCGCCAAGTTGGTGGTGTGTTTATTTATGTTATTTTTCATACATTATTACGCTAAGCATTCCGATCGATTTTGTCCTGAACATGAAGTCCTGTGTTATTGAAACTACATATATGGGGTACCTACAGATTCGTCAGAACTCAAGGGGAACTCTCACGCCGCATACTTGTTTCCATTTTAAAGCATTACAATAGAACAAAAACCGACTTAAAACCGATAAAAGGTTTGTAAACAAAATTCCAGGAACAGTTTAAAGTGTTCCCGAGAGAGTGCAGCACAATGCAGGCTTAGGTGACAAATAATTATTTGTGTGATAAATAATTAAATCGCAAATATATTTGTGTAAAAACAGTGTCCAAAACATTTGTTTGTTATTCGAAATGCTTGTCCCGACTTGTACGACGGTCAGGGATAGGGCACTGTCAGTAGGCTCACATAATCTATAAGTAAATATTGAAATTGATCTAACACTTCATGCAAAAAAAGGCATTTGTAATGGTATTGTCCATTCGTGGTTAATAAGTTAGCTTCGTAAAATACACAAAATATTGTCTGATTTGTGATGCCGCACATGCGCATTCATGGTGCCATTTTGCCTATGACAGTTTAAAGTGCATTTTATGTTAACATTTTCCACAAACAGTAAGTTTTAGCGCAAAATCGTTTAGCAATGTCAGAAGCCGGTTAAAAAATCTTTCTAAAAATATCTCCTTTATGCCTGTACTAATATTATGTGCTGAGAAAAAGGGATTTTGACTCGAGAAGTAATCCATATGATGATATTACAACAGATTCTTCAAAGGAATATATAATAGTAGTGAAGGAAGATAACGTTCCCTCGTACAGCCTTGATTTCGATCACTACTGAGTTCACTGCGTGTGCGCAAATGCATCATAAATGCGTTACAATTCGATTAGTAATTGCAATCATAAACCAATTAAGTTTACATTGAGTAGCGCCGTGTGCAGGTCGAGCCCACTTACTGTAGATGGAATTTTCAATGTGCGACACGAATTTACTTGTGACATGAAGTAAAAACGTTAAACAATAAATAACCGAAATTTTTATATTAAAGTCATAAAAACCTACTTTTTTCAAATCAATTTTACCCAGATTTTGAAAATATATTTAGATTCATAATTCAAAATAAAACATATTTCCAGTTCGACGGTAATCCCTAATAAAATCCAAAATAAATCTACTATGATTGTTAGGATTTTTTTATTTATTAAATTTACTTTTGAGTTTTAAAGTAAACGTCCAGAAAACTTAACTTCTGACAAAAACTGTGGCCTTTAATTTTTGAAAACCTTTATGACAAATTTCATAAAAATCGTTCGTTAATTTTATTCGCCACTTTCCATACTCAAAGGACTTGAAAAATAGTTTAACATCTGGTAACTGAAACTAATTCAACCGAAATTATCGTTTAAAAAAACTGAAAAAGGCACAAGGTGTAAGTATGTGCGTGTCGCCTGCCCTGTGGACGTCTGCATTTCATAAAAAGAAGTCATGACACCGTCGACAAAGTCTTCAATGGCTTACGACTTAAGTAGGCTACTTAATTTAAACTGATAATTGACAAGCCAAATTAAGTTTACTTTTATCGGGTGTTACAGTATTTGTAGCTTCCTTCAGTTAGTTTTACTATTTTTAGTCCGTGGAACGTTCAGAAGAATGTAAACCTATTTACATGCACGTGTCAGGCTACTTACAAATCTGTGGCTAGAAAGTGGTGGAATAAAAAATTACAGAACAAGATTGCAAAATTTTTCTAAAATAATAAACGTATTGCCTTATTATTATTGTAATTTCCTTATTGTAACAATAATTTCATGTTGAACTGTACGTTGCATAATTAGGATAATGACCTATTTTTCCGTCTAGAGGTGTATTTACTTATCTTGTAAAGGCTACCGCTGTTTCGAAACCTTACTGTTTCATCTTCAGGCCGTAATACAAAATTACAAATCCCTCTGTCGAGGTTGTCACAAAGTTAAACACAACATTGAAAACACACGTTACAAACACTAAACACAATTACACGATTAAATTTTTTTATATGTTACAGTTCCTTAAATGTAAGTAACATAATACTATAAACATTTATAATTCGAAATCGTGTATAATTCGAATTTTTGCGATAGTCCACTTACATTCCTATGTAATACAATGTTTAAAAAATCATGGACAGTTCGATAATTTACAGTGGTCTCTAAAATTTTTAACAAATTATGTCACACTGGTTTTGCTTCGTAGTTTCTTTTCATTAAAATAATTTTGTGGAATTGAAAACTTCCTTAATTAATTTTTCCTAAAACTATGCAAGATGCCATTTTAATTTTGATCTGAAGTTTTGATTACTCGAAATCTTTGTTTTTACTGTATCTATCAAAATATCAGAAACGAATTAGCTTAAGAACACAATAACCTATGTATACTTTGCATTGTGAAAACATTAATATTTTCATAACGAATCCGAATTTTTTTAATTCGGTTGTAAAAATACATTTTCTTATAAAATGTGTCGTGGGCGACTGTCTCTTTTAAAAAGTAAGTTGAAAATTGTAAAATTTTAGTTTAATTTTTAGGTGGGAATTTTTAGGTAGATCAATTAATAGGTACGAGGCGGTTCGGCCACAACTTTGAGTACATAGGTTCGAATCTAGTTACTAACGTTGGATTTTCTGTAAGCTACGTTAATCCTTCGCCCCCATTAGTCTAACAGGCTTAAACTTAAAGACGTGAAACTCCCAAAACAAATATTTTGGTAAACATAAATACTGTCTAATGGACATAAATGTTAAAAAGCTACGTTTCTTCAGATTAAGTTTGTTATTTCATTAATTTGATTAAATCTGATTCAATACTTAACATAATATGTGCAATATATACTGAATTACCTTTCTAGATGAGTTAGGCTCATGGTAACCGTGATGGGGTGGTGATCTTCTGGAAGCTCTGGGAGGCGGGGAAGCCGGGGACATCTCTAGCAGGTGACGAATGGAGTAACTAGACTGTCTAGTCTTACGCCCGGCCATTGTCCTGCAAAACATTGAAAATTTTTCTTTAAAATCACAAACAAAGGTAACATAAAATATTAACAAGATCATATCTTGTAAATGGAAAACAAGAATATTTGGAATACTTATTTGCCCCACAGGGGGTGCAGACTAGCTGCACCTATTGAGAGGGTTTAGACGTCCCTCGCGGTACCCGAGTCTAACACACACTTACACTTACGACTTTAACACTTTACACTCACACTTACATTTAGGAAGGCGATAATAGCCTCAATGTGCTTTTTGCCTTAAAATACAAAAAAAAACACAAAAAATACTTCCTATTTGATTAAAGGAAATAACAAAATATTTGATTAAAGGGGAAAGTGTAGCCCTTTTCCATATACTGGTTACACTTTCAGCTGAAAATCTGCATACGAACCTACCTGCATCTATAGGTTATATTTCCAAAGATAGTTTAAAAGAAATTGTTGTCTCGAATCAGCTGTTTGGAGGCGGTAGAATAGTAACTTGTAGACTATTATTAATTCAAGCAAGTCACCAATAATCTTAGTTTAGTTTTGGCTGCCAAATTCGACATTACTAATTTTTGTTTTCATTTTGTCATACACTATTACGTAACTTCGTTAGGAAATTATAAAAGTCAAATTTAACTAACGGATTCCAACTGAACCATGTAATATGCACTGTAGATCATGTTTCTAAAAATCGTTAAAAATTTAACATCTTTTTATAAAATTTTTTTATATATGTTTTCAAAAAAAGTTTTTTTCCTTTTTCGAAGCATATTTTTAAAAATCTAATTTCAACTTTACACCTGCAATAATTATCACTTAAAACTTAAAAATTCTTTTTATATTCTTCTTCTTTTCTGCTAGGATTATTGTCCCTATATTCAGTATAATGAACATAATAAGTATAATGAAGCCTTCCCTCCCTAGCTTCGTCAATTCTACTTTCGTTGACGCGCTTCGGAGAACCTCCATCTTGAAAAACTATATCTGTACTCTACATATAGATATAATGTATAGACATAGTTTTTGAAGATGGAGGTTCTCCGAAACGCGTCAACGATAGTAGAATTGACGAAGCTAGAGAAGACAGATCATTATACTGAACATAATAAAACTTAATAATTCTATTGAAAATAAGAAACGAGCCTTGATTGAGTCAGAAGATTCTTCCTTATATTTTCACTGCAAGTTTGAATGATGTTAATATTTCCAGATGTTAATGTTGTGTTTGTGAAATCAGGTTTTCAAAAAAGTGTAAAAAAATGTTGTTTGATGAAATTTACTTCCATCATTTCAGCAAAACAGCTTCATGCCGGGATTATTTTAGTAGTTTTTTCAAACTTTTTTTAAGTAACTAATAACGGGGTTCTAAAAAAAAACCTTGCTATAAAAATTTTAAATGGTCATGAGATATGGCTAAACTATACACAAATTTTATTGAAATACATTATTCCCTTTAGGTTACTGTTTTCTGTACTGGTGTTCAGACTGTGGCCGGAAGAGTGGGAGAACATACTGTGTAAATTAGTGTGCCAATAGCTGTGACGGTGAGAGGCCGCGTTTTTGAGTTGTGCGTTTGTGAACGTGTTTTTAGTGTCGCGGTAAATTTTTAAACATGTGTTTAAAAAGCAAAGAACCTGCATCAAATTTTACTTCAAGCTTAAAAAACTGTTGCATTAATTTTTCTGGAAGCATTCAATATCATTCCTAACAGTCAAAGCAAAACGTTTTTGTGGTACGAACGCATCAAGGATGGACGAATGTCTGCCGACAACGAGAGCGTTCAGAACAACCATCGTGAAATACAACACCGAAAAACATTACGAAAACACAAAAGGCTAAAATTTCAAATTTTAGAATAAAAATTAGTGATGGGCGGTCGTAGGAATGTAGTACTGGTCCGTTCAAAGCATCTTGTCAGACAATCTGGGCAAAGATCATCGTGGCGCTGTCTGAACTGAAATTAAATTGCAAGAAATAATTACCCCAAATTCATCTGTAATGTCGTCACCGGTGATGAGATATGGGTTTACGGTTATGACCTTGAAACTAAGCAGCAGTCGTTGCAGTGGAAGTCGCCATCTTCACCGCGACCAAACTCAAACAGGTGAAGTCCATATTGAATACGTTTTTTTTTTAAGATCAAGGAAATATGCATTAGCAAATGGTCAAATTGTGAATGGAAAGTTTTATTGTGAACTATTGAACCGGCTGCTTGAGAGCATTAGGTGAGCCTAACAATGTTCAGAACAGGAGGGAAACAAAGTTGGTTCTCCACCACGACAACGCGCCTCCGCACTCATCGCTAGACGTTCGGAACTTTTCGGCTTCGAAAAACACGGTAACGATTCCTTACCCGCCTTATTCGCCTGATCTCACGCCGTGCGACTTCTCCTGTCCCACAAAATAGAGTTGAAATTGAAAGGCCGTCATTTTTACACAACTGAGGAGATCCGGGCAGAATCGTTGGACGTGCTGCGAACACTTACACTTGTAGACGTCCAGGGATGCACGGAATCGTTGAAAAAACGCTGGGATCACTATATGTATGACCAATGGGAATATTTCGAAGGAGACGGTGGGAACTAGGAGATATGGTATACAATTTTATTTTTATGAACAAAATTTTACAAAAAATTGTAATCCATAAAATTCAATTTTTTTTATAAAAATCTCAAAACACATTTTTTTTTTCAACAACAATGCTTATTAATGGTATTTTATATAGTGAGAAAGACAAAAATATCTCAAACTCGATAAAGCGAATGAAGTAGCAAATCATTTTAAAACATCACAAAACTTCATTTATTCAAAACCAATTAAAGGAAAACTATGGGGAAAGTAGAACGGTGTCTTTATACATTTCCGTCGCTCTAGGCTTACTATTGCATAGAGACCTTTGTAGATCTATTGCGCCTCTTCTCTATATTCCTGAATTGCTAAGTTACGTCGCCTTTTTCAGCCCTAGTCTCTTCATGACGTCAACGATTTCGAGAGGATTCAAGGTGGATAACTCCCCCACTTCTAATTAGTGATTTCCCAATTTGTTATCGAGGTATTTGCAGATACTTGCTCTGCTAATTTTCTTTCAATTTTTCCCCCTTTTACTTTTTACCCTTATCATGGAGGTTGGGCCTCATTAGGCCAAATTTTTGTTGTGCAGTGAGTTCCAGCTATTTACATTCTTACTCGTGTTATTCCCTGAGTAGTTAGGAAAGTGATGTCCGCCCACACAGAGCCCCTCATGGATAGATAAGGATAAAGTACACTGGGAGGTTGCCAGGTATCCTACAGCTGCGTTTGATACACCATTACGTCGGTGTCATTCACGACATCCGCACGGGCCGTTTTACACTTTAGGTGAGCCAATTTATGTAGATTAGTGGATATGGTTATGTGTACAACATCTGAGTAGATGAATGAAAGAAGTAGTACGAGCTAGAGGTATGGTGGGGATCACCGGAGTCACTCTGTATAGACCAGTATTCATTTTGACCGAGACCTCGCCTCAACCATTATTATTTGCAATAAACAAAGTTGCAAACTTTGAACTACTTTAGCTGACGTACTTTGTACAATGGGAAAAGTTTTTAGATGATAAAACTAAAGCAAATGTCTTTTTGAAAGTTCAGTTTGAGAATAGTTTTTATTTAATTAAGAACTGTTTTTAAAGTCAGACTCTTTGCCGCATGCAATGCAATTCGCTCCTAATTGAAGTATGTTTTTCTACAGGTTATTACCTTGGGTCGAACTTTCCTGTAGTTTGTGCTTCATGTGTTCCAGTTATAACTCTCACGCGCACGACAAATTAGGTTAAGTTTAGGTTAGGTTAGTTTAGGTTAGTTAATGTTAGGTTAGGTTAGGTTTGTTAAAGTTAGGTTAAATTATATTAGGTTAGGTTAGTTAATGTTATATTAGGTTAGGTTTGTTAAAGTTAGGTTAGGTTATATTAGGTTAGGTTAGGTTAGGTTAGTAGGTGAAAGGTTAGGTTAAGTTAGGTTAGGTTAGGTTAGGTTAGGTTAGTTAATGTTGGATTAGGTTAGGTTTGTTAAAGTTAGGTTAGGTTAGGTTATTAGGTGAAAACAAACCTATTGAAAATCCTATTGAACACAAAAAATTGTGCTAAAACAATACAATTCACTTCGAAACCAAAACCATATTATTTGAGAAGACCACTTATACTTAAAAGACCTGTCCGACTCTTATTAATCCACATAAAATACATTCTGCATATTATGTAAAAACTTTAAACTAAGAGATTCCTTGATCTAAGCTCGTTATAATGTTTTACATATCTATGTGAATCTATTGCTGTATCTGTTACTGTAATCATATAGCTATCGTGACGTAGAAAGGCACGTCGCGACTAATTGCAAAGATTTGTGCAATAAACTGCGCAAGCATGTGTCTAGTTTTCGGGGGAATATTAATATGTTTTGACAACTTTTTTAAACGTATATTTGACGGGAAACGTTTTACCACTTGGTAGTTTTTGATTAGATTGTATTTACAAGAGAAAGCTGCATTACACAATACAGCTGCTGATAATATGTTTTTTAATTCCTGTTTTAGTGAATTTGTGTTTTAAAATGAGATTTTTAGATCATCTTCTGAAGTGTTTTTAAATATTTATAGAACAGTTTTGTGTGCAAAGTGTGGGAGTGTTTTAGCATTCTAACATTTGCAATATTAGTCCGATATGTATGATTCAGGCTTGGCACAAAAATAGATTTTGTATGTTTTGTTACCAAACAGAAGGTAACGAATATCTTTTAAGAAGGTGTATTTTAAGATGCCGAGAGCGAACGAAACGAGGAAATTCGGTCACAAAGTTCCCTTTTAAAAAAAAAACATCGCAATCTTTCCAAGTTAACCTCTCTTTTAATTGCAAGCGTCTACAATCATAAAGCAAGTGATATTAAAGTTTTAATTTGAAAGTTTTCTTTTTAATTGTTATCTACAATCTTGCCTACACAAACTTGACAGTACAACACGCTACTGAAATCAGCTGTCACTGGAATACGTTCTTGTTAGTTTTATCAATGCCTTTTGTATTATTTAACTGCGAGTTATGTTTTTTAATATGATTGCTTGTTTTAGGTTTGATTAATTATACTGCACTTGAAAATATAATCATTTTTTTTAACGTTAATACATGATTTTTTTTTTAAAGACTTTACCCATACTAATAAAGTAAAACGTTTTGGATGAAACCAGGATAAAATTTTAAGACCGTTTTTGTAGCGTAAAATAAATAGATTTTTCGGAAACGATTTTTATTAATTATTCTAGTAAGTGTTATTCGATGTAAGAAGTCAAATTTGTTAATAAACTCAGAATAAAAAGTCAAATGTATCAAAAATGTAATGCAGAATAGGTTTTTACCAGAATCTTAAAATATGTCTAACCTTCAGGAGAAGTACAAAAGTTGTCAAAAGTGTATTGTGTAATTGAAATATCTAAATACATATAATTTTCGGCTGAATTTCAAAGTTACTTTAAGGGAAAATTAATTTTATTTAAAATATAATCGTCCAAGAAGTATGGACTATCTCCAAAAATTGTCTTTAGTATGTCTTACGGAAAACTGATAATGAGGAAAATATAAACGGTCTGATTTCTCAATATATTTTGCCTTACTTGAAAAATGAAAAAATAGAGAGAAATTTTCGTATTTGTTTTATTTACGTCTTATGGTATTGTTTTTTTTTTTTTTATTTCAACAACTGTATTAATAACCGTAATATGTGGAAAAGTTTCTGATAGATATGTTTTGTTTTGGTGTTTAAAGATTACATTTCATCAATACACAGCGCCATTTTCGAAAAAAGGAATATTTCCCTGTTTGTTATTTTTTATGACAGCTATCGCTGCATTTTTGACATTAAAGCGAATAAGCAAAGTAATCTATAAATTGTTAAGAGTCATTTATTTATATTATAAGAAACACAGTTCTGGAACAATAATTAACGTATGAAAACATAAAAAAATTCTAGGCGCGGCATTGCTAATAAAATTGGGTTCGTTAAATAGGATAATAAAACAGCGTTATAAAACCATCCATGATTTCTCCCACAAACATCTCTACTTTTCATTACTTGAGCAATCTAATAACTATTTTTTTAATCATTTTTAGAGAGCACAAGAAAAACTATTGTTTTTGCTCGGGTATTTTTCTGCCCGACTTCAGCTTTAACATGTAAACGGTCGAAAATATTAAAATTTACAATTTTGGGGTCCGAAGTAAAAAAAACTTGAAAAATAAATAACACGAGAAGATTGCACAAACATATAATTTTTATAAAATAAAAGAGGTCAAATAAAGCCAAAACGAGACAAATCTTAACCTTTCCAAAAAAAATCTGTTTAGATACTTGCACAAATAGATCTTGCCAAAACTTTCCCACATTAAATTTCATTAGAATATTAACCTCCAGTGCATTTTGTAATTAATTCTTTCTAGACCATGGAATTTTCGTATGTGGACTTTTTTTTTTACTTGTGGTCATATTTTAAGTCTAATGAGCATAATATTTTTACTGAAAACACAAGCACACGCACACGCACATGCTCACCCGGCGAACACATGCACTCACACTGACACACGCACATTCACACACACACACACACACACACACACACACACACACACACACACACACACACACACACACACACACACACACACACACACACACACACACACGCACATTCACACACACACACACACACACACACACACACACACACACACACACACACACACACACACACACACACACACACACACACACACACACACACACACACACTCACATACATTAATACGTATATTCCTACAGGGATGGAAAATTCTAACTGCATACAGTTTTCACTAAGTGTCACCCTTTTAACTGTCAGGGAAATATCACACACGCACGCACACACATGTGCTCACACTCACATTCACACGCGCGCGCGCAGGACAAAAGTAGTAAAATTCCTGGTCATCTATGCAACTCACCGGTTCTCGTCAATTTCTACCCGGACCGTTTGACCAACCCGATATCTTGAAACTTTTAACAAGTCTCATAAGCCCTTGGCTGTTGTATTATTAATGACTGGTTAGGTTAAACAGCTAAAATTTACTTTGTATGAACATTGAATATAAAAATAAATACTGATAAGTAATAGAGACTGAAATAATAAATAATAAGTAATAATAATAAGTAATAGTATTACTGAAAGAAAACCATGATTATTAATTACTCTTAGGGCTGGAAAGGTTAAGTAGCCAAACAAAACTTTCTTAAAACATCCAGCAGTTCAGAATTTGTTTCATTTTTCCCATTGACTCCCAAACTACACTTTTTAAGTTTCAAATTTGGCACAATGATATAAATCTACAATAATAATTGAAATTATAGCAAAATTTAACCAAAATAAATGAATAAATTTGTAACAATACTAATTCCGATCCGAATGTTGCAGTAAAAACTTACATTTTTCAGAAATTTTTGCAATTAAGGGCTATAATTTAGGCTAAATTATATTAAAATGACGAATTTTGTTAATTTAAGGATTTTGGGACCAAAAATAACAATAGAAATTACGTTTCTTGAAATTAAAAAAAATTCTGGCGGTATTTGTTAAAGGTAACGATTATCAACATCCGTAAATTCGTTTATTCTTCTTCACACGTACTTCTAGAGGACCATACAGTCCTTAGTTACAGAGGATCTGAAAATGTAATATATATATATATATATATATATATATATATATATATATATATATAAAATCAAAGTATAAATCCTCGCACTCAGAATACTCCTGTATACTTCTCCTTAGAGCAACCCATCTTTGCACTTCCATCTGTACAAAATAAAATACTTGAAAATTAAATCTCGCTTTTTTAACTCATCTTAAAACTTGTTAATTAAGCAAAGTTTTACATAAACACAGCTTTAAAGTTAATAAATTATGATTTCTTTTTCCGGGAATTAAAGTTTGCGAGGAAAAAGTTAAGCAGGGTTTTAATAAAATCTACTCAGTCCCGTTGAAGTTTAATGTAATTAAAAGCATAAATTTTGTGGAAGGAATATTTTAGCCGGAGTTATTACAACGTTTGTTTGTGTTCCCAAAGTGAAATGTCGTTTTAAGTACAGTTTTAATTTTGTACATAATAAAAGTTTACTTTTTCGAAAATTCTTTATCACAGAACTTCCACAACGTTAAGAACGATTGGGTTTTGTTAAGAATTTATACCACTTTTAATTAAAAATCAGAGTTATGTTGGATGAATGGGTAACTGTACCATATGTGTTGCTGATATATTGACTTTTTGTGAGAATAAAATTGTAAACTTTTAACCAATAACTAGTCTACGATTAGTGAATTCCTACTCATTTTTAAAAATAAACTACTGGAGTGACTATCATATGTATAAAGATACGGGATCTTGAAATGAGCGCCAATTCTGCCATGAAGATCAGGATCAGCACTCATTTTACGGTTCTGGGTCTAGTCCTTATCATAATAGCTCATGAAAGGCTATCATGATAACCTGATGACTGAAATTTTCATTTCAATGAAAAATAACATATCCAGACATGTATTCTCTCTTCCGTTGAAACCATTTTAAAAAGTACTATGGCTCAATGAATAACGTAGCTAAGAAATGCGCACGTCAAGGTCGTTGTTTTGAGACGCAGTTACTGACTTAGCTTTACTATTTCTGTTAAAGCCAATCCCTCGTCCTCATTAGTCTAACTGGCAATAAGTATGGACGTTAAGCGATAAAATAGTAATAATAAAAAAAATACTGTTGATTTTCATCTACACTTAGCACACTGTGCAATGTTTGCAAAGAAAATAATACAATTTGTTTCTTTTTCAAGCTGCGCGCAGATGTAAACAAGTAAGCAAACGTACCACGTGGTCATTTAAATTTAAAAATATAACTCATAATAAATATATAAATAAATTAAAAAAATATATTGACATTAAATACGGAAAACGTTTCGTTTCGTCTTCAAAAAATTTGTGTAAACTTAATAGTTTACGAGACAATCTATGTTAAAAGATTTGAACGATTTTTTTGAAAATTATAAAAAAAGTTTTTTTATTTGATACACTTGTAAAACTTAGTACGGAAAATGTTTATACTGTACCAATATTTATCTCATTACTTCTTGAGGTAAAAAACGTTTGTACAAAACACAAAATTATGGAGATATAACTAAGCTTTTACTAAACAAATATTTAATGTTCGTGCTGTACTTACTTCAGTCACTGCAATAACTTTTAATATATTCAACGAGAGTTTCAAAACGCTTTGTACTGTGAACGTGTTCACTTCAATGTATTCTAACAATTCATTTGCAATACTAGGTGTTACCCAAAGTTCGGGGAATTTGAATTCCCTAAGCAAACAGTTTGTGGTATGCCCTACTGACCGGTAGAGTGGGCGGAAATTACTCCTTGTGAATTAGTGTGCCAACAGCTGGTGAGTTACAGTGCTTTTGGTAGCGTTATGCTTTAGTGTTACGACGATTTTTTAAACTTGTGTAAATGGAAAATATTAAGAAGCAAAGAAACAAAAACAAATTTTGCTTCAAGCTTAAAAAAGCTGCTTCAGAAATCCATCGCATGCTTGTGGAAGCATTTGGTTACAATGTCCGTAGACATAGTAAAACGTTGTTGTGTTACAAACGTTTCAAGAAAGGACCAACGTTTGCCAACGACAGTGAGCGTTCAGGACTACATTGACAAGCAAAACACCAAAAAACATCACAAAGTGAGATAGGCAAAGTTGTATATCGTAAACAATCCGTGATGTTAGTGCGATCATAGGAATGCCGTACGGGTCTGTGCAAAATTTGTACCGAGACCGCTGAGCAGTATCCAAAAGGTCATGGTGTAGAACTGAAAATTGCAGCAAGAGATGCCCCCCCAACTTCATCTCAATTGTCGTAACCGCTTATGCGACATGGGCTTACGGTTATGCTCCTGAAACTAAGCAGCAGTCGTTGCAGTGGAAGTAGCCATCTTCACCGCGGCCAAAAAAGCAAGTCAAGTTCAAAAATGTGAAGTTCATATTCATTTTTTTTAACATCAAAGGCATTATCCACTGAAATTGTCGCCCCTAGTCAAATTGTCAATGGAAAGTTTTATTGTGACGTTTTGAAGCGACTATGTGACAGCATAGGCTCAAATGTTCAGAACAGGAGGAAAACTAAACTGGATTCTCCACCACGACAACGCGCCTGCGCACACACACCGAACTTCATCTCAATTGCCGTAACCGCTTATGAGAAATTATATTACGGTTATGATTCTGGAACTTATAACTGTAATCGGTCGTCGCCATCTTTACCGCGGTAAAAAAGCACGTCAATTTCAAACAGGTAAAGTCCATTTTGAATTTTTTTACATCAAAGGCATTATTCACAAGGAATGTGTCTCTTCTGGTCAAACTGTCAATGGAAAGATTTACTGTAAAATTTTGAAGGAGCTACGTGACAACACTAGGTGCAAACCTTAATGACAAGGGGAAAGCAGTTTTCCAACAAGAGCTGTACTACAACAATACGCCTGCGCAAATATTGATAGACGTTCTGAATTTTTTGACTTCCAAAAACCCAGTAGTGATTTCCCGCCCACCTATTCATCTGACCTCACCCATTTGCAACTTCTGTTCCCAAAATAAAGTTGAAACCGAAAGGCCGTCGTTCTGAAACAATCAAGGAGATTCAGGCAAAATCACCGGACGAGCTTCGAACACTTGCATTTGCAGACTTCCAGTGACGTACGGAATCTTTTTTTATGCTCATACTTTATGCCATTTAGACTAATGTGGACGAAAGATCAGCGTTAACGGTAAGGAAAAAGCAACGGGAGCAACTGGGGCCCGAACTAAGAACCTCTATTTGCACAGTTCAGAGACTCAGCAGACATCGACTAACGAGCCCCTACATGGATTCTTAGAAAAAACGTTGTGATCGCTGTATCCATACCAAAGGGGACTATTATGAAGGTAGAATCTTGGCCTTATGGGAGAAATTTTATTTTTATGGAAAAATGCCCCGAACTTTCGAACTTAATGCCGATGGCTCATATATGCCATAAAACTTAACCTTGTAAATTATTATCGACGTTACAAATGTAAACTTGTGTGTTTTGTTTTAGGATTTATAAATAAGAATGCAAAATATACATACAAAATATAAAATATTAACAAGGACTTCCGTGTCGTTTTCACTGCCGCGTTGCCGACTGGCCGCTTATAGTGTATGATTTCAGTATTCTTTTTTAAACATATCTGATGTCCAAACGTAAAAAAGACCCCCATTTACTCTATTTTTACCCCCATTATAAAGTTTGAGTAGTGTAATAAAACTAAATTTGTAATTTGTAATTGTAGATTTATAATTTTTGGGGAATTTTTCTGACCTAACCTGTCAGGAAGGAGCATGAAAACTTGAACTTTTAAGCGTCTTATGACAGCTCTACATGAACTGTTTATCTACAAGAACCACACACACACACACACATATATATATATATATATATATATATATATATATATATATATATATATATCAGCGTATGAGGGCCAATCAGTATTTCTCCTAGTTTCAAATGATACCCGAACTAGATATCTAATTAATTTTTTTTAATTACTCCTTAAGTATTCTTAATTTTCTTTTTCGTCAACCCCTATAATTTTTCCTTGGTTTGGATCGTTACGAAACCATTTTGGTACATTATGATCGCGCACAACGTTTACGTTACCGACGTACAGACGAAAATGGTTCTTGATTTTATCTACGAAACCTTAAAACTTTTGTTAAATTTAAATTAGATCGTACAAAAGCATTTCGGTAAAAACAAAAAGTCAGCGAGGTAATTGTAATATTTTCGTCACAGAAGAAAGTTTGTAGTCACGTGACGTAGTGGGATAAAGTTAGCTCGGCCTTTTCCCTCCTTCTCTCCGACAGCCCGCACCGAGTTTCCAAACTAAAAACAAAGTTCAGCTTAAATTAATTGGACAGTTCAGCGGAACAAGTTTCTGACAGCGCCATTATAGTGTACGAATGGAAAGAATTATTACGGAAAGTCAAAACTTTGAACATGTGCTCCTAGATGGCACAGAGTCGAGTTTTATAAGTTAAAACAACTGATTGTTCACACACACACACACACACACACACACACACACACACACACACACACACACACACACACACACACAAATGTGATCTATTGCTAGAGTTAAGATGAAATTTTCCAAATTTTAGACCAATAATACAATTTTGCCAATGTTTTGCCACTGGCAAACAACTTTATTTTATAAAAGCGTAAGACTTTTCGTTTATACAGTAATAATGATGTTTCTTACTATGGAGAAATTATTGGCGTAGTGAAAAAAATAAATAGATCTCATTTTAGCTTTTAGGTCTCCTAAGGCTAAAAATGTGTGTGTGTGTGTGTGTGTGTGTGTGTGTGTGTGTGTGTGTGTGTGTGTGTGTGTGTGTGTGTGAATGTGCGTGCGTGCTTGCGTGTGTGCGTGTATATATATATATATATATATATATATATATATATATGATATCATGATCAGGATATATTCTACTGGCGAAAGCAAAGAAAAAAGTTCGAATTACAGCTGGCGAAAAATGTCGTTCTGATTTCTGTTCCTCCGTTTAATGCAATACTGAGTGCCTTGGAATATATATATATATATATATTTAGATGGTATGTGATTTTTGACCTGAAGAACTGAATCAAATACGTCTCAGTACTGTATCTCTAATAGTTTTTAAAATATTTGATGTAAAACATGAAAAATTAAACTTTTAAAGTAAAATAACTTTATTAAATGACTAATAATGCAGTCATTTTTTAATAAAACTTAGAGAAAATTTAATTATGAATAAAATGGTACGAATTAATTCTATAATAAGAAATACAAAACAAGAGTTTTAAATTTTATTAAAAATAAAACATGGTAAAACATGTACGATTTTAACATGATGCTAAACAAAACAGAATTATCAAGAGTACACAAAAATTATTTTTTTTAGTAATCACCAATAGAAATTTTAAAAAACAAATATATCAAAATGAAATAAAATTACAATTAAATAAACTGCACAAAATGTCCATCTCATAGTGGATACAATACTTTGCCCGATGTAGTAATGTTTCCGGTGGCCTTCCGTATTTAATACCCCGCAGGGGGATGCAGGCTAGCTGCACCAATTGAGAGGATTTAAACGTCCCTCGCGGTACCCGAGTCTAACATTACACTTACGACTTTAACACTTTACACTCACACTTACATTTAGGGAGGCCATAATAGCCTAAATGTGCTTTTCACCTTAAAATAACAACAAAAAATCCGTATTTAATGTGGATTATTTTGTAATAGTTGCTCCGCATTGAGGATTCTAACTCTTCTTTTGTATTACATTTCTGTTGATACGCTAGATTTCAAGCGGCCCCACATGTAGTAGTCCAAAGGTGTTGTCAGGCGAATATAGCGCTCACGTTGACTAATACGCCCCTTCAATTCTCCAAAGCCGCAACACTCATAACAAAAACATCCCCCACAATTCTTCCTGAATACGCCACGATAGCGGCGTGAAGTTTCTTAGACCTTTGCAATCCGTCCTGGAACGAACGCAATAGTTGTTGAGTAACGTGAGATCTGTGGAATAGTGTAGTGAAGTGTTTGTGTTATGTAAATCTATGGCACTATAGCTTAATAACAACGAACTAGTTCGAGCAACCGGTTCCAGGAGCTGGCTGTCCAATAGCTACCCAACAGCGAAACTTTGAGCTTCTACCAAATAGCATAACTCAGTAAACTACGAAATTTTACTTTCGCTTTTAAATTTTTCAATGAATTATTAAAAATTATATATTCTCAAAATCTTACTAAATTTTGCTCTAAATTAATCCAAGGTTACGCAACCAAAACAATAGGTTTTAAGCATGCCAGCCCCGGAAAATCCGATTCATTTATCGGGAAACCCTGAAAATTGACTTAATTTCTCAAAATTGGTTCATCAAATTTTGTTAACATCAAAATGACGGATAAAGATTTTGTAGCAAATCGGAGAAAAATCAAAACAAACTCAGACCGTGCCTGGTTTTTTGGTTACCTCAGATTTAATAATACTTGTAAAATAATCAAAATTTCAACGGAATCTCGTAAACTAATTTTAAGAAATTAAACCAATTTCCGGGTTTTTCTTTTCACTTTCGAAACAGAAGTTTTGTTAAAATAATTCGAAAAAGTTTGTGTAATGTTTTTGCAAAATTATTTTGAACTAACTTCAGGATCTGCTTTAAAGAACGATTTCTTTTTAGCCTTATATCTCAATACAAAGTTATATTATTTTCTCTACGACGCACCCCATTCTGCAACCTACATCAAGATTAATCGGACACGCTGTATAACACAAAGAACGATTTCTTTATAGTCTTATATCTCAATACAAAGTTATATTATTTTCTCTACGACGCACCCCATTCTGCAACCTACACCAAGATTAATCGGACACGCTGTATAACACAAAGAACGATTTCTTTATAGTCTTATATCTCAATACAAAGTTATATTATTTTCTCTACGATGCACTCCATTATGCAACCTACACCAAGATTAATCGGACACGCTGTATAACACAAAGAACGATTTCTTTTTAGCCTTATATCTCAATACAAAGTTATATTATTTTCTCTACGACGCACCCCATTCTGCAACCTACACCAAGATTAATCGGACACGCTGTATAACACAAAGAACGATTTCTTTTTAGCCTTATATCTCAATACAAAGTTATATTATTTTCTCTACGACGCACCCCATTCTGCAACCTACACCAAGATTAATCGGACACGCTGTATAACACAAAGAACGATTTCTTTATAGTCTTATATCTCAATACAAAGTTACACTATTTTCTCTACGACGCACCCCATTCTGCAACCTACACCAAGATTAATCGGACACGCTGTATAACACAAAGAACGAGTATCGCATTAAAACTTTAAATTCCCTGCAGACAGCCGTTATATAAAATTACTAGACCAAGTACAACTTAAATAATATTTCAGAGAAAGTTGTCTCCAAGTAATTATCACGCCTTGAAAAACTCTAACTTAAGTCGTCATAATTGGCAAAGTTTTGGCAGCGTAATCAACTAAAATTAATTAGTTTTGTCGCAACTTCGCAGCCAATCACAGAACGCCAAACTTTAAATCCGTGAACCGACTTTGCGACCGGCGTTTATTGTCAGTCGATAAACTTCAACTTTAATCTTTAAGATAAATACTCGGAGACAGTGTTGAAAAGTCGCCTATCGAGGATCCGTAGGCATCGGTCTAACAGTAATGAAGCGGCCAAACGAGAAAACCGGCCCCGGGCCGTAAAATGTGAATTGCTTCTAACCTTGATAATACGTTTTTAGATGTATTGGGTGTGTGTGTGTGAGTGAGTGTTTGTGTGTGTGAGTGTGTGGGTACTCGTCTACAGCGTTGGCTATCCTTTCTCGATCCTCAGCTCACAACCTCGTAATGACGACTTCAGCGAATCCCGCAATGGCCCTCCAGTTGGCATCTGAAGCCATCATTGTCGCAACCAGACTTCCCGGTGTAATGCTGCCTTGCAGATATGTTTGCACCTTCATCCTTTCCTCGTCGAAACTCCGACACCGGAAAACACATGCTCCGCATCTTCCTCCACTGCTGGAAGACAGAGGGGACAAGCCGAGTTTGTTTCCAAACTGAATCGGATCAAGTAAGTTCGGAAGCAACCGTGCCCAGTGAGAATCTGTGTGAGACAGAAATCCACCTCTCCATGATCCCTGTTGCACTAATCCTGGATGTTAATTATAAATTGATATGTCTATCGTCCATTTTTTTATTCGTCCCATTGTCGCTGCCAAGTCCCCAGGGTCCGAATTCGCTCCTCTGTGATTGCCATTGTATGACTATACCGCGGCTGAGCAATTCGCTTGCGCCAGTAGAGTCTCGTTCTTTCATCAGCTCCATTGGGGGTTCGCCCGCCACTACGCATGCAGCGTTTTAGGAAACTATTCGGTAACCACTCACGACACGCAGCAACGCATGGCGGTGCACCGAAATAATCTTGGGCGTATAGCCTGGCTCCAAATCGGCGCTCCGTAAAGGAGCACTGAGCTTTCTACCCCAGCCAGGAGTCGGTGGCGTGTTTGTGTGTGTGTGTGTGTGTGTTGCTTTTAAGGCGAAAGTAATAAAAAATAAAAAAAGCTTTATCATAGCTTACAAGTTGTTTCACCTAGTATGTAGGCCTATACATATTGTCGTGGCAAGCAATGCACCTGTCTGAACTGTAATGAGAAGCTAATTAATTGCGTAACTTTGTTTATCTTGCACAATTTTGAAAATCTGATTTCATAATCATAATAACAGTTAAAAACCGAATAACTTTCCGTTTTAAATTTTCAAATTAAATAAAACAAGAAAGTACCCTCATCGATGATAGGTTTATTTTTAAATTTCCGATTTTATTTTGAAATTTAATACGCATGTTTATAAATAACTTAACGTTGATTACGATACAAATGCTATGTCAGATTTTCAAGAATGTTTAATGTAAAAAACTACAGATATTTAAGACATGGATTGATAGCATTTTCGAAGCGAATCGTTTGGATATCAGGAATTAGTAAATATTGCCAATAGCGATTTTTTTTTGCTAAATTTTAATAAAACGTGAGGAAAATTGCTAAAGTTATATTGTTAAATATATATATATATATAGAGAGAGAGAGAGAGAGAGAGAGAGAGAGAGAGAGAGAGAGAGAGAGAGAGAGAGAGAGAGAGAGAGAGAGAGAAGAGATTAAAAACCGTTAAAAAAGTTATCTAAACGTCAAATGATCGACATTTATTTCATGATCATTTTTCCATTAAAATTCCCTAACAAGTGTGTGTGTGTGTGTGTGTGTGTGTGGTGGGTGGGTTATGTATGTGTGGGTGTGGGTGTGTGTATGTGTGTTCCAGAACTAGTATTTGGAATTTGGCCGCATTTTATTCAAACTTGGTCTGTAAATAAATCGATTATCGATTATCGTTCAACCGATCCAAAACGGTGACTGTTCAATATTTTAAAAAACAGTCACAATTTTTTTTATCGTACTCTTTCTTGAAAATCTAATTTCTCAACATAATCATCGTTAAGACTTACACAAAATTACCATTTTACATTTGCAAATTTCACAGAAAGTAAGAAAATAAACCCGACAGACTTATATAAATTTTGTATGTAAAATCAAAATCTTATGCAATTATTAATGTAATCTTCTTTCTGCTAGGAATTCAATTATTTTGTTGAGTGCACCCATCTAAACTTCTTAGCTTTGCCAACTTTTTGCTTTGCATTACCTCAGTTTTTCAAACTTATTGTTGTACTAACAAGTACTGCTCAAATTAAAACTTTGAAACGATTTTGATTAAACTATCTGTCCTTTAACGAATATAAAAGTTCAGTCCATTTTAGCTTCGAAAACCGGTCAAAAACTGGCAATCTCAATAATACTCCACTTTACCGTTAAACCCGATATACTAACGGAAAAGTAGAAACTAGGCGGAATTGTAACGGTAATGTTATCTACATCTGTAATTATAATGGCTTATTCATTTTTGTAAAGAAAACTTTTAATATCACGTTGTTGCAACTTATAACTTTAATTTTGCTGCAAACCTGATTCTCATAAAATGTTTTTCATTTCTTAGTTTAACTTTCAGCTTGTCATTTAAAGTAAAAAAGAACATTGTAATTTCATAACTAAAAAGTTACAGTTACAGTAAGTTGGGTTAACTTAGCAGTTTCGTTAAAAGTTTTAAAGTTTACGAAGGGAACGATGTTTTATAATGAACCTTTATTGATTGTACATTGTGGCCTGTAATATGAGCACCGATATTCTTTTTCAGTAAATTTCAAAATGTTGATAGTTTAAGTAGTTTTACTTCTCTGCCCGCAGTAGCTCTATCTAACGTCCAAATTGTTTGCCAGGAAATTATAAATCTAGGAAAAATATAACAGTAAAAACTAATTTTATTTTCTAAATTTTTATTTATAATGAAAACCGGGCTGATGAATTGCAATAACCTGCTTAGTTCAATGATACAATAATAAATCGAACAAATTTAAACCGTATGTTTTATTAAAAAATTTACATTAAAAAATGAGCTATATATTTTTTTTTTAACGTCCGACTATTGTGCACACTTGGGCTAATGCAGACGATGGGATGATTTATAGCGTATGAAAATGCCAAGCTCTGGCCGGGAATCGAAACCGGGTCCTCGGGGTGAAAGCCTAGTACGCTATCAACTAGGCCACTGAGGCGGCTAAATGAACAAAATGAGCTATAAGAGCGGCTAACATGGAAAGAGATCTCTTCAGGGTTGACGAAAATTTAAGAAAAGGGAGAAAGAAAGAGACGGATAAACCAAGTACAGAAAACCTTTTTGGACATATAGTCCATTTTGACGGTAAAAAAATACGGTAATACTTCAGAATTCTTTCTGACTATACCGATTTTGATAAAAATGTACAAGTAAATCTTACCCTCCTCTTCAAAAGTTATATGAATCTGAAGCATGTTTTTTTTGTTTTTAGGTGGTGAAAACTTATTGTTTTAGGTGTACCTTCTCATAAACAAATTTTAAAACTAAAGATTTCTTATATTAAAATTATGCTTAAATACATAAAATAAATAAATAGTGGACTTGAAATACAAAGATTCTTCACAACATCATGTACTGTACTTTTTTATACTTTCTTATAGTGAGAATAAATAAACTGTTTAGTAATTTTTGGATTTACCGTGTAAACGTTAGCGACCCTACAACTGACAGAAAGACGTACATCACATTATAACCCTACCTATTCCCGGAATCACTGCAAAGCTCTTAAATTTCAAAAAAAACACACTTGTATATTCCACATTAAAATAAATTGGCAGTAAATGAAAACAGACAAATAATTCAAAGACGTACACTTTGATATCCCGTTACCATGGCAACTCCAGAAGTACCTCGTACATAATAATATTTCCCTCAGTTTTTATAAAATTAACAGACGGAAGCACTTTATCGTTTTTAAACGTTATTAGAAAACTAATTACGCAATTAAAGCAGTATTTTTAAATTCAGCGTCATCTATAAACGCTTCTGTTCATATGTTTTAAAACAACCTAAGTATAAATGAGAATAAATTGTGCAAAAAATCTACGCTTTCCATGATTGGCTTCATTCAATACACATATTTAAATATAATCAAAGCACACTCAGCTGTCTCACTGACGTGATATAAACAAATTTCAAAAATATTTACTCTACACTAAACTTTTCCTCAAAATATGATTTCACTATTACAATCAACGTTCAAATATGTATGACTTACATTTTTACTTTCCAAAATTACATTGAAAGACGAAATTAAACCTGACCCTTCTTAAATTAATTTTCGTATTTTCAACTAAATTTTAAATTAAAAGTATTATTTTTTTCAGATTTTAATATTGGTTGCTACGGTAAAATCATAGTTCTAAAAAAAATTAATATTGTAAATTTATGTGTGTGTAAACTACTTTGATATAACAACTTTGTCCAGACTATTTACGAATACAGATCTTTTTTCATGTTTTAATGAAATCGGATTAAAATTGCAAACGCCAGAGTGCGCACACACGCATACTATAAAAACCACTTTTTATAAGATATAAAACGGATATATTACTACGCAACAAAATCTTAAAATGTTCTTTCTTTTGATTGCAAAACATACTTTCTCCGTAATAGTGAGGAAACATAAACTAAATTAAAATATTTGAAGAACATATTAACGAATCTTGTTAATTCTTGCAAACCAAAAAACAATAAAATGTCCACTTAAAAAATAATTTCAATCAAAGCCCAACAAAACAACCTTTCAAACAGCATTAAACGCGAAATTAATGCTCCCTAAAAATTATTCCAATTCAGTCCTATCGGCTTATTAAACTACTCTTGTTTAAAATCATCGAAACGGAACTAACAAATCTCTGAAAGTAAATGCAATTAAAAGTTTCGCCGGGCGAGATTAAGATTCTTTTTTTAGAATGGAAGCGCCAGTCAGCAAACTTTGCCCATTTTGCTAAGTATCTCTTTAAGACTTTGGATCTGCGATTAGTTTTTGAATTCATTAAGCAAAGTTTTCTGAAGTAGCCAAGAGAAAAAAAATTACCAGCACGAGATCTGTGATTCTAGATTCGGATAAGACGGGGTAATTTAAATTTTCGTCACGAATGTGGAAAAGTTCAGCGTCAAGGTCCGCTAGCAAGCGCATTTTATAAAATATAAAATTAGCATTCCGTCTCACTTAATACAGTAGAATCCGGCGTATCCCATCGTTGAATATCCGCCACCTCTACGTCTGTATCGTCGCTTCTAGGAAGTGCCTATCTACTATCGGATTTCCTTGAGAATGACTCGTTGTTACAAGCAAACAAAAAACAATACAATAAATGTAATCACACGATTACCTTAACTGTTTACCCTGAATAATTACACCACACACACGCGCGCGCGCGCGTACAATTTTTTTAAGAATTATAAGCAAAACTATGAAAAGTAATGTTTTAAAAAAACAGTTTTTCGTAGTCTTCTTTTGCTGTTGAAATTCGTATTTTCCAGGATGAGAGTTTTTAGAATAAAAATTTTTTTTTTTTGCACCGATTGTTACCTGTAATGCCTGAATATTACCTAGTTTTTTCAATTTTTGATTTTATACAAATTTATTATTTTTTTCTGATGTACTGCTCATCTCGCCTGTAATAAAAATAATCAAATGATATTTACATGTACATAATCTTTATGATATCATTAGTATAAATATTTCACAAAAGAAAATATTGAATAATTATTTAAGTTATTATTGGCAACTGAATTATAAAAGATACGCAGTGAATGTACACTTCGGGCCCAGCAACAGTGGATAGGCACCTAGTCTTGAACTTGTATTTTTTTAAGGCGAAAAGCACATCGCCTCCCTAAATGTAAGTGTGAGTGTCAAGTGTTAAAGTTGTAAGTGTAAGTGTGTGTTAGACTCGGGTAGCGCAACGGACGTCTAAATTCTCTCAATAGGTGCAGCAAGTCTGCACCCTCCCTGCGGGGCCATGGACTTGTAAAACGATTGCCGGTCGGACCTTATACAGTCTAAGTGTTTTTCATTCTCAAAATAAGTGCTAGCATTAAATACGGCCGCCGCGGTGGCCTAGTAGATAGCGTACTGGGCTTTCACCCCGAGGACCCGGGTTCGATTCCCGGCCAGGGCTTGGCATTTTCACACGCTATAAATCATCCCATCGTCTGCATTAGCCCAAGTGCACAATAGTCGGACGTTAAACACAAAAAAAAACATTAAATATAAACTGCTTTGAAGATTTAGGCGTATTTGTGTGACAAGTACACAGCACAGACAGGCGATATGAATGTATTATTCTGGGGATTACACTTATAACCACTTGAATGCCACCGACAAATTAAATGAAGAAATTCTAAGAAATTTTATTTGTCACAATTCACAAATAAAAATGTTTTATAACACCGACAGGCAAGAATAAGAGTTAAATAATAAATAAAACTGACACTGATATGCCTACAAAGTACTTGAGAGTGGAAATGTGGAAGGGTGGTGTGGGGGACGGTCAAATTAATGAGCATGTCCTCCACAGTTGTTTATAAATTAAAATATTGTACTGTTACAGAAGTATAGTAAAAAATTCCTTTTGTCTTCCATTTCTTGGAAATCACATTATATCTATTTCACAGAACGTTTCATACAAATTTAATACGCACAAACTTCTGCTCTCAATAGACAGACCAATAAAAAACTACTACGATTTTTATTTTCTAGCGATAGGTTGGGGTAAACGAAACGGAACAGCTTGTAATTGTAGCATTTGTCAATCAACTCCACGTGATTGTCCGTTTTCCTTTGTACTTTGACTTGACACAATATGTCCAGTAAGGCCCAGACTGTACCTCCGCCACTGAGCACTGCCCAGCTCAGACGGTTTATAACTTTTTTTGATAATAATTCGGTTTTTAAAATAACCTTTTTGAAATAACTCATCACTAGCGCATACATACTAACGAAATTTCAACAGTTATTTTCTTACAAAAAATATGTCAAGAAAGTCAGAAACTGTAACGTTAAGCATTATTCACAAAAATTGTAACAAACCGTGTAAATAGTAGACATAAGAATCCCATTTTCCAGAATACTGTTCACAACAGTACTGTGTTCAAACGCTGTACAAAAATTGTTATTCTTAAAACTTTTAACATGGTAAAATCTTAAAGTTCAACAACAGCAAAACAATTACGAAAAACTGTTTTTTTAACATATTGCTGTCAAAAATTTTCAATATATTTTTTTTAATTGTTCATGTGTAATTGTTCAAGATAAAACAGTTTAGGTAACCGTATAATTACATTTATGACATTATTTTTCGTTTGCTTGTAACAACAAATCAAAGTCAAGGAGCTGTAATAAAAAAGTCATATAGTACCTCACCGCATGTTTATTTGTTACGTCTGACGACAAAGCAGTTTTTGTGATAATCTTTGTCTAATTAATTGAAGTTTTACAGTATAGTTTATAATAAGATTTATTTAACGGCTACCTGCGCAGAAAATGCAACGCATGTAGGGAAGGTAGTATTTGCAAACTTATATTAAATCTCTTATGAAATATGAAAATGTCAATATTCAAATATTTATTACAAAAACAATCACTTTTTTGGAGTGGGTGTCTTAAATATTTAAGACCAAAACGGTTATGAATTTTTAAAGATTTTAAACGACCGCCATTTTGAAACTGTTGAAAGAATTTTGATGGTTAACAAACTTGTCCAAGCTATACTACCAAATAATATTATTATGCCAAGTTTGAATCAAATCAAATTAGAATTGCGAACGTGAGCGAGCTAACACACACACACACACACACACACACACACACACACACACACACACACACACACACACACACACACACACACTTTCTTCACTTGGACGAGCCCATAAGAGCAGAGAATTGTGGTACCGGCGGGGGAAGTGACTCCACCCATCACGATACATGAGCTGCATCAGGCGTGCAGGAGGATCGGAGATGCCAAAGCACCCGGCCCGGATGGCATACCAAATGCGGCTCTTAAAACCATTCCTGATGCTTTCATTAAGGTACTGGATGGCTGCTTACGAGAAGGAACTTTTCCCACCAGATGGAAGGAGCAGAGGTTGGTTCTGATACCCAAGATGAAAAAGCCTCCTGAAGCACCATCATCATATCTACCGATATGTCTACTTGATACAGCAGGAAATATACTTGAGAGGATTGTCTATGGACAACTTGAACCATTCGCTGAAGGCGCAGATGACTTTCAGAAGATCAATACTGATTTCGGAGGGGCAGATCTACCATTGATGATATTAACGGTGTCATTACTAAAGCGAGGGAAGCTACTGCTAGGCAAAAGGTGGAGACGAGGTGCTAAAAAATATTGCGCCATTGTCACATTGGACGTTAAAAATGCATTCAACTCAGCACGATGGAGATTGTATTGCACTGTATTGCAGATCCTAAGTAGCATGGGAGTTCCAGTGTATCTCCAGAAGGTAGTAGGGAGTTACTTTTAAAATAGAAATCTCATCTATGACACTGAGGAAGGAAAAAAGAGGTACAGCGTAACAGCAGAGGTACCACAAGGCTCTGTGCTTGGACCCCTCCTTTGGAGCATCATGTATGATGGGGTCTTACGAGTCAGCGTATCATTAGGCGTAAAAGACTTTCGATTCGCCGATGACCTTGCGGTGATTGTTGAAGGGACTTTTCTTGAATAAGTCGAGGTTCGGGCCAACGAGGCAGTGAAGTCGATCCGGAGATGGTTGACATCTATGGATCTGCAGCTCGTCACTCATAAAACGGAGGTCATGCTTGTGACCAGCAGGGAAAAGAGGGAAACAGTAACACTTACAGTTGGAGATATTCAGATAAGTTCCGTCCCAGCCCTTCGGATAGCTTGGTTTGTGAGTTGACGCAAGACTCTGCTTCAGGGAACATCTCACAGCAGTTAGTGAAAAGGCTGCGAACGTGACAGGAGCCCTTTGCATGCTCATGCCGAATCGAGGAGGTCCAAGACAGACACGCTGCCGACTCTTGGCTGGGGTAGTAAGCTTAGTACTCCTTTACGGAGTACCGTCAGCCAGGCTATGACGGTCGCGAGCTATGCGCGCAATGTTGCTGCGGTGCACCGTCGTGCGTTGCTGCGTGTTGTGAGTGATTACCGAACAGTTTCCTACGACGCTGCATGCGTAGTGGCGGGCGAACCCCCAATGGAGTTGATGCTGATGAAAGAGCGAGGCTCTACTGGCGCAAGCGTAGTGCTGAGTCGCGGTATAGTCATACAATGGCAATTATAGAGGAGCGGAATCGGACCTTGGAGACATGGCAGTGACAGTGGGACGAATCAACAAATGGACGATGGACACACCAACTTATAGGTAACATCCATGATTGGTGCAACAGGGATCATGGGAAGGTGGATTTCTATCTCACACATATTCTCACTAGGCACGATTGCTTCCGAGCTTACTTGTTCCGTTTCAGGCTGGAAACAGACTCAGCTTATCCCCTCTGTCTTCCAGCAGTGGAGGAAGATGCGGAGAATTTGTTTTTCCGGTGTCGGAGATGAGGACAGGATGAACCTGCAAACATATCTGCGAGGTAGCATTGCACCGGAAAAACTAGTTGAGAAAATGATGACTTCAGAGGCCAACTGGAGTTCTATTGCAGGATACTTCGCAGTGGTCGTTAAGAAGCTGAGGATGGAAAACCAAGTAAGAAGAGTCAACCCTGTAGACGGGTAGGCGGGCAGTCAGTCTAAATCCCAGCGAAGTAATGATTGGCGGCGATTCCGTATGGTGTTTAGTAGAAGAGGACTACTTCTTTAGTGGGTAGCAACAGCATATAACATAACTTGAACTTAACTTGAGTTAAACACTTTGGAAAGTGACGGTACCCTATCCCAGGTAGTCTATAAAAGATTTTACCACTTGGTATCGCAACTTACACACACTAAAACTCCTCAAAAATGTTCTAAAAATCAGAATCGGCGCTTATTTCACGCTTCCAGGTCTGAGTCTTTACTATGATGGCTACTCAAACAGTTCATTTTTCAAAGGGAATTCGCTAATAATAGAGTAGCCTATATATGAAAGAACACGAGTCTGATATAAAGGAGTGGGAGCGGACCCCGCGCCAGATGCCGGTTGATAACAAACCACAAAAGTGATCACGTTCGCTTTCAAGTGAGGTTATGATTCTGGTCACGCGTCGCGTTGTCATTCGACCAACCCGCGTCTACAGTTACTCGAGATGAGTGGAACAACTTGTTCTATATGAGAGACTTCCTTTTGTTTTAATCACTTAAGGACATCTTTATTAAAACGTTTTATTACAAATTTATAGTGAAAAACTATAAATAAAGTTTCTGCAATTGAATTATTTCTGCAAAAAATCTGATTCGGAAGTTCAGGGAATTCTGTTTGATTTCCGATCGGTCCATTAGATTTTAATCATTTTTTCCGCCATGATGGATCATAATACAAATCAAAGTATGAAATCTGAAATAACCGTATTGCAAGAAATTTACCGTTTGTGAATAAAACAAATACAGCTACAAGTCAGGGTTAATTTTTTTAAATAATAAGGATTATGTCCTATTTTCTTCCGTCTAAGTGGTCTTTTTTTACTTACCTCGTAAATGCTACCGCGGTTTCGAAACCTTACTGTTTCACCTTCAGGCTGTACAAATAATAATAATGTTTCATATTCATTCTTTCAGTGTGTCATAGAGGTTCGGATGTATTGTATTCAGAAATTTACTAACAAAAATTTAATTGTCCATTATTGCCTTCGAAAAATACAACTATATCATCCATATACATGTAGTAAAAAACTACTTTCTCTCTATTGTAATTCCTATCAGACCATAAAAATTCATTTTAGATATGGTTTAGATCAATTCTTTCAGGATGCCAGAAAGGGGAACCCATGTCTAAGCCTTCATTTTGAATAGAAAATTTGATATTGAACTTGAAATACTTCTTTCTCATAATTGTTTTAGTTAACGAAATTAGTTAATGAATTTCGTTCTTTATGAGTGAAGAATGCTTGCTGAGGTTGAGGTTATCTTTGAATATAACCATAGTCTCACTGATATGGTTTACTACTGCTAAGATTGGCTATGTCGAATAGAGCCAAATTATGGTTGTTTTTTATTTTTTGTTTATTAATTCTTCTAACGAGATCCATGCTGTTCTTCAAGCTTAAATGATTTTCAAAAAATATTTCTTTCCTAATTAATCTGTCGATATTTTTGCGGGGTTAGAAATTTACGAAGTGCCGAATAGGCATGTTTGCTACATGTATTTTCGGTAGGTAGTCCCCTAAATATCAGGCCTAGTGGATTCGGTACTTTTGATGCTGTGATGCAATCCTTTGATAAGACTGAGGTACTACTTTTTATTTCTTTATTTATTTCTTTGTAAAAAGATAAAGTTAGGTTTTACTTAATATTTTCATTTTTTAGTTTCTTTTCAATTTACTCCCGCAATTTTTTCAAATTTGCTGCCATTTGAACTTATTTTGAGAACTAAAAGATATATTTATTTTTTTGAGTTAAAATATGTTTGAACTAAAACTGTTTTTGAACATTTAACTAACTATTTATGCAACATATATTTGAGCAACATTTTATCAAAATCGTTCAAACCGATTTTGTGAAATTACGATTTTTAGGAAAAAACAATTAAACTCTATTAATGTGCAAGATTTTAGAAATGCAAGTAAAAAAACACTCTTCCGGCCTCAAAAGCTCTACAAACGGATAGAGGCACAAAATCTCAAGAACTATTTCTTTACGAATTCTAAACTTTATACTTTGTGCATTAATAAACATCTGAATATTTTTCCAGATTACCAGTATTATTTAAATGCCTAATAGCCTATCAGCTTGTTTTTTTTATTCATGCCGACCATGCTTTGTTAATTTACAGTAAATCTAACTATCCTACCCAATGTCCGAGTTGTTATCGATACTCTATAACAATGAATGTAAATCCGCCCAAACTGCATAATGAAAAGGCATTAATCAATGATACAATGTAGGTGCTTATTAAACGTGTACGCATAGGGAAAACAATAACAAACTATAATGTGTACAACATTTATGCCAAATGAAATAAAACAATTTATGGGAGCCACTACTGTAAGATATTAAAAAACGTAACAAAAACTTTCCCACATCGTTGCCCCGAAAAATCCAGTTCTTTAATCGGGCAGTATATAAAGTCAGTGTACCAAATTTGAAACAAATGAAATTTACGGTTCGAGAATAAATCGAAAAAACAAACTGGTGTCAATGTTTGCTTTTGGTTTTATTCGATTTAATCCAGCAATGGCTGCTGGCGTATAGATACTATGAAACTGCAGCACCCCCAATGTTCTCTTAATATAATCGATAACTTTTAATATAATTAGTCCTTTTTCTTTATTTTTTTTATACTGAGGTCAGTAGCCATCCACAATTTTATGAAAAAGGATACAAAAACCTTTGTATGGTACTGTGCGTCTCACAGTTCCAGCAGCAAGGTGTTTGATGTGCGCATGCGCACTTAGGAAGCTGCACAATAGGCTGTAAGAGAGAAAGCATACTGCCATAATGCCAACGTTGTGCTGGTAGAAGATTTATACTCCGCGTGTGTTGTGCTTAAAACTATATACCACAATCTTGAATGTGTAAAGTATAGAATTAGAGTATTATCCTGCTTCCAGCTATTCTACTTGTTTTCTTTCTGTTCTTTTACAACAGAAAACTTTAACAGAGATCAACGAGAATATTTTTAGTATTTTTGCTCAAATTAAAACAAAAAGAATGGATTTCATTTTTAAATGAATAGATTAAGCTTGAACTGTAGCGATTTAGGTTAAAACATAAAAATGTTTTATTTTATTCTTTTACGATTTTAGCAATTTTTTGAATAAATTTTCTTTTCACACATGTTTGTCTCTTTTACACGATTTTCCGGAGCATCCCCCCCCCCAGTAATTTTAGCTACGAGACGTCATTGCCGGAGTCTTTAAAACATTCTACACTGGTTTACGCTGCATTTATCTTCACATATTACAACAGTTTGAGCAATGCCTTTAAATTCATATGATGGTTAATTTCAAACATTTTTAAATAATTTAATAGAATGTAAGAATCGAATGTTTAATTTAATAGAATGTAAAACAAAATACACACAAGACACTACTTTGTCTACTTGTATACACCAATGTTTGTGTCTGCGACACTTGGTCCAGTACTTGTGTCAATGTCGAAAAAGTGCTTTTAGATTTTGTAAAACTTAATTATTAGTAACTTTTTATATTCAATTACATCGTGATTGGCAACGTGGGAACTTCCAAGGGACTCGATCAAGATGAAGTAAAACTTTGAGAAACACAGAGCTTAGCATTAATTTGTTTTATTTATTTTAAGGAGAAAAGCACATTGAGGATATTACCTCCTCCCTAAATGTAAGTGTGAGTGTAAAGTATTAAAGTCGTAAGTGTGTTTTAAGTGTAAATGTGTGTTAGATTCGGGTACCGCGAGGGACGTTTAAATCCTCTCAATAGGTGCAGCTAGTCTGCACACACACCCCTGCGGGGCTTAGCATTACAAATGAATGGAGTGCAACATTTATAGGTTATAAATGTGAGGCAACATTTATAAATAAAGTGAGGTCACTGTTAGAAGATATCATAATATAGTTTACAGTCTAAGACACCTAAGAGAACTGAAGCCGTAGTACTTGGACTGAGAAATAATACTTTGAGGCAATGGGAAAATACCACAGGATCTTTCTAGTAAGATGTTTGCAAAGAAATCTTGACAGGCGATACAATGGTAAATGTCGCCATTATTTCAGATGATCAAGCAGCCATTACAGCGCTGAATTCTCCAATCATCAGCTCGGCAATGTCTGGGAATGTCTGCAAAAGTTAAATAGGCTGGGCCAGAGTAATACGGTTACATTCCTCTGGATACCAGAACACACTGGGATAGAAGGAAGTGAGAAAACAGATAAGAAGTAACAGTAGGAATCGATCCATCTTGTAGGACCAGAACCTTTTTGCGGACTTGAGGACAGCTACTTCTACAGGAAGCTTAGAGAGGAAGAAGAGCAAGTGGATCTAAGCTCTGGAAAAATAAGCGAGATTTAAGACAAGCCAAGAAGCTCCACGGGAATTTTAACAGGAGCAGAGCAAAGAACTGAATCGGTCTTAGTAAAAATAATCTAAGAATTCAGACAGATTTCCTTTTCGGGACATGGCACCCTTAAGAGACATCTTAGAAATCTTGGTTTAGTATAAGGTCCAACTTTCATACACTGTAGGAGGGAAGAGCTAACTCCTAGTCACCTGCTCGTAGACTGCGAGGTGATTGCTATTTTGGAAAGTTACCTACCTTGATCTTCTCCAAGTTCTAGACTTTATGACGAGGCTTGATTGGACAAGATACTGCAAGTGAGAGTCTCAGGAGTGTAGGAAGGGGTGTCATTAGATCTACGAAGTTCACAGTGTGTGTGTAACTCCTAATATTCATTTATTCATATATCATCATTTATCATAATATATTTTCAAGAAAGAACGAAAAATCTTTGACCTACCAATATTGTTACACATTTTGTAAATAATATTAATTTTGGGGTTTCTTGGAGTTGAAAACGTAAACTTTTTTCTAAAATAATTCTAATATTAATATTTTACACTATCGCAATATACTTCACGGTTCTTATTTTCCGAAAAAGTAAACAACATACACTGTAAAAATTAGTTTGGTAAAACCTTCACGCTTTCATACTTTAACCGTCTCTGCACGAACTGTTTAGCATTACAATATGTAGGAGTTAGACTGAACAAACTTGTTTACACATTCAACAAGTTAGACATGTCGTTCAGCCATTCTTTGTCCTGTTTTACACGGTAAACTTTGCTACAGCTCTGGCCTAGATACTGTGCTTTGTTAAATGGGAAAAGTTTGCGGGACAGGGCACTCGTGTTTGGTTAAAGTTTCCGCAAACGTTTTACAGAAATTTGGAGCCGTGGAACGCACTACAGTGTAATTAAACTGTATTCTAAATATATATATAAACGTGTTTGATTTTTACGTTACGTGCTAATTCTTCGTATGAAGCAATAAAAGTTTTGTTTTTCTGAAAAATATAAACAGCTCAACGTATATCATTATTATTTTTTAGCTTTTTTTAACAAAACCGGTTTTCACGTTTTCTAATTCGCTATCAAGTTAGAGCACGATATTTATCACTAATAACTTTTAACATGCTCTTGAAACACAGAACACAAACCAGTACTTCCTACAAACAAAACGAATTTTAAAAAAATAATTAAAATATTATTTGCCGGCCGATGGATTTGTTCAAAATAATTTGTTTTTCTTTAAAGAGTTTTTCATGACGGTGGCAGCTAAACTAACGAATATTGGTGAAATTAAACCATGAAAACGTACATAAACAGGCTTGCTTATTTCTATGAATCTTTTTTATTTATTTATTTAAAAAAAGAAATAAGCACTTTTATTTAAAAAAACTGATAAACCCCGGATTTTTTAAAGACTGGCTGTAATGCGTTCAGTCAATTTTTAATAAAACTTACTTTATAACTATTTAAAAAAAACGTTTGGTTGTTTATGTCTAAAAAAATTAGGTTCAAGAACGTATGGAAATAGACTGGAAAATCCACCTAAATTTCTCAAAATCGAGTTACCAGATTTTTTGCTGAATTTTTGTGTCATGTTAAAATACATAATTTATAACAACAATGACTTAATATAAATTCATGCTTGTTTATTTTTTTCATTGAACTGTACTTTTTTAATTTTTAAAAATTATGCCGATTTTCGAGATTTTTTTTATCTTCTGAAATGAATGAACGTTATTTTAAATAAAATTTTTTAGTTGCTGTTTTACATATTTAATGATTCATCTCTACATTGAGAAAATAAAAGTGAACTGTAATTGATTTATGTGCTCGATATATAGTAATCAGATCTGCTGAACTTCATAACGTATGACATCACTTTACAAAAAGACAGCAAAGCTACATAAAAGAATACAAATTACTTGGTTATATTTACTGATTAAAATACAAAAAACAATAAATTTCCTTACACAGGAAATTATTGTAGAACTTGACAAGAAAATTGTATAAAAATTAACGATTTTAATTCCACTTTACATTTACATATAAATTTGCAAGAAACTTTTTTTGTCTCAAACAAACAATTAGCACGTAATTTAAAAACCAAACACATTCGTCGTGTTTGCGCTTAAAAAAACTTTTCGTAAATTTAGAACACACTTTAATTGCACTGTAGAAGTACCGCGGTTCCGAATTTATGTAAAAAGTTTGCGGTAACTTTATCAAACACGAGTGCCTTGTTGCACAAACTTTTCCCATTTAACAAGGAACTCGGCCAGAGCTGTAGCAAAGTTTACCGTGTAAAACAGGACAAAGAATGGCCGACGACAAGTCTAACTGAAATGTTTAAACAAGTTTGTTCGGTTTAATTCTTTCATCTTGTAATGTACAACGATAATCTGTGTGTTATTGTGTTAGATACGGTACCTTCAAATCTTTAAATGAATATATATATATATATATATATATATATATATATATATATATATATATATATATATATACGAGGTGTGTTCAGAAAGTAACGAGAATTTTAATTTTTTGAACAAAATATTTATTTATTCTCCACATTGTTTTCAAAACAACAGATCACTTTTAACTGTTCTCACTAACGACAAACTGTTACTGACAAAAACTGAAGAACAGTTGTTTTGGATAATACTGTATTTCGTTTCCGAGAAAACAGTTTCCAAGAAAACATAACGGGTGGGAAACAACAAATAATATAACAGTGCACTGCATAAGCACAGTAGGGCAAACGACAAACTCTAGATAAGAAAGAACAGTTTGTTGGTTTTTTTCAGAGAACGTTTTTCAAACATTTGAGTGCTTTCTTACACATTATACTACATACAAGTTGTATTCAGAAAGTAACGAGAATTTTAATTTTTTGAACAAAATATGTATTTATTCTTCTACATTGATGTTGTGCCTTCAAAATAGTCCTTCTTCCAATTCTCGAAACACTTCTCAAACTCGACCTTTGAGATAGCCTTTAGTTCTTTCATCGATGCGTTTTTATGTCATCTACGGCTGTAAAACGACGGCCCTTTAAGGTCTCTTTATTTTTGGAAATAGAAAAAAGTCACACGGAGCCATGTCTGCTGAATATGGAGGCTGGGGCATCGTTACAGTACTGTTTTTGGCCAAAAATTCACGAACAAGCAATGAAGTGTGAGCTGGTGCATTATCGTGGTGCAAAAGCCATGAATTGTTTTTCCACAGATCCAGGTGTTTTTTTCGGATTGCTTCACGCAAACGGTGTTGAACTTGTAGGTCAACCGGACTCCTTCTTGACCGTTTCACCTGGTGGCACGAATTCATGATGCACTATGCCATTAATATCAAAGAACACAGTGAGCATAACCTTCACGTTCGACCGCAGTTATCGAGCCTTTTTCGGTCTTGGCGAGCCAGAATGCCTCCACTGGGATGATTGAGCCTTAGTTTCTACGTCATATCCGTAAACCCATGTTTCGTCACCTGTTATAATACGTTTCAATAATTCTGCATCTTCGTTGACTTCATTTAGTGACTCCTGAGCAACTTCCATTCGCCGCTGTTTTTGTTAAAAATTCAACAATTTTGGAACACATTTTGCTGACCGCGTTTTATACACAAAACATTGGAAACAATGTCATGACATGATCAAATCGATATGTCAACATCATTAGTGACCTCCCTAATTGTGATTATGCGATTGTTCATAATCATTTCTTTCACTTTTTCCACGTTTTCATCGGTTGTTGATGTGCTGGGGTGTTTAGGGCGTTCGTCATCTTCAACGTCTTCACGGCCTTCTGAATCGCTTGTACCACTCGTAAACTCTTGCTTTACTCATAGCAGACTCACCATAGGCCTTAGTTAACATTTCACACACTTTATTATACTTTATTCCATTTTTTACGCAAAATTCGATACAAATTCTTTGATCCATTTCTTTTAACAAACGAAAATTGCCGAGCTCATAAAAACACGTTTAACCTTAGTGGCTATCACAGACAAAGTCAGAAATAAAAACAGTTGAAAGTTGTATCATATTTCAAGGGCATGTATACCCTTTTATTATTATTGGTATATAATAAAAACAATGTTTGACAATCGGACTCTCCAAGCCCGCGAAATTTAAAAATTCTCGTTACTTTCTGAACACACCTCGTATATATGCATATTTGTGCATATATATATATATATATATATATATATATATATATATATATATATATATATATATACTAGTGCATATTCGTCGACATAGGCGATGTTAGATCTATATCAGTTCCGCTTGAAGAGTTCAGAAATGTGTGGACTCAACTCTCCTCCTGATAAATCTTATGTAGATCGTCTCAGTCAACTCTAGCTTGTTCAGGCAAGCAGTGTCCACCGAGGCTATAACCGAGTGTTTAGTCCATTCCACAGTAAAATTCGGAGAACCTCAAGGACGCTGGAAATTATTAAAAGTTAGTCCAGAAGATACAAGAACAATTTTGCAACAGGAAATAGTTGGACAACAAACCACAGCCGATTACGTATTTCAAAGGACTTCAACTGCAGCAATTTAAGTCAATTACAGGAGTCAACTGTGACAAGACTCCAAGGATTGGATAAGAGGACGCCCCACGTTACAGTGAAAATGAATAGCAGTATCATTAGCAGTGAGGGACAATAGCAGAACATTTTGAGAAATGAGAATAATTGGTGTAAACTACACTTACTAACTAGCTTAACTAACTGGAATAGTTTTGTATCAGGGGCCCGTTGGAAATTTCGCACTATGAAAATTTTAAGTAAACACAGCCTTTTGAATAAGTGTAGTCGTCGTAGAAGGGCGGTAGTTGGAAGGAAGGGAAACATGTTTAAAAAATAAATCGAAAACCAATCAGTTTGAAATAATAATCACGAATTTATTAGTCAATATAGTATATACATTTCAATACAGATAATGATTTTTGTAATGGAAATTTTTACAGTGCATTTCAATACCGTGTTTTAAACAATATTTGATGTAAGAATGTAATCTTCTTGTACTTTTTGTATTTCATTTTCTTTGGTGGATACAAACTTGTTAGTTGATTTAGTTAACCCTGAAAATGCCACATAAAATTGTCCGTAAGTAAGACGGCTTTTGGTAAATACAATCCTGTTCTTTGAAGTATTTGTCCCTGCGACTTGTTTATAGTGAGAGCAAACGCAGTTTCAATAGGTAACTGTCTTCTAATCAATTAGAAAGGCATATTTGATAACCTCTAACTGTATTTTGACACTTTAATTGTACCTCGTATTTTATGATGTCCGTATTAACAATAGATAAAAAAGAACGATGGAAGAAGAAACCACAAATATATTTGTGTAAAAACTGTGTCCAAAACATGTGTTTGATATTCAAAATGCTTGTCCCGACCTGTACAACAGGCAGGGATAGGGAACTGTCAGTAGGGCCACATAACCTATAAGTTTAATGACTTTTAAGTAAATATTGATACTGTTCTAAGCACGTTATGCAAAAAAGTGGCATTTGTAATGGGATTGTCTACTCGTGATTAATAAGTTAGCTTCGTGAAATGTACAAAATATTGTATGATTTGTGATGCCGCGCATGCTTATCCATGACAGTTAAAAGTGTCATTTATATTAAAATTTTCCACAAACTGTAATTTTAGCGCAAAATTGTTTTTTAATATTAGAATACGGTTAAAAAATCTTTCTAAAGATACCTCATTTATGCCTGTACGAATAGTATGTGCTGAGAAAAAGGGACCTTGACTTGAGAAATAATATACGAGTCAAGTGATTTAATTGACTCGTATATGATTTAAGTTAAAAAAATGTAATAAATTAATTTACAAAAAAGCCGGACTAGTTAATAATTAGGACCTGTTTCTGGGACAAAGGTATACTGAAGCAATTTTAAATAAAACTTAAACGTACTAAGGTTTCAACCATGTACATGTTTACAAAGCAACCCTGGCGTTTAAACAGCAAATCGGATTATTATAAATCTTAGAAGTTTCTTTTAACTTCTATTGTTTAACTTCTACTGTTCAATTTCAAAATGCCATCTTGTAAAAATGGCGATATCAAAAATAGATTTTTACAAAAAAAATATAATTGTTATAGGCTAAATTAATAGCAGAAACATCAGCAGTAATTTATATTTTATTAGGACAATGACGCGTTTAAACGACACGTATTAATAGGGCTATACAATACAACACAACGTTCCAGGAATGTGAATTAATGCACGCTACCAAGTTCCATTTAAAACATAAAACAAATATCTTAAAATGTAAGTCTAACCTCAAAGGAAAAGGCAAAATTAATTCACTGCAAGAATATATCTTAAACGAAAAAAAGGCCTAATTAAAGCTTCACACATACATTCTACGGACAACGCTATCGAAAAAACCTGTTTAGAAATATGGTGTCTTTATTTACAAATAAACTCAACATTAAAATTTAAAATTTTTACATTTTCGTAAGATTTTGATTAGCCTAAGCTAGGAATTTGAATGGATAGCAGCTTATCATATCCTAACACATTATGTCTCCAACCGAATTGGGTAAGCAGTCAGTCAGTAAGTCAGTAACTTGTTAACTTTTACCCGTAAACACCCCCGAACTTGTAACGTATTAGCCAGTTATTGTGTAGCCTTTAGATTTGGTTTCATTACTTGCGGTTTTGCTGATTATAGTTGGGTACTTGAAAGAGACTCTTCAAAAGCCGTGTATAATGGAAAATATCTGATTAAAGTAACAATGACTACAAAATGTGTTCTACAGGACAAAATCAGAGTTAATTTTACAGTCCCGGGACTGAATCTTCTTCAATACAACATTTCTAATAGAAATTCGCTAATAAATTACTCTGTATTAAATTCAGATATATTTGAATCAGAATTAAATGTGTTTTTATTGTAAACCCCTTAATATATTTACTGACTGAAATTAATAATTCAGCATATTTTTTGCTGTTTCACAATTCTTTATGAACGCCAAATGAGACGTTTTTTAAAATACTGTATTCATTAATAATCAAACTAGAGGAGGAGCCAACTCCATTTCGCCCTGACGTCGCCATCTTGATAGATCTAACTTCGCTATTTAAAATGCATAGTAGAAATAACTAAAATATTCCAACTGAAACTATTGAGAAATCTTTGTTTTTATGTAATCATTTTATAAACTGAAGGTGTTTCAAGCCGATATACTTCTTCTAAGTAAGGTAATTTAAAAACAATTAAGTTCTATAATTTTCTTATTCGGACATAACCAGCAGACAAAAGCTTACGTTAAAACATTAACGACATTTTGGTTTATAACAATAAAATCGACTACCGATTTTGTTAATTCTGTAAAGTAGCCTACCGTTAATCGTTACGTCACAAAAATAAGTTATATAAACACGACACGCAGTTGTCTCCCTGACGTCATGGAAGCGAATTTCTACAATGTAACGAAATTTTGTTTTCACTTTAGCTTTTTGGAAAATCTTATTTCACCGTCCCAATCAGCGTTAATCTTCATTAGTTAACATTTTAAATTATATATAAAATGCGACAATTTTTGCTCTCAGATTATTACTAATTTTAACGCAGATTACAATTGAAAACAAATTTCAAAAACATGTAAGAAAAAATACTTTTTTTACGATTTATAATTTTTAAAAGGATTTTGCTATGTAACAAACTTGATCAAACTATCACAATCGATTTTTATGCAACGTCTGAATCAAATCGATTAAAAATTATAATATAAACATATAAATTCTCAACGTTCTCTTTGAAAAGTTTTGTACAGATTAGAAATGCTCATTTGAAGGTCCTGAGTTTAAGTTTTATTTTAAATCTATTCCTGATAACGTTAACTTTTGTACAGTTCAATGAAACTTGGAAAAAATATAATATCTATCAAGAATGAACTGTCTATATTTATTGTTTATACAACTCTCATAGTCGAAATCGTTCAAGATCGAATAAAAAAACTTTTAGCACGCTTATATACTTTGTTAAACTTTGCAACAAACTGACATGTCAAAACCATATCCTTAACTAACATCTCGACGTAGGGTCTACTTAATTACCCCTCCCACCTTCCCGCCGGTCCCTCAACAACCGTCTACTACTTTATTTTATAGCGCTGTTTAAAAGTTCCCAATGCCAAAACTTCTGACCAAGTTTTGCAGATATTTTGCTTGATGAAAAAAGTTTCCGAGTTGAGACGACCTGAGAGGGAAAGGGGTGGATGCGAAGAGACGGAGGGGGAAAAGAGTGGGGGTGGTGAAGATCGATAAACTGAGACAAAGTGTTTTATAAGTTGAGCGGGAAATTGCGTTATTTATATAAAGAAAACAGAAGTCGTAACAGGATTGCCGTGGAGTCAAAGCACTTGCCATGAGACGTTTTATTTTGCAATCGATTATTGCTTTTTACTTTGCAATCGCGTAGAAAGCAGAAGTATTGTTGATACAGCTTCAAGTGGATATCCAGTTTGTTAGGCTATCAGTTCAACAAGGTGTTTTATATTCTAATTATAATTAATGTTCGTGAAAAAATAAATTTTGATGTTTTGACTGATCTGTCCGTTTTCACGTCACTTGATTGGATCTTATTCACGTCACTTGAACATCTGAAAACTGTGTACAATGCTAGAGACTAAAACCAGTTAGCGATTTTTGATGATATTTGGAAATAGGTCTGGTTTGAATTTGGTCTCAAGACATTTAAAAATTTGTTTGATGAAGAAATTTTCAAAAGCAACTTAACCGATTTTAATAAAATCTTGTTCAATTATAATCTTCAAACCAACTGTACGGCGACGCTATACCTCTAAAAACCTCCTGTTCGGAAGTTATAGGAAAAATCTGGAAACTTGATCTAACTTATTAAACTGTTAATCAGCTATTGCTCTACTTTTGATTATACAGTATATTCTAATAAACAGCCACCAAGTTGGGACGTCAATTTCTATAATATTACAGTTAATTAATTATTGTAAAAATTGTTAATATTTACTGAAAACGTATGGGAATACTTTAAGGTTTTGTTAATAAAGTATTCAATATTCTATACACAATTCTTTTAATTACAAATTTGTTCTCAAATTAATTAATTATTACAATACAAAAAATAATGGATTATATTTATCTCGGGGTGGCTCTTTGTACTGTAAATAAGAACTAAGAATGTAATTTAATATTATTAAATACAACTTACAAAAAAACTTATAATGTTAATTACTAAAATCATTATTGAGAGTCTTTAATAATGCAAAGTTCGATGAATGGTGGAGATGTTGGTCCGGATGTCAAGCATTGTTGGGATGACTTGTAATTCCTGAGTCAAGTATTGTTGGAATGAGTCGGCTTCGAAGATAAATTATTACACTTTATTACGATTACACTTTATTTATTTAGTATTCTTACTAAATCAACTAACTGACTTAATAAGAAATCATTGAAATTCGCACTAGCGACTTTTGTACCACTGAATTCTAAGGAACGCTTTGTGTAAGTTACAAACAGTTTTAAAACAACTCTCAGTTCTTTTTGATTAATTAATATAAAAAACGACAATAACAAACAAAAACTTTACTATAACAATTATTAAGTAGACTTAACTTAATATTTTAATAACAAAAAAACTTGTTCATTTCTTTATGCAGTTAATAAACTGCATAATACTGATCTGGGACTACAACATAAAGAAAGTTTGGTCGTGGAGCGACGTAGTATATTTGTTGAAAAACTGTAAATTTTTTATTAGAACGACGATTTTGGTAATATCTAAGACAAATGCTTTAACAAGCATTTTTTTAAAATGCATAACTTTTTGTATTAAATGTTTTTGTAAATTTATTTTCAATATCGTAATCATAAATTAGTATTTTACATTTTAAGGTCACAGTTCATTTTTGTGTTTAAAACGCTATTACATGAAGATTTTCATGCTAATTATGGTGATAAAATTAGAACGTCAAAAAATTAAGTTAAAAACCTTTTTTTGGAAATTTGCTTCCATCACGCAGAAAGTCTGTTACGTGCAGTAATTATTTCCTTTGCTACTGTGTGGGCAGTAAATAAAAAATGTCTTTTTACAACTTCAAGTGAATACTGCCATTTTATGAGCCTATGCATCAGTTGTTTCGCTTATCACTATACAAAGTTTATTGTGATCGTCAAAATTTCGTTGTTTGATATCCGTTTTAATATAACTTTAATTCAAAAATGTGTTCTTTACTTGGATGTCTGTACATCTGTGTACATCTCTGCGGATATAAACGGAATGCAGTTGTGTAACTAGATTGGGCGTCAAGAATGCCCTGGAGCGCATTTTTGAAAAGGAAAATACAAAATTGCCATAGCTTTTGTTACACAATATGTACGGTTTTTTAACAGGAAACAACAGTAAATCCTCTGCTCAATGGAAAAAACGACAGATAAGTTTGAATGTAAACATAGAACTGATTGGCGCACTACTCCGAAATCAGAAAAAATGGAGAAAACTTTCAGAATTTGGCTTTAACAGGCCACATGGAGTTAGCTAGAGATGATGACGATAGCAACGAGGGAAACTTTATAGGTTTACTGAAACTGCTGGCTGTCTTTGATCCTGCTGTGAAGGAACGGCCGACTTATGTGGAAAAAATACAGGATCAACTTATGGCAGCCATTTCAGCAGCCATTCAGAATTAATTACTACATTTAATGGCATCTGATGTTCGTAAAAAGTAAAATTAGAAGAGCAAAATACTATGACCTGTTCTTTGAGTCTACTCCAGATCTTGCAAACCTTAAACAAATATCATAGTTGAGAGATGTGTACAAATTTAGTTTCCGAATAACAACAAATCAGAGAACCTTTTCTTGGCTTTATCAGTCAACCAAGGGATTAGTTAAAGTTATGTTGTTTCAGCTGGAGAAGAGTGATATAAGCTACAGAACTATCGGTTCAGTGCTATGATACGCGAATGGACGCATGACTGGAGTTCGTCAAAGAATAATGGAGTAGAAAACCTTACAATGTTCGTTAATTGTGGTAAACTTTCACTAAATTTAGTGACTGTGCATGCTTCAAATTAAGAAATAATGGTAATTACATTTTTTGGAACTCTTGATTCTCTATGTGTAATACCAGGGGCCCGAAATTTCGCACTATGGAAGTTTTAAGTAAACACAGCCTTTTGAAAGTATTTCATTTTCTTTAATGGATACAAAGATGTTAGTTGATTTAGTTACCCTTGAAAAGGCTACGTACAAATGTCCGTGAGTAAAGACGGCATTTGGTAAATAGAATCCTGCTCTTTGAAGTGTTTGTAACTGCGACTTGTTTATAGTGACAGCAAACGAAATTTTATTTTATTTTATTTGTAGGTAACTGTCTTCTAGTCAATTGAAAAGTCATGCTTGATAACCTCTAACTGTATTTTGACATATTTTATGATGTCCGTATTAACAATAAATAAATGCACGATGGACGGAGAAATCACATATATACTTGTGTAAAAACAGTGTCCCAAACATGTGTTTGGAATTGGAAATGTTTGTACCAACTTGTACGATGGGCAGGGATAAGGGACTGTCAGTAAGGCTACATAATCTATAAATTTAATGACTTTTAAGTAAATATTGAAATTGTTCTAAACAAGTTATGCAAAAACGAGGCATTTTTAATGGGATTGTCTATTCGATAATGGGATTTTAATTAGATGAGGTAAGTTAGCTTCGTAAAATATTCAAAATATTGTCTGATTTTTGAAGCCGCGCATTAGCATCCATAATGCCGTTTTGCCTATGACAGTTAAAAGTTTATTTTATGTTAAAATTTACCACAAACAGTACGTTTTAGCGCAAAATCGTTTTGCAATGTCAGAAACCTGTTAAAAAAATCTTCCTAAAGATACCTCATTTATGTCTGTGCGAATACTATGTGCTGAGAAAAAGGGATGTTGACTCGTGAAACAATATATATGATTTATTCGCTCTACTCAACGCTGGGAATGTATAAAGAATGCAGTGTCATAGGTTGTGATGTGTGACTCAGAAACGAGATGGAGTTCCAAATCCCATGCAAAGATACCAGTAGGCAGACCATACCAGTAATACCAGGCAATACGGTCATACCAGTAATGATTTCGACAAAATCATTTCCAGAATCTTGCCTCAGATGGATCAAAAACTACGTATACCCGGGAGTGATGCAGATCAGCTTTGCAGGCGTGTCTTGACATTGATTTTTTGTCATTGACAAGAATGTTTCATATAATCTTTAGCAGAATAGATAAAAGCCAGCAAAGGCTGCAGTATCCTGAAATAAATTTCCATTCCGCTCAGCTCCTCTATGAGTTTGTTTTCAGAAATAACAAAATCATATTGTAAATATATCGACTGATCAAGGTATAAAACTTTGCCAAAGTTGGGATGTCAAAATGGAGAAACATTACTCCCAAAAATTCTTGGAGATCTAGCTAAAGAAAAGAACTTGAAACCAAAGGAAAAAGTCAGCAATGAAAAACGCTATGGACTGCAGTAAAATTAATGGAAGATGTGATCGATTAAAGTATATAGTAGGTTTGGTTTTCTACTGGATATAAAAAGCCTTTGTTGTTAATATGTAGAGAACCTCAAAGAAAAGGATAATCATTTGAGAGACGTTTATTGTAGGGATGTAGATCGTGAACAGCTTTATGAGAAAACAAATGATTACAAAATACTACTTTCAAGTAGGATATATAAGAAAATTTCTGAACAAACTTCTGGAAGTTATAATCCAGTATGGAGACGAGAGCATTTTTTCAAACGTTAGAGTGGCAATCCCAATAATAGTGACCATAGCAATATCTACTCTTAGTTGTGAGAGATCAATCAGCAGATTAAAGCATACTTACTAGCTTTTATCGGCAAAAATGACTGTGTGACTACCTATTGTGGTTGTGGAACGAGAAAAAACAACAAAGTATTTCTTTCTCAGTGTTTCAATTTATTGTAATTGCAATTTTATCTCATTCTCTTTTTTCACTCTTTCCGAAATATTTGTAACAATATAATATTGTTTGAAAGGAAAATCACATGTTTACCTTTCTTGTTGTGATACAATAACATATGCTTGTGTGTACTGTTGTTTCCCCGCAGGGATATGCAGACTAGCTGCACCTATTGAGAGGATTTTGACGTCCCTAGAGGTACCTGAGTCTGACACACACTTGCACTTGCAACACTACACTTACGACTTTAACACTTTACACTGACATTTACATTTAGAGAGGCTATAATAGCCTCAATATGCTTTTCGCCTTAAAATAACAAAAAAATTAACTGTTATTTAGTTTCTGTTCAAAGGTACTGCGTGTGGCTTGCAGTTATGAATCATGAACCAAGCACGATTGCCGCAATGTATCGTGGTAAATCCATATTTATTATTTTACTGTTCCGGATTTTTATTTTATTACAATTGATATTATTATGGTGTTCAAGTTTGAGGAAATGCCTGAACAATGGTTTTCTGTGCACCATTTTACGTAGTTACGCCACTGACGGAACGACCGATTTCAATTTAACTTTCCCAAATAGACGCAGTGTGCCTGTCATTCTTAATGTTTTAGAGATTCGTTATATTAACTTGAGTTATTAATTTTCATATATAACAAAAATTTGAGCAAAACCAGATGAAAAAAAAATTAGTCCATTTAATCTGTAAGTTTACATTTTTCAGAGAATGCTAAAACATTCGTGCAATCTTCGTGCACCATCAAATTTACATTAAATTATAATTGGCTTGAGGTATTTATTCCCTCATCAGTAATGCAAACCTTCACCCACTGAGGTATAAATAGACTGGATGTAATAACCTACAACGGAAAGGATTTTGAAACGATTAAAGTTAATTAAATACATAAGAGCTAAGACAAATACACTTATTATACCGAAAACTTGCTTTCAATCCCAGCAAACTCTTGTTATCCAACCTTTTTACGTATTTTTGAGAAACTATCACAATTTTAAAAAATTATCATCTCATTGTTATTGGACCCGTATGTACGTCTATCTCTCCTGCACTACTAAGTTCCGACCATTTTTTCTCATCGGTCTACATTATAGTTCGCCCGTTCGATTATATGTGAATATATTCCGTCCCGTTATGCTTTCTCCATTCATCGATACTTGTAGTTAAAAATTTTGATATAGATGACCGTAGTACGTAAATAATTTTCTACAGTTGATTACCACGAAGTTTTAATATTTAAAATGGACTTACTTCGAAGCGTCAAAAAGAATGAATGAAAATGCAATGTCAAAATTGTAAGCAAAGCGTTTTTATATTATAGTAGTATGTACTAGTGGATATTAGCGTGGCCAAGATATGCGGGAATTGTTTTATTGTTTCAATGGTGAAAACATTTCTTGATGGACTTAAAAATGTTGTTTTGTTTGTGTGCGGAATTGTATAGTTGTTTATTTCAAAACGTACTTTTTATCTCTGAACTGCACAAGAAATACGCAGCTCCAAATTAAACACAAATGCCAAAAAACAGTTTTTTTATCGGAAAAAATTTAATCTTATGTGTTTACAAATGAAATAGTTAGAAGGAAAATAAGAATTAAAGATAAATCGCGGATTCAAGATGGTTAACGCAAAGGAATATCAACTCACCTCGACAAAATAATTATTAAACGTTTATTTTAAAAAAATAAGAAGTGTAAAGTGTGTAATAAAAGTACTAAAGTATAACGTGTGTATAGAAAGTGTAGTGCAATGCTGTTTTTAAATTTAATTACTTATTTTACACTACTGTACTGATTCGTTCGGAACAATTTATCTCGAATTGTTTTGTTTTGTAATGACAAAAAAAGATAAATTTTCAAAAAAAATCACTTCGGCATCAGTTTGTATGTCCTGTAAAAAATATTTTCAGACTTAAATTCAAGAAAACATGTATTTTTTATTTGAAATGTTTTAGAATATCAGTGCTCAAGCTAATATTTACCAAAGGTTTAAGCTAAATTTCGTCAATTAAATACTAGATTACCACCTCTAATCATTCTAATCAAATAATTTGAAACAATGCTCACATATAGTGATATTGCAACACAAGTTAATTCAGCAACAACAACTTGCAATATTGTGCAATATTGGATTAATTTGGTACATAATAAACACGAAGCAAGAAAGAGAATAAATGTTGCTTTTATTTCCGAAAGAAAAATCAAGGTTAGGTTATTTCACTGACTGATCAAAGAGTTAAAAGATGATTGCAAATATCGCAATGAAAAGCGGAGAGAGATAATTAAAAACGTAGAATATAACGAAAGAAAAATTAAATTAAAATTCTTTTTACTTTTCCACTGTGCAAAATATTAAGGAAAGTAATGATGTTGGAGATAATAGAGTTAGATGCTGATATAACTAACTGGCTTTATTTTCCCATGATACCAAAAAAGTGGTTTTTACTTGAATGTCTCTACATCTGTGCGTGTGTACCTGTGCGCATTTAGCTCAAACTAACTGACCGATTTTTGTGGACTTTAGCATACAGGTCCATTTTGTTCGTATCTCAGGAACACTAGTTTTTTTTATTTTACAAAATAAGTTTTTTAAAAGTTTAATAAATAAAAAAACTATTAGAACCTCATTTTATCATTAACAATTTTGAACACATTTTGCTCAAACGTATGTTATATATCCAGAGAAAACTGGTGGGTTACAATATAAAAAAATAAATAAAAAATAAACTGAATCATTTGACTGTGAATAGTATTAAGAGACACATATTCGTTCCCTAACTGTTGATCTTCCGCTGAGTTATTCAAGATAGTCTTAAAATCATCAAAGATTTTCTCAAAATAAATACAAAAATGTATTGATGCGAAACGGACAAACGTGTTACGCACGTCCGTCAGTTTTTCTTTGTCCACTCCGCTGGCCGAGATACTGGATTACGCTGAATGGGAAAAGTTTGCGGGACAGCGCACTCGTGTTTGATAAAGTTACCGCGAACTTTTTACATAAATTCGGAACCGTGGTACTTCTACAGTGTAATTAAACTGTGTTCTAAATTTTATGAAAAGTTTTACTTAAAACACAAACACGACGAATGTGTTTGGCTTTTAAATTACGTGCTAATTCTTTGTTTAAGGCAATAAAGTTTCTTGCAATTTATATGTAAATGTAAAGTGGAATTAAAATCGTGAAGTTTAATGCACTTTTTTTTTGTCAAGCACTGAATAATTTCAGTTTTGCAAAGCTTTACAATGATTATGTTTGTAATTTCAACAGTATATATTATCATAATTTCTTCTTAAATAAGAAATATTTTGCGTTTTTATGCTATAAAGTCTGACTGACCAAATCCTACTCTAGCGCGGAAACAATAAGTTCATAATTATGAAAATTTAAAACATTTGATCAAAATACCTAAAATAAAACTAAACAAAACTTTTGTTTGGTGTAATGTTAAGGCATCCTTAACGTATTGTTAATAATTCTTAATGTATTGCTATTTTTATATGAGGTCCTCCTTCACAAAGTCGAGCGAATATATTATTTATGTAATTATCTACCTCTTCGAATAGTAACTTAACACAAACACCTGAGGGATATATATTACCAACTGAGTTTTATAATGATTATTTACTTATGACATAATGTGAACTAGGTGACGTTCAAAGTGACGATTTTAATAACTATTTAAACATTGTACAAAAGCAGTTAATACATTTGAAAATCTGTAGCAGCGCAAAAACTTGTAAGCACTCTTTGATTTTGCGCTTTACAAAAATTATTTTAACTCCCTTAATATATGAAGTATAAATAAAATGGTGATCATGAAAAAATATATTTTGAAAAGTTAATCGAAATTGAGATATTGATGAAATTTGGTATGTGTATCTGGTTTGCTCAATATCTCAAAACAAATGTATTTAAATCAAAAAGACTTCCATCTTTTTTTATTCAAAAACTTTAAAAAATATAATTTTTCGAAATAAGCTCTAAATATTTAGCTAAAATGTAGTTTACAAGTACCTAAACAAAACGCATGAATCGCTATGTCAAAAAATCAAGTTCAAAAACTACAGGCCTAAAAATAATCTAATTTATCGAAATCAACGAATCGGAGTTTGTTTAAACATTCATCATATATGAAAATACAAGATTTTCAAAGTGCAGCAAATTGAAAACTAAAACAAAATTGCTGTTCAGAATTAAATTTAAAAAAATGCTAACTTCCACTCGGGTTTGTTTTTCCCAAAACATTTTTAAACCGTTATTGTTTTTATTTCATATTCGGAATGCTGTCTTGAGTTATGAAGTAACATACAAATTTGGAAATAGTTAATTTTAATTTTCGACTTTTTAATTATTTAGGCTCTATTTTAATATTTATACTGTAGTTGGCTAATACCAGAGTGGTTAGCTGAGCTGTTGGTCGCCATTATTCCTGGTGTAATCGGGTTGTGGTTAATTAACGTTACAGTTTTATTGTCTTTCTATTGATTTTATGTGTACAGAATAAAATAGGAAACGAGAGTGTGAATAAAACAAAAAGAAAGTGATCAAAAAAGAAGAATTTGCAGAATTTTCTAAACTACTGGACATTAACGTCAAAACTGAACTATATAGTTAAAATTGTTAAATAAGCTTACTTTACCAACTCTTCGCTAAAAATAACACTGACCAACTTTTTCACTGACGACAGCGTGGGATGAATGTAACACTTTCTGGCCCTCGAAGTATCTTTTTTGACAAAGTGACGCGAGGCCTCCGTTTCAGCCACACCGTACGGCATTTGGTTTGTGTGTTTGTTACGTAGTTTTGGCCAAACGCATAGCACGATTGTTTTAAAATTTGGTACGGAGGTACCTTGTATAAAGCCCGAACGATGTATTTGCAAGAACGTTTCCTATTTACTTCTATTTCAAGATGGCATCCTCTGATTTACAATAACGATTGTACTTACTTTTAGACAAATCGTATTCACCGATTGTTTTGAAATCTGATACGAAGGTACCATGTTCAAAGCCCAAATGAAGATTTGTATTTGTAAGTACAAGTATTTGTAAGATTTTCCTCATTTTATTACGTTTTAAAATGGCGGTCTCTGATTCAACTGCGAAAAGTGTACGTAGTTTTGGCCAAACGCATTAACTGATTGTTTTGAAATTTGGTACGAAGATATCTTATATAAAAACCCAAATGACGAATGTGTAATATTTTTTTCCTATTTACTTCCATTTCAAGATGACGGCCTCTGATTTTAACGATGACGAGTGTACGCAATTTTAATTAAACGCGTTGACCGATTGTTTTGAAATTTGATACGAAGGTACCTTGTATAAAGCCTGAAAGATTTATTTGTAAGACTAGAAGTCAGGATCGGGTCTCATTTAAATATCCTAGATCGGGGTTTCACGTTGATGACTACTCCAATGGCTCATTTTACAATGGAATTCGATAAATAAATTCCAATGAAATTTCTATAGAAAACCGCCACTGCCTGCTAGACAATAATTCAGAAACGATAACTGAAGACATTTATAGAAACTCGCATGCTGGTACGTTTAAATCTCAAGCTGTACATATTGTACTTCGAACCATGTCTTAGTAGTTATTATAATCTTGGGAATTTCAAGTCTGAGGTTATTGCAAACAATCATAACTATTTAGTTTCGTGAAACTAATTTCACAACATAAACACTAATCTGGAAACCTGATCGCGTCGAGTAAACTAGCCGTGACCGTTTAAGTTTAAACAAAACGTAACGTCTACAAATTTACCCTCATTTTGTTCTCATTGTGCGCCCGCTCTCGGCAATTCAGCCCCTTTTGTTGTTCCGAATAAAATAACAAAACTGTCTGTCGGAGGAGGCAACTTTCTTCTCAGTTTATCAGAAGTTTTTCTTCGGGCCTGCGTTCAGCCCTCTCACCCTTAGTGCTTATAAAAGTTATTCAGCAAGTTTTAAAAAAAACTTTTTAATTGGGTTTTTAAAAGAAAGAAAAAGCGGCCCTCGGTTCATCCTCCAAAACTACCCTTAACTTTAAGCATTTGAATTACGTAAAGGGTTGCAATTATGCAATTTATATTAATGTCTGGAATACGCAGTGGGGAATACAACTATTACAACTTTTAAACAAGTGAAGAGAAAAAAATATAATTTTAGTTAAGGTACTTAGCCTATTAGAACGGCCATCATGGTTAGGTCCAATCCCAGGAAAACGATAAATGCTTTTTGAGGCCTCAATATATATATATATATAGGCCAAATATATAAAAAACAATTTACAGTTCTATAGTAACGGAAAAACCAAAAATTTTAAGCAAATTCTGATGCAGCAGTTTTGAAAATTTAAGCAGATTTTTAAGTACATACATTTGGTTTATGTACTTAGAACTACATCCAAGCAAAATTTTATCAAAATCGTTATAACCAATTTTGAAAAAAAATACATTTTTCACAGAAAAATGCATGATTTTTTTAACTAAACAATGATTACGAGATATGGGTAAGTCAGAATTAAATATAAAATAATTTCATTGAAATCTGTCAATTGGTTTAGTATCCAGCAATGTACAAAGAGAACAAACAAAAAACATTTTTTGGTCTCTGGGGAAGTGAAAACGGATTCAACATCAATTTTACCACTATCACAATACTTCTTTACACTGTGTATAGTGAGAAAGTAAATGCAACATTCGAAGATCATTATTCAGTCTTGCAGTGTTTAAAGATCACCCTCTTACCTCCCTCCATCACTCGCCCCCACCCGGCACTATTTAGTCGTTCAGTGTCTTACACAAACTTCCTGAGCCCGTGAAACGCATTTAGAAAACTTTGTTATAACTTCGTCTCTGCAGCCCCGAAGCGGCTTTGCAGGGGTAATTTGTTTTTAATTTTTTATATGAATTTTAAATTTTGTTTGAACTTTTAAAAAGAACCAAGCGAGTGCTGGAGGTTGTTAGCAATTTGAAAGTTTAGTTGATTACTTGAGAATTTGTTCAAAAGTCTTTTTTTTTAATGATTTTATTCTATAGACGTTTTTGTAGGTTTACAAATTACACAGAAAGCAAGAGATTAGGTTAACATAATTTTTTTAACAGTGATAATTATTTTATTCTAATACAAGACGGAGAAAACATAATTGCTTCCAACGGAAAATTTGATTTGTATGAATTGATGTGTAAGTATGGAATATCAATGTATACAATATAGATTGCATTCTGCATAATTTGAACGAACTGTGAATTTTATTTTAAAATGTCTTCAAATGAAGGAAGACGGCCAAAACATCCATCCTTGCAACATATACTTTCTAATACTTTGTAAAAATAAATAGAAATTACCGATACGAAAATCAGATTAAGAGAGAAAACCACATACATGAAATTAAAGCTTGTCCTTTTCTCTTTAAAACTATCTTAACTATAAAACTATGTTAATATGGTTCCAGCCGTCTCGGTGGCCCGGATTCGAGATTCGACTAACGGCCAGGGCTTGGCATTTTCATACGCCATAAATCATCCCATCGTCTGCATTAGCTGAAGTGTGCACAATAGTCGGAACACCAAAAAAAATTGATTACTGTTAACAGTCAGACTAAAGCGTTTGGTCCCATTAGTAGATGCTAACAATTAGTTCCAACTGGACTAACAAAATCAGTCTAGTGAGTAGATGACGACAAAGTAACAGACCACTCAGACTAACCCGATCAGTCCCTTGCATATATGGCGGCTAACAATCGGATCGATCAAATTAGACTAATGATCAATCCCGTGCGTATATAAAGGCTATCAGACCACTCAGACTAACGCGATCGGTCCCATGCGTAGATGACACCTAACAATCGGATCAGATTAGACTGACACAATTGGTCCCCTGAGTAGATTACTGCTAACTATCAGACCATTTAGACTAACGCAATCGGTCCCATACGTAGATAACACCTAACAACCTGATCATATTAGACTGACACAATCGGTCCCATACGTAGATGACACCTAACAATCGGATCAGATTAGACTGACACAATCGGTCTCATGCGTAGATGACAGCTAACTCTCAGACAACTCAGACTAACGCGATCGGTCCCATGCGTAGATGACACCTAACAATCGGATCAGATTTTACTGACACAATCGGTCCAGTGCGTAGATGACTGCTATCAGACAACTCAGACTAACGCCATCGGTCCCATACGTAGATGACACCTAACAATCGGATCATATTAGACTGACACAATCGGTCCAGTGCGTAGATGACTGCTATCAGACCACTCAGACTAACGCGATCGATCCAATACGTAGATGACACCTAACAATCGGATCAGATTAGACTGACACAATCGGTCCAGTGCGTAGATGACTGCTATCAGACCACTCAGACTAACGCGATCGATCCAATACGTAGATGACACCTAACAATCGGATCAGATTAGACTGACACAATCGGTCCAGTGCGTAGATGACTGCTATCAGACCACTCAGACTAACGCGATCGATCCAATACGTAGATGACACCTAACAATCGGATCAGATTTTACTGACACAATCGGTCCAGTGTGTAGATGACTGCTATCAGACCACTCAGACTAACGCGATCGGTCCCATGCGTAGATGACACCTGACAACAGGATCAGATTAGACTTACACAATCGGTCCTGTGCGTAGATGACTGCTAACTCTCAGACAACTCAGACTAACGCGATCGGTCCCATGCGTAGATAACACCTGACAATCGGATCAGATTAGACTGATACAATCGGTCCCGTGCGTAGATGGCTGCTATCAGACCACTCAGACTAACGCGATCGATCCAATACGTAGATGACACCTGACAATCGGATCAGTTTAGACTGACACAATAGGTCCCCTGAGTAGATGTCTGCTAACTATCAGAAAACTCAGACTACGCGATCGGTCCCATGCGTAGATAACACCTGACAATCGGATCAGATTAGACTGACACAATCGGTCCCGTGCGTAGATGGCTGCTATCAGACCACTCAGACTAACGCGATCGGTCCCATGCGTAGATGACACCTAACAATCGGATCAGATTAGACTAACACTATCTGTACCATGCATAGATAAATGCTAACTAACTTGACCTTCCAGATCCTTAAGACTAATGCGATCGGTCCCATGTGTGACTAAAGCTGTAAGTCTCAAGCATAGATATTTTTTTGCGAAAAACCTGTATCTCCTGTACAAAATGACAAAAAAATCAAGCAATAAAACTTAACATTTACAAGTTAGACACTTGTTTACAAGTTATTGTGAAAACAAAATAACATTTTATAATCTAAATAACCATAACTAAATAACTTCTGCGTTGAATTACTGCTGTATTTATTCCCTTTTAACGAAAGAAAACGACTAATACTTCACAATTCGCATTTGGCAGGGGGTTATATAGACGTGCTGTAATTTAAAAGTCTGCAACTCAGCTCAAAATGGCGTTATGAAGTGGGAAGTGGCACTGGTTCTAGTGGGAGAGATGCGATAATGGAGGCGAGAAAGAAAGCTTCCCTGACGTTGAATTACTTGTAATCATGGAATATACAATGTCATCAGGACCGGGAACTGATTCTGTAGTGGAGGAAAGTGCAGATTCCAGCAACTGAAAAGTAAAAGGACTATACAGCAGACAATCTTCAGATGCAGCAAAGGTGAACGGGATTGCTTCAACTGTATTTTTATATTTATATGCGGTATCAGATGTAAAGCTTGCAAAAGATAATCTCAAAATATTTAGAATAATGTAACAATGAGATAATAATCCTCCTTTGGTCTATTTAAAACCCATCAATAAAAGTAAATCGATAGAAGTAAAATCGAGATCGTTAACTGCGATAGCGATCTGAACAAGAAGAGCTTCTAAGATAGATATTACATCCACAGGAATCGACCTAATAGATTTGTGAGGCAGTATGGCTGTGTCACCTTTGACTTCCTTCCGTATGAAATCTGATTTAAAAACTGAGCAGTCCTTCAAGCTGAAGATGTAGACTCATGGAGATGCATTTCATGAAGACATACATTATGTACCTCCTATTATTCTCACAATTATGGAAGAGTTTTTCAAATGTCTTCTATTTTTTAACAGCATAAATCAGTTTAAACAGCAGGGATCAGTTCTTGGCTCTGTTTTTTTACAATACATTCACCTGCAATTAACTACAATTGCCAGAAATTACAGTTTCCACTTGCAAATTATTTTGATTTACTCTCGGATAGAGTAAACTCAGATGACGCAAGTGATCGTCTAAAAGAACAGTTTGATATCATTTTACCTGGTTGGCAAATTGGCGTATAATAGCTAGTGCTTCTAAATTCCAGCTATGCCTCAGTACGTAAAAGCAGCTGTGCCTCAGATAAAATATTCTACCACAATCCACGTGTGCTAAATATCCAGGATTGTACATTGAATGTCACCTGATACAGTAAGACTAGATTGCTCGTCGCGGCTTCGCCCACGAAACTTAAACTGTTTCATTAATGACATAATTTAGAAACATAAAAAAATATATTAATAAAAGCGTGATCATCAAAACTCATGATTATTTTACAGTGAATATGAAAAAACATTATAACCTAAATATGTTATTTTACTGTGTTCAAACGTGTTCCATTCGAATTTAAGAAAACCTGATAAAAAATATTTTTCTCAAATACAAACATTTATACATTTTTATATTTTTGTGTTCTTTTAGAGGATGAATTCGGGGAAGAATGCTGAATTACGTGTATCATGATTTGTGTTTTAAAATATTTTGTTTACTTTTAAGAAAAGCCGGTAAAAAATATTTTATCCAATGAAAACACTTTTTTCTATAATTATACCTCCTTTCTACATTTTTATTCCTTTAGGGAATGAATTTGAAATAAATTGAAATATGTATTTCATTATTTATGTTTCATAGCATATTTGTAGATATACGGATCCAAAACAAATATTTCATCAAATTGAAAATTGTATACCCCTTTTTTACATTTTGTACCCCTTTCAATCTCTTTAGGGTATGAGTTTTGGGAATATATTTCATTAATTATATTTAACAGTGACTGTTACGTTTTAAGAAGGTCAGCAGAAAAACATATTTTTTCCAATAAAAATTGTTGTACCTCATTTTTACCTCTTTAGGGGTTGAATACTGAAAAATCGTTTTTCATTGCACCCCTACATGTGGCGGTAACTCTGAAAATTTCAAATCTTTTGCTATTATAGTTTCGGCTATACGTTGATCATTAAAGTTGGACTGGGTAAGTAGTTTAATGGCGTTAAAATCTATCTTTTGCAAAATCCTTTCTTAGTGCATCTCAACATTGTTGTAAGAAGGTATCCTGAAAATTTAAAGTCTCTAGTTATATTAGTCTCGGCTGTACGTTGATCATTAAAGTTGGGCTGGGTAAGTAGTTTAATGGCGTTAAAATCACATTTTTGCAAATCCTTTCTTAGTGCATGTCGACATTGTTGTAAAAAGATATCCTTAAAATTTCAAGCCTCTAGCTATAATAGTCTCTGCTGTACGATGATTAAAAAAATTGGACTGGGTAAGTAGTTTAATGGCATTAAAACGATTTTTTTTGGAAAATCCTTTCTTAGTGCACCTTGATATTGTTATAAGACGGTACCCTGAAAATGTCAAGTCTCTACCTATAATAGTATTGACTGTATGTTGATTATTAAAGTTGGACTGGGTAAGTAGTTTAAAGGCGTTAAAATCAAATTTGTGTATAATCCGTTTTTAGTGCACATCGACATTGTTGAAAGAAGGTGAAAATTTAATGTTATTTATAAAACTTTAAATTTATAAGTCTGTAGTTATAATAGTATCGGCTGTACATTGATTATTAAAGTTGGACTGGGTAAGTAGTTTAATGGAGTTAAAATTATTTTTTTGCGAAATTCTTTCATAGTGAACGCCTATACGGTAACATAAATGTACCCTGAAAATTTCAAGTCGCTAGCTGAAATAGTTTTGACTCTGCGTTGATTATGAATCAGTCAGTCAGTCAGGACTTCTTCTTTTATATATTAAGATTACAGGAATAATAAAAGAGATAATTAACGGACGTTTTAGAAACACAGGCAATCTGATTTTTTACTTATTAACAATTTACTGGTTTACTGCTTGTAACCAAAGGGCATCAAACCTTTGTGCCACTGCAAGCAAGTTTAACACATAATACATGAACAGAGTCCTAAATAACATTCAAAGAGTCATTGTTAATGCACCGTATTAGTTGTTACGTCAGAAATACATTACTATCTGCAAACGTCAACTATCCAGATAGAAATTGTTTACAAACACATATTATAAAGTCTCGAGTATTTTAACATCTTGTGCTGTCTGTTAGAAGACAGAAATGGACTGAGACGGATGGATATTGTGGGAGATCAGGGTAATGACACTCTAGTTCCGTAATGTCAGTATTTTCTCGTAACATATCTAACTGAAGTTGTGTGATTGACTTTAGATGTAAAATAATTAAAGTTATATTTATTAGTAAGGAACTTTTTGTCAGCGGGAAAGTTCTTACCAATGAGATGAACTTAAATTGTTGAATTTAACTTATTTTCGTAAGATTAATAATATATCTAGGAAACTATCGTTAACAATTTGCAAAGAGATTTAATATTCACCACTGAGCCACTACACCCTCATCAGAGGCTTAATTGCAATATTAGTTCCTACCCTTATTCAAAAATAAATACACTTTCTTCTTTGTTTGTCAATGGTCTATCATAATAATTCACTTAATTATTACAATTGTATAAAGCTTTGTAGTTTTGTTACAAAACACCTGTTATTTCGACACTGGTAGCTTCCGAATCAGAATAATTATAAAAATGGCAACAAAACATGAGACTAATTAAAGGAGTAAATCACCATTTTATAACAGTATTCTTTGAAGCGCAATTAAAGCGAACTTTCTGCAGTAAATGGTTAACTTAACGTGTTTTAATTTAATAATTATTGTATGTATAAATTTGTGTTTTATATGTGTTTGTGTATGGAAGGATAGACAAATATAAATAAATATCGTATATAGAAATCATGCAAGTTGACTAAATTTTGCAACGAATTTCCAGAAAGTTATATATAATATTACATGTAACAATAATTTTGTATCTTACAAGGTTTTTGGAAAATCTGACGTCATCAATCTCATCAGCGTTAAAAACTGCATAAATGTATATTTCAAATTTTCTATTCTCAACCTTTATTCTAAAAACAGAACACAAATTGTATTCAAAGTGAGAGTGACTATTGGTCAGCAGCTTAGAAAACTGCTAAGAGCACCAGTGGGACAGAGAGAAACAATGTGCGAGTGAGAGGTCATGTTCCCACTCTGTCACCATAGCTCCTCCCTTTTCCTTCACTATCGCTTAGTAATAATAGTTTCTAGACTCAGATTGGCAGACTCTGTGTCCCTGAACTGTTGGAGGGAGCTGGAGGGGAATTCTCCTACATGCACGATAAATTCTTGCGTAGGCTGTTTACTAAGTGGTTGGATTATAACAGTAGCGTGACAGCGTTGTATCCGAGTTCACAAAGCGTTGTAACCGAGCCTAAAATACATGTACACTTAATATAGAATATTGAAGATATTATGAAAAAAGCGCTATAACCGAGCTAGCGTTCTAACCGAGGGCGTTATAACCAAGGTCGATTGTATATATATATATATATATATATATATATATATATATATATATATATATATATATATATATATATATATGTGTGTGTGTGTGTGTGTGTGTGTGTGTGTGTGTGTGTGTGTGTGTGTATGTGTGTATATATATATATATAATTTTAATGTTGCCTTCAAAGCTTGTATATTACGTCACGGTCTTCACAGTGTACATTTCATGGTTCCAAATCTGTGTCTTAATAACGGTACTGGCCATTCCAATAGCTCATTTTCAAATGGAAATTCACTAATTAATATTAATTTAGAAAAGGCGGAATAAATGTTAGATTAGCCCATTGAATAATTAAAATGTGGCAAAATATGTGCCTGCAAATCTGCGATAAGCCCTTCAGCACTTTGCCCCCGCGCTTTTGTTGCGCCGAATAAAATAACAAAACTTACTGACGGAGGCAAAAACTTCGTTCCAAGTTTTCTGCAGCCCTTCACGCCTTGTGTTTTCAATACAAGTTGTCTTCAAAGTTTTTAAAACTTTTTAATTGAGTTTTTTTAACAGAAAGAAAGCAGTATTTCTGTAACCAGCCATCCGTTCTCTTGATTCCTTCCCCCAAACTATTCTTTTAGCTATTAGTATTTAAATAGCGCAGACATTTTGTAATTACGCTTATTTTATCTGAATACAACGCTTAGTAGTTGTGAAGCAGGTATGTAGGCAAAATCTGATGGCTATATAATCCTTCTATAAGGCGATGCTAGAGTGTTAAAAAAACACACACATACAAAATATTTAACGATTCGTAAAAAATGATTTATGGGTCACAGTGAGCATTACTTTCAAGGCATCGGACTGAAATTAACAAATAAAATGATGACTTTATCATTTTCCAATCGAAATTCTTTAAAATTATTTGATGTTAACAATATTTTATACAATTAATTATTTACAATTTTGAAAAGAAGCTCTACAATATTTTAAAAATAACGTTTCTTTGTAGACGACTAGAAAAAACTAAGAATTCTATATCTACAATATTTACTGACGTTATCAGTGTTGTTTAGTGCTCAAAACGTAACAATGAAAATTGATTAATACAAATTATGAACATTTTGAAATATAAAAGTAGTTCAAAATAAAATTTAACAAAAAAATGTGTTTGAATTATTTTTAAAATTGCATGAAAATGAATGCGGGAACACAAACTTTCTCACATTGAATTACGACGTGCGTGTGTGCGTGTAATGTTTAACGTCCCTTTAAAACGTTATCCTTCTAATTGTACGTATCATTTGTCAATTTCCATTGAAAATGAACTTTAGTACGACACCCCCCCAAATTGAAATTGAACGTGGCCCGAAACAAGAGTAAACGTTTTAAAGGGACGTTAAACATTACACGCACACACGCATGTCGTAATTCAATGTGAGAAAGTTTGTGTTCCCGCATCTATTTTCATGCAATTTTAAAAATAATTCAAACACATTTTTTTGTTAAGTTTTGTTTTGAACTACTTTTGTATTTCAAAATTTTCATAACGTGTAGTAATCAATTTTCATTATGTTAAACAACACTGATAAAGTCAGTAAACATTCTACATACAGAATTCTTAGTTTTTTTCTAGTCATCTAAAAAGAAACAATTTTTTTAATATTGTAGAGCTTCTTTTCAAATTTGTAAATAATTGATTCTATAAAATATTGTTAACATCAAATAATTTTAACGAATTTCAATTGGTAAATGATAGTCATCATGGTGTAAGCCCGATTCCTTGAAATTAATGCTAACCGTGACCCATAAGTCATTTTTTACGAATCGTTAAATATTTTGTGTGTATGTGTTTTTTCAACACTCTAGCTTCGCATTTTTACCAGATTCGATTACAATTTTCCTTAAAAATCGATTTTGGACAAGTTTGTTATTCAGCAAAATCTGTTCAAATATTTTATTAGTGACGGTCATCTCAAATCTTAAAAATTAATATTTATCTTTTATCTTGAACTTATTTGAAAATTTGTTTACACCTTGTAATCAGCGATAAAATCTGCATAAATTAGCATTTTAAAGATTCAAACAAAAACATGATTTTAGACATTTCAAACGCTAATTTATTCAAATGTTAACACTGATTATATTGGTGAAAGCTGATTTTTTTGATAAAGTGTAACAATACACAATGTTTGATACACGTCATACTTTTTGTAGAATTCGCTCCCATCACGTCACATAATATCTGCGTTCTGCGATCATCACTTGAAGTTTCTAGATTTTCAAAGAAGAACTAACATTTGTGCAGTAAGAGTCCTTGTTCATGACATACTGAATCACGTAATATTTTATCCGTAATAAATAATACTACAAAGAAAATCAATGTTCAGAATTACATTGTCATCATCTCCTGCCAACAAACTTCTTCCCCAAGCACTCAGCGTTGCATTCAGGCAAACCCTGTGTAATTGCAACACTTCTGCGCCATTTTATTGCTTAAAGCTAAAAGAACAGTTCAGGGGAGGAATCAAAAAACGGATGGCTAGTTCTCTTAAAAACTAAATTTAAAGTTTTTAAAACGTTGAAGACAACTCGTATTGAAAACACGCGGCGTTAAGGGTTGCAAATATCGAACAAAGTTTTCACCTCCGTCGGTGTTTTGTTGTTTTATTTTACACAAAAAATGGGTAAAGAGGAATGAAAGGTTCATCGCGGATTTGCAAACATTTATTTTATAGCCGTTAACTTATTCGTTAAATTAACACCCATTTTATTTTAATCGCGAAAAGTATTCGTGGAAACTACGATGTACAGATCGATACATCTTCAGGTTCTCTGGATCCAAGTAAAGTGGTTTTTATATGAATGTCTATATGTGTAAGAACCTGTCTGTACACATAGACAGACTAAGAAAATTGACAAATTTCAATGAAACATTTGGATACACATACAGTTTGCAAATATCGTAGAATAATTTTTACATTTTTTTTTAAACGTTCTGTTTTCAAGATATTTTTGGTCAAAAAACTTAAATATTTTCAATTCAAATATTTGAAGTATTTTATAAGTAATACACAAAATGTGTATTGAATTACATTCCAGAAGTTCTGTTTTGAAATTATTGACGAAACCTGAAATTCGTTTACATCCAGTTTATTAGATTTCGTTCAAATTTTGTTTACATATAAAGTTTAATTTTACATAATAAGTATAATTAATTGAAAATAAAAGAAATTAACGATTAATGTTTAACAAAAAAAAAAACAAAAATAAAATTTCACACGGTTTTTCAGCAGGAATTACTGAACATGCGACAAATTTTGTAATATTTTTGCAAAATTAACCTTTCGTTAATAGTTCCAGACCGGAACTTTGTCAAAATAGCAAGACGTATTTTAATTTGGTGTTTTAGTTAATATTCAACAATTGTGTTTGGCAATAAGCCTATCAACAATTGAGCTTTTATATCCGTTAGAAACAGGTATGTACTTAATAATGTTCACTGCATTTCCATAGCTTCCTTTGTCCATAGGGAGTTTTTTGCCGCGAACTGTGAAAAAAACCAAGATCATCGTACCAAGCGTGACCATCACTAAAAGCACGTCGTTTTAGTCACTAAAAGCACGTCACTAAAACACAACTGTTTTAGTTAATAATTCATTTAATATTATTATTTATAAACCAGTTATTTACACTTTGTACAAACGTGGCACTCCGGATTTTGCGTGTAGTAATTGTAGGAAATATTTTACAAAATTTCTTTAAATGATTATTTTTCATTTGAACATAATATTGAGCTCCAAAAAGAAAAAAGAAATCATTAAAAATCATTATTTTGTTTTCAGTGTTACTTACGGAAATCTATACTTATAACAAAAGTGTTTTGAACAAAACTATCTCGAGTAATCAACGAAACTTATAAACTGATAGCACCCGGCTGGTTCTTTTTACATGTTATCCCGGCAAAGACGCTCTTGGGTTTAAAAAAACTAAGTTAAAACAAAGTTTCCTAATTGCGTTTCTCTACCTTAGAATGTTTGTGTAAAGACTTGTCTGCACAACAAAACACGTTGTAAAACAAAGTTTAACATGTTAAAAATAACATGCGAAAAAATTATACACAACATAATGTTGTATTCAATTTTTGAAGTTTTATAACATGCTACGTTCTACCCGGCCAAGTTGGAAAAGAATTAAAGATAAAAGGACGTAACATTGTTGCAAGCAGCGAACCCATGCACACGTTTGTTGCATTCTTGCAAACTAAAAGTTCACACCCCCACTCCCAGCCAACCAACTCTTTTATTTCCCATATATTTGGACATTTTCAATCGCTTTCAATCCATTTGTACGTGTAGATGCTAGAGGACGAGTGAAACTTTGTGTATTTTTTTCAGTTTTAAAAATTTTATTAAAAATTTCGTTGTTTGTTTTTTAACGAAGTGGACCAAAGAAAACAAGGTGATAGTAAAATATTATAAAATCCAAGAAATAATCACTATAAATGGTAGAGATAAAAAATATAATGGTTGGTTGATATTTTATAGCCGATGTTCATTAAAATATTTTCACAAAATCAGTTCTACTTATTCGTGCAATGTTTTTAAGACTACCGTCGTCTCTTATATCTCTACTCAATGGATCTTTTCCATCTTTCACGAGATCTACAAGAATTTGAGTCCTACTGTACTGACGACATGCTTTTGGTGATGGTCACGCTTGGCATGATCACTTGATCTTGGTTTTTCCACGGTTCGCGGCAAAAAAAACTCCCTATGGACAAAGGAAGCTATGGAAATGCAGTGAACATTATTAAGTACATACCTGTTTCTAACGGATGTAAAAGCTCAATTGTTGATAGGCTTATTGCCAAACACAAAAACAAAAATAAAAATATCGTTCCTGATAAAAAAACGTACATATCTACGGAATATGGTTCAAGTTTAAGCCACACCATAAAAAAAGAATTAGCCAAAGAAAATATAAATGTCTCTTTTAGAACAACTAAGTTATCAACATTATTAAAAAAGCCAGTTGCAAATACAAGTGGAAATAACTTTGAAAAAACTGGCATATACAAAATGAAATGTAGTGATTGTCTAAGCTTCTATATCGGTCAGACATCTCGCTCTTTTAAAAAAAGATTTAAAGAACATACCCAGAAGTGCATTATTGACAAACTCGTTTTTTGCAGAACATCTTATGGACAAAAACCATAAATTCGAAGACATCCATACCAACATGGAAATATTATATTTATGTCATGAAAGCAGTTATATGGATGCGATTGAAGAGTTTGAAATTTACAAGAGCAAAAACTCAGATCCCCACAACATCATCAATGAAACAATTTCATTTAAATCAAATTTAATATATGACATGGCTCTAAGGATAAGTGATTTGAATAAACAACATAAACCAACAGACGCACCGTAACTGATAACACTGACGGGCGCACTACTACTGATGAAGACTCCGCAGTCCGGAATGTAACGACATACGAGTCGCACGTATCGTTTGGCCAAACCAAATTTCAACGTACGTATTTTAATCGTGTAATTGTGCTCAGTGTTTGTGAAGTATGTTTTAAATGTTTTGTTTGACTTTGTGAAGACCGTGACAGAGGGATTTAACATTTTGTGTCACGGCCTGAAGATGAAACGATAGAGTTTCGAAACCACGGTAGCCTTTACGAGGTGAGTAGATAGACCACTGACGGGAAATATATCATAATCCTAATTACTTAAAACAAAGTAAAAGCAACCGCTGAGAACACTGCCGCAATTATTACTGAATATCTGAGTCTAGTGAGTGTAGACATAGGTTTTTCAACGAACGTTATTCAACAAAGTTATAAAACATTTGTTATATAACTGTTATTTATTTGTTACGTAGTGTAGACAACAGACAGCCTGAACAGAAATGGGGCGGAGTAGCGGCAGGTAAGAAAGGATAATCTGTGCTTGGATTCACTGCACGTTTTAAACACTTTAAATTTCGAAGCACCCTAACTGCTGCATAAAACTGGGCTGCCACCAAATGGAACGGGACTGTGCTTGCTGAGTTGAGCGGAATGAAGTTGAACGGTAACCAGAAGCAAAGTTCCGTCAGTTTAAAGAACGCTTTGCATCTTTTAAATCTAATTATTTAAGCCTACTGTAACAGATTCTAAGAAATATTATGTTTAAAAATCGTAACCTAAGCAACGGTAACCTAGGTAATGAGAAATAATAAGTTTGGAAGCGTGGGCAACGTGGTGGGGAAGAGGAGTCAGCTTGAAAACTGAACCTGGTCAGAGTCAAAGTTACGCGGAACGGAGTCCAGCGCGCCGCTTGACTCGCTCAGCTCCGTTACGCTTTCATTAGCCGTACTTACATTAAACCAATTGGTTAAGTTTTGAATGCGTACTCTGCTCCGTCCAGCGCAACTCCTCTCCGCATTTGGTGGCTACACGGTCTAAGTCACAATGTGCCATTAATAGCGCTTACATATAACTTGAAAATGTTGCAAATTTATATTTTTTCTACTCTTGCTTGACATAATAACCTAATGATTTTTCTAGGAACTGTGAATACATCTGAACTCCTATATATGACATACAATGTCAGTAATAATACTCGAAAAGATTTTGCAACATAACTTTAACATGTTGCAAGGTTAAGTCGTTTTCTTTTCTCGCTGAACGTAATAAGTTACTGATTTTGCTAGAAGCTCTGAACGCATTAAACACTTTAGATCCTGAACACATCCTGGCTCACTATATTAGTAATGGCGTTTGTAAAACTCTTCAACGTGACTTTAAGACGTTGCAAAGTTACCACTCTCGCTGGACGTGATAAACCACTGGTTTTACTGTGAGCTTTAAACACTACATTCTAAAACATTTTAACATATAAGGCATCATGTGTCAGTATAGCGCTTGTAAAAGTTTTGCAACTTAGACTTTAAAAGTTGCAATTTTAAGTTGTTTTCCTCTCTCTCCTGACGTGATAATCCACTGATTTTCTTATAAGTTTTAAAAACAATCGATTCTGAAACATTTATTACATATAATAAATGCTCTGTGTTATTAACAGGCATATAAATTTGCAACATAACTTTAAAATGTTGCAAAATTATGTTGTTTTCCATTCAAGATAACCCATTAAGTTTACTGCTACTTTTAACCTTTTTAGGTTGTGAAGCATACTAACTACTAACTGGATTTTTGGGACTATATAGCTACCCTGTTTTCTTTTAGATACTTAACGTACTACATTTGAGGAGGATTTGGTAAAAATCGTTATATTTTCAAATAAGTTTTTTTAAATTTAAATCATGGTTCCGAGACGTTTGTAAACCAGAACCAATTTAAATTAAAATTGGTTTATTAATTTAACCAAACAAATACCGATAGACATTCAAATAAACTATTTTTTGACTTATTAGGGCACCTGAAAACGGGAGATGAAACAAAATCTCAAGTTTTTTTTTTTTTTTCACGATTCTATACTTTTTATAGAGCGAAAATTATAAAAATGTTGCTAAATAATTATGAAGCGTTACAAAAGTACATTGCAGTTACATCAGTGACATTTGACTCACATGTAACATTATTGTAATGTTTGATTGCTGTATGTAACATCAATTTTGTAAGGGCACATATGCGACATTTCTGGATTATTTGGGCAAATATTTTCAACTCAAAACTCAAGTTATCACTGCAAATAAGTAAGCTTCATAAAATTACATTTTTAAATATTACAATGTGAGATATTATTAAGGATATTCACGCGTTAGTACAGAGAAAGGATTTGTATACTTTCTTTCGTCGTTCTGATGCACAGGTTTTGTACATATTTTATCTTAAATAAATACGTGGGTCGTCATGGCAACCAACAAATGTGCAGACTAAGCTGTACGGTGTAATATTCCCGAAGAGAACGAGTTCATTGATGTGTCTGAGGAAAGTCAATGTTTTGTCTGACTTAAGACAACTATTGGAGAATTCAATTAGTTAGGTTTCCGGTTAAAACTCGCTGACGTGATTGAAGAGTTTTAACCTGAAATAAGAAAATTTAATTACACAATAAAAACTAAATTTTCTATACGATTTTTTTTGTATTTTACAATAAAAATTTGAAAATGAATCCTGATCACAGTAAAATTAAATTTATTTATTTCAAATTTAATCACACACACACACACACACACACACACACACACACACACACACACACACACACACACACACACACACACACACACACATATATACACACATACACACATATATATATACACGCGCGTACACGCACACACACACACACACACACACACACACACACACACACACACACACACACACACACACACACACACACACACACACATACTCACACACACCACGTACACACAAACACACACGCAACGCACGCATGAACATACGCAAGAATGCACGTACACACACGCGCACACACGCGCGCACACAAACGCAAGCACAAAGGCACACATACACTCACACACACGCGCACGCGCGCACACACACACACACACACACACACACACACACACACACACACACACACACACACTGATCGATCCGAGCTTTATCTAAATGGCCGCTCCAATTTTTCAAACAAATTAACTAATCACAAAACTTGTTTTGTCGTTTATTGACCAATGTGGTTATTAAAATATGTTATGCAGATATATTTGGAAGCTGATATATCACTTTTTCAGATACACAGAGTCTTAAAATTTGGTTTTACTCTTGTTTATTTGTCCGCCTTTACATCTGTCGTTTTGTCTCTGCCCATGTGCACATCGCTGGAAACCAAACTAATTGACTGATAAAATAAAAACATACATATTTTGTATATTTTGCGCATATTTTAACAATTGTTTTTGAATTTTCCCAAAACGATTTTGAACTATTTTTTGTGTACAAATATCTAAACAATACTATTACGGGTCGATATATCTTGAAAACCCCAATGCAATAGCTACCGAAGGAGCGTAGTTTCTCTAAATACAAAATTATACACAGGGTGAATTTTTCCATTATTGTAGCCAAATTTTTACATTAATTTTTTTTTAATATTGACATACATAATACATGTAGAAACACTAGCTTTTGTGATATATTCAAAAACTTTTGGGAATCACTTGAAGAACAAGATATAAGATTCAACTTCAAAATCTTGAGAAAGTGGTAAAACTAAACATCGTTTGATTTGTTTTTCTTAAAACAGTAGCGCAATCAAAACTCAAAAGGATTGTATCGTTATCAATAATTTATTAACCCTTTTTATCTCAGCTTTTAAGTCGACTCCTAATTTTTAAAACAATACATTCTGAATTTCCTAACAATTAAGGCAGTCTGTGTCAGTATAGCCCTTGTGAATGTTACGTAACTTCGACTTTAAAAGTTGCAAATTTATGTTGCTTTTCCTCTCTCGTTTGACGTGATAATCCACTGATTTTACTGGCACCTTTAGTTTATTCTCAACATTCTAACTTGTGTCAGTGACAAGTGTATATAGTCTAAAGTTTTGCAACATAACATTAAAATGTTGTAAAATTATATTGTATGTCACTACTCACTTGACCTATCCTTATAAAATAAGATTTTTCCTGAAAAAAACATATTTGACTACTTAAAAGACACAAAAATGGGCATTAATATTATTATTAATACTAAAATCTATTCTTGTACTATCACAATATTTCCTACGTGCTTACAGCTGAAAGAAATTTAACGTAAGCTTTCGAAATGTTCCCGTACACTACACAATGTCAAATTCTACGTTTGCATAATTTAACTCATACAAAGTTTTGCAACACTGGTACGAACAAACGTTCAGATTCAAAACTTAGACATCTCCGTTATCCAAGTACTGAAGTAACTTTAAGGTTAACAATGAAAGACAACTTTAAGACTTAGCATTGGCTTGAAGGGTTGATCGTATAACAAAGGGTGCTTCTTCCCTTAATTCGCTTCAACATGTTACTCTTCCGAGTACACTTTTATTGCCCAACATACTAACTCTTCTTTGCCAAATAATCAAACGTTTCCTTCAGAAAAAAAATCTCTCATTTTACTTCCTCATAAAAATAACTATAAGAAAATAATGAAAAAAAATACCTCGCGAGATTCTTAATCTATTTGCTTCAGATTTCTTCACTTTAACTTGGATCTTTGTCAGGTTCAGTGGCTGTGCATTTAATTGTATCTTAAACTAATTTTAATTTATTTTGATGAAATTTCACGTTTAATTCCGGTCCGTTTATTTTCTACTTTTTTATACATTTTTTTACAAATGTAACCCTCTTTTTTCAAAAGAAAAAACTATTAAAAAAAGCATGTTCTCAATTTTGACTTCTATGATTTTTATAAGATTGTGCTCGAAAAACAGCCGACACAAAACGTATGAAACCTAAGAATCGTTCTAGTTTCTCAAAATCGGCTCATCAGATTTTGCTGAAATATTAAGGCTGCATAATTCAAGTCAGTGTAACAAATTTTAAATAAAAAAAACACGGCTCGGAAATAAATGTAAAAATCTGGCAGCTATAGGATTTGTTTTGTTTTTTTCGGTTTACTTTCTAATGATTAATTTCTTTTATTAATCATAAAAAAATCATAAGAATTATTTTTTAAATAAAAATAAAATTGTATAATAAAATTTGTATACTATTTTGAGAGATACAATTTTTTGTGAAAGACCAAAACGTGAGACAATTCTTGACAATTCATTAAGAATTAATTAAAGTTTAATATTATTTGTAGATATCATTTCCTAAATATAACTTTGGTGATTTTAAAACTTAAAAAGTATTAAATCATACAAGCTAAAACTTAAGACAACTATAAACAACTTTTGCCGTCGTATAGAATTAAACCCGCACTTCCAAACAGATGTAAAAACGAATCGATCCGACTGACCTTCTAATTTGGCGAACGAAATAAAAGTGATTTTCATTCCCAAGTAAAACAGCTTTATCGAGCGCCCCCCGCCCCAACAACCCATCCCCATCGTCACACTTCGCCATAATTGTCTAACTTTGGCAAAGTTTTATCCAAGAAAATATCTCCCGCGGAACTCAGTTTAAACTTTATCTTGTTTAACTTCCCAACAGCATTATGAAACTGAAAAAGTTTGGCGGGGGCGGAGGGAAGGAGGGGCGAGGAAAAGACGTATTGCTTGGATCCGTTTACTTTAATTAAATTGCCGATCTTTAATAATAAAAGGTTGCTGTGTGGGACGTGCAAAATAAAAATTATAAATGCACATAAACTGTTTTGAATGTAAATTTCACTTGCTATGTTCAGTATAATAATCTGCCTTCCCTAGCTTCGTCAATTCTACTTTCTATGACGCGTTTCGGAGAACCTCCATCTTCAAAAACTATATCTATACTGGTCACCAATATTATAGCTCGTCCTATTTATAATTTTCTAGCTCCACCTCGTACCCCTCCTCTACTCAACACGTGTACATTAGACCTAACGTGCTCGCTTCTGATTGGCTCTTCAAAATCATACGTTTTCGCTCGATTCTGATTGGCTCCTTTCAAACTCATACGTTTTCCTCGATTCTGATTGGCTCCTTTCAAACTTTCTCTTTTAAAATCTAAGTCCTTATGTCAATATTTGAAAATATATTAGATATTTAAACGTAATATCTATATATATACGATATCTATATATATATATATATATAGAGAGAGAGAGAGAGAGAGAGAGAGAGAGAGAGAGAGAGATCCTATACATTGTTCAAATTTTCAATCGTTAATAAAATGCTTTCTATTCATTCCCTTAAGTTCAAATAATTTTTTAAACTTGTAGTGGACGACACTTGATGTTAATACAGTTTTTTATCAAATATTAATATCGCATATTTGTACAGACTATACGATAGAATTTCCTTAGGTAATTCCTACTATTATTCATCCACTTCAAGTTCAAATACATTTTTTAAAACTTGTATTAAATGACACTTGATGTTATTACAGTTTTTGTCAAAAATTAATATCGCATATTTGTACAGACTATATGCTAGGATTTGATTTGAATAACACTTATGTTCTATCCTATGTTGATAGGAATCTCAGCGCAGCTATCTCACTGACGTGATGGAAGCGCATGACCTAAGTGAGAATTGACTTAAAAATTTGTTTATATATTACTTGTTTAAATTTAAATAAGGTGCATTTGATAAAAATTCGATAAGTTTTTTCTCTGAACAAAATAGTGATCGATGGTTATTCAGAAACGTAAGTGAGGCAAATGTATTGAGCGACAATTAAAACTCATCCCTCTATGTAGATACAATGTGTGCAGGAAGTCGCTTAAACCTTTACGATTGTCGCTGTTGTGTTATGTTGATTGAATTCAAGAAGAATTGTAAGAGTAAATTTTGGTTTGCAACAAAACATAAACGAAAAACGAGTTAAAATGTCTGACATCATGGAGCTGTCAGTATATAAGCGACAACGAACTGCTCAAGCAGGTAACATTATAATAACATATAGATAATATTTCTCTTTTAAAAACAAAAATACATGTTTTTGAAAAAGTTTTAAAACTTGGACACCGCACGTAATATATCCAAAACCTAACCTAACCATTGCATAATCTGGTCTAACCTAACCAAACCTAAAATGGTTACCTCCGGCGTTATTGAGCTGCGGTCAGTGTCCAATGTATAGATTCATGAACATCACACAGATCAAACAATAAAACAAATCTGTGATGTGTTTCAACAAAATTTTAATAAAAAATCCACCACGGGCAAAAAATGTTGTATTTTGAACACAAAAAACATTTCGAAAGAGCAGCAAAGAAACCCACCACACTTTGTGATATGGTAGAAATGTTTTTTGGCCTTTATTTCTTTAACAGAACTTTGTATAGATTGCAACAAGTACAGTATTGTTGTAGATACCTTTTGACTTTTAAAATTCCTTTAAAAGTTACATTTAATATTGATTATATTTGCCTTTTGGTAACGTTTGTTTATTTCATATAAAAATTATATTAACATAAATTTTAGATTGATGTGAATTAGAATTATCGATTTGCAACGCCTACAATTCACAGGTTTTTTCTTAGTTGACTGCTAAGCTGTGTGCATTGCAGTATTACTTTAATTGAAGGCGCTACTTGATAATTTAAATAAAAAATATTACATTATTATTAATTAAGCCTATTTAATTTAATATACATAAATTTAATAATATTGTTATTACGTTACTTACAAGAGGCATACGTGCAGTAATTAAGTTCTGTAGTACTGCAATATATAGAAAAATAGGTTTCGAAACTTCCTGGAAGGGAAAGACCGGAAAATATCGAACTAAATTGAATGAAATGTAATACATTTTGCTTATGAGAATACCTATTGATATTTGTGGACTCACGGAACCAGGAAACGGTTATATCCATTGAAATCATGATCACCATACTTTCTTTGTATAATGAAAAATAAAAACAAACACGATACGGATTTCCCCCTTCCCCAGTATTTTTCATATTATTAAAAGTTTGCGATTCTATCACTTGTTAAACATGTCAATTTAAAAATCCCTCCGAGCTGTGCCGACGTTATCTTTTTGAAATTAATACAGAAATTGAATTTTTGCCGGCATCAAAGTGGAACTGAATCTGCATAAAGTTAGCGCTACAGAACGAGCGAATCTGCTTTTTAAATGCAAAACGTGACAACATTCTCTTAGTTTACTGACTGCTTGCATGGCACATCAACCACTTGACTTTCACATTACCTATAGCCTAAATCTGCACAGGATAACTGACCTACTCACTGGCACAAATTGTTTCTATATATCGGTTATAAATCCGCACTATATTTATATAGTATCAGAAAAACATTTGTGAAAAAAATTGTTCTTGAACTTTTCACTTTTCTTGAATTCAAAAAAGTATATTGTGTTTATGTCTGTGCATATTGCTAGAAACTAAACTGATCGACCGATTTTCTTGAATTTCAGAGTGTAGACATCTAACATAGTTTACCATATATTCAGGCTATTTTTTTTTAATTTTGCAAACAAAATATTAGAACCCATTTCAAGTTAAAAAACTGTTAAAAATCGGGTTTTCTCAAATTTTCTGAAATTATAGTGATGAAATTTTAGTCAAATATAGTCAATATAAACGCACATTAGATATGAATATATAAACAAAAAATTCGTTTTCGGAGTTGTCAAAATAACTGAGAAATCTGCCCGCCTATTTACAAATTCGGCCATTTTAAATTGATTATAACGGTTTTAATGAAGAAAACGTTTTTAAATCTAGCACAAAGCAATATTATTTCTCATTATCTCCCCTAAAATTTTGTTTCAAAATCTATCATCAAGTAACCGAATACAGCAATTGTGTCAATTTACAACCCCACTTCTTAAAATTGTTTTCTCTTATGCACACATTTTAAGCACACGTATAGTGACTAAAATCAGTGCACACAATTTTAAATAAAATAAATTATCCTTTACAGAAAATAACAATAAGTAAAATCTTACTTCCGTATGTTATTCAGCCGCCTTTTTTTAATGATGCAAATACTTTCTCTTCAACGGTAGTCCTTCCTGTCAATTTTTGAAAATTTTTAGATTTTTTAAACTTGGACACCGCATGTAATATACCGAAAACCTAACCTAACCATTGTATAATCTAGTCTAACCTAACCAAACATAAAATGGTTACCTCCGGCATTATTGAGCTGCGGTCAGTGACTAGATAATTTTAATAAAAGTTATACCTAAAAATATTACTTTCAATATACAAAATTTTACATAAAACCTGTTAAAAACAGACAAATGTCTGCGGTTTTTTTAATATTTTTGCTAAGACTATAACCCAATGTAATATATTTTAAAATGGCACTATACGTGCTTATGGACACAATTGTGTTTTCACCCATAATCTTCCAAAAATTTTTAAAGTTTTTATATTTTCGCGATCATTACAAGATTCGTTCCGCTCTCTTAGCGGGCGGATGTTTTAGAGATAAAAATATTTCTGATCTGCTTTATTCATAACAAACTTTTCGAGCCGGAGAAAAGTTTGGCGTGCAAGGTTCGGGGAGAAGTTTTATTCTGAGCCGAGTTTAGGCGCTCCAGTAAGTGCCGGAGTCGAGTTAGAGATCTGCTGGTCTAGGATTAGACAAACTTTCTGCCTCCAGAAAAACTTTCTTATAAAAATACTGTTATTTTATTTACAGTTACACAGTGTGTTTAGGGTCATGTGACAGTAAAATATAACGAGCAGTGGACAGTTTGAACAAATTTGATGTGACGGTGGTGAGATTTTGAGATATTGAAGGCAGTGAAAACTGAATTTAGCGCTAAAAAAAGTCATAATTACCTTCAAAACACTAAACTTTAACTATGTCCTTTACTGCAATAGAAAAATAAGCAAAAATAAGCTAAGAATGTTTATTTGGCAGATGAAAAGGTGATTTATTGAGCGGTAACAAAAGCAACTTAAATGTGATCAGCAAAACCACGTCACAAAATAACTGGCAAAACCCGTAGCAAACAGGTCAAAATCAAACAGTTCTTTTATTTACTGCTTGGCCAATAACGAGTGTAAAGGAAGTATACCTAATTGGTTAGGTTAAAAAAAACCTGTTGTCTTTTTTCTCTCATGTTCTTAACTTAAACCGTAGGTGGAAAAACTCTTTTTTTTAACAGATAAAAGCTTTTTTAATTTGATAATGTTTATTTTTAGACCGAATTATTTAAATTTTTAATTAAGGGTAGCCGTAAGGACTTGTTTGTCTGACATAGTTGTTAGTTAACTGTATGTGCAATGCTAATGTTTTACTATTTTTGTCCCTTTCCTTCCACCCACTGTTCATACAGTTAGTCATTAACTTGTTTGATTCTGACTTGCACACATCTCCAGTTTGCTCCTATTGTGTACCATTTTGTTTCGTTACTTGGATTTGCTGATCTCATGTAAGTTTCACGTTTCATTTATTACGCCCAATATATCAGTCTTGACGGATGTTTTCTGTCTTTTATTTTAGTATTTTCCGTGTGGGTTGCTGGTCCCATATCGGACGCCTCCCCAGGTGTCCTATATAATAAGTCAGTGAGGAAATAAAAAAGTATGCAAAGAAGCACGGACAACGCATCTCTCAACACGAGCATCTGGAGATACGCGGATTGTTGGCTGAGGCTGGTGTGGTTAGAAGGCTACGAAGAACAAAGCCACTGGACCTTATGGTTTTTGCTGGTCCGGATGGACATTAGTTTCTAAGGGAATATATCCAATGGGATATATCCCTTCAAAGTGTAAACATGTGTTAAATGTAAATTACTAGATGGGTATTTTTACTCAGTTGTAAATAAAAAAAAAAAAATAGTATTTAAACACAAACCTTTTCATCCAGTGCGTTTAGTTTCAAATTTTAGGTTTTAAGTTAGACATCAACTAGATTTAATTTACACTCTTCAAACGTCGTGTAATTGTTCTACATGCAAAAATTGTAGTAAATATTTGTTTTAAGAAATAATAATAAAGTCAATATTCCATCATCAACTTCACGATGAGTAGAAGACATAATCATCGAGCACAGCGAAAAACTAAACTAATGCCTCTGTTTTATTTCAATTCTTCGTTTTCTTCTTCTTTTCCTCCTCTTTCTTCTCCTCCTCCTCTTCTTTCTCCTTTTTCTTTTTCCTCTTCTTCTTTCGTCTTCTTTTTCTTCTTCTTCCTCTTAGGTCAGGTGGCCAAATCACCTGCTGCTTCTCTGAACTGCGCACCTAAAGGTTCTTTTATTCTCGTTGCTTTACCCTTACCACTGACCCCTCGTCCTCATTAGTTTAACTGTTACAAGGTATGGACAAAACTTCTTCCTCCTAATTTTGGCTAATTGCCTGTTTTTTCCTCTTGTTTGATAGACCATCTCTTTCTCTTTTTCTGGGGAGCCGCCTCGGTGGTCTAGTGGATAGCGTATGACTTTCACCCCGATCTTCCCGGCGAGGGCTTGGCATTTTCAGTTAAATCATCCCCACCGTCTTTAGCCCATACCGTTAAACTCCAAAAAAAAAAAAAAAAAAAAAAATCTTTCTCTGGCGTTTCATGGATCTTCTTCCATTCAGTTACATGTCTTACGATACCCACTATCCTGTTGATTACCATCCTTCCTACATGTTGATCGAATTCCATTCTTTTTCTATTCATCCTGCACCTTATGTTTTCACTCCTTCTACCTCTCATTGTCTTGTTTGTTGTTCTCCTTAGAGTTCTCATTTCCGCTGACTCCAGCATTCCTTCCCCGCAGGGGGTTGCAGACTAGCTGCACCTATTGAGAGGATTTATACGTCTCTCGCGGTACCCGAGTCTAACAAACACATACACTTACAACACTACACTTATGACTTTAACACTTTACACTCACATTTACATTTAGGGAGGCGATAATAGCCTCAATGTGCTTTTCGCCTTAAAATAACAACAAAAATCCAGCATACCTTTTGTTACACTAGTATCGGTAAGTCAATGGCTTTAAATAAGTTAAATAGTGAATTCGTTAACTGCATATCAGAAACTACATTATTAATGAATTCAACGAAATTTTTCTCGTAGCAAAAAGAAATGATTGTTCTGTTGAGGATAAAGCAACGCTAAAGCAATATCATATTGCTCCGGCTGAATAAAATTAATATGTCTACTGGTTTTACCCAGTACATGTCCTTGACACATTCCATTTTTTAAAATTAAGACAAGCACTCTCATGTGATATTGCTATTCTTCTTGCGATAACATCCGTAACCCAATATCAAAAAATGTAACAGGAAGAGTTATGAAATTAATAATTGTTCACGTTTAACAAAAAAAATTAAAAGTAAAATAAATCTGTTTTAAAAAAACAAGTTAGAAAACATTTTGGAGAGTTACGAAAATTTGAAAATATAATTGTGTTTGTTAAAGCAAATGTTCTTTAAAAAATGAGAAATTGGAGCAGCCATCTTGGACCCGAGACCATCAAATGAACGTCGATCCTGATTTTTAGATTGCTTTTTGATGAATCCGTTAAAAATCATATGTGGGGGATATATGTACTTAAAGTTCGAAATTTTCGTCCAATTTGATTTAAACTTTTCTCTAATATCGATTGCAGTAATAGCTTGGGCAAGTTACGGCTTCAAAATAGCGGTCATCCAAATCTTAAAAATTCATAACTCACGTTTTTTTTTTTGTTACATTTTTAGAAAACCAAATTTCATCATTGGCAATCGGCGTTAAAATCTACTGAAATTATTATTTTCAAAACAATACATATTCATTTTAGCAGGTAAAAAGGAGACACGTTCTCTCGTAGTAACGAAATTAATTTGGCAGTGCACTGAATATTCGCGTCACTGTAACAGCTAAAGTGACATTATGTGGCGCGAACAAAGCAAACATTTTACCGGTGTTTATAACGTAGCTCTCAGCGGAACATAATTAAAGTGTTACAACAGTCATCTTTGCAGCCTAAGAGCAGGCAACATTGCAACAATAACTAGAAGTATGAACTTGGATTGATTGTTATCAAACAGTAAAAGTAACTTTATAACACTGTGAGTTACAGTTGTGTAATATTTAAATGCGAGTTGAATCACGACGGTTGCTTTTGAAAATAACATTGCACAAACTTTCACACATTCAATATTGTATGCTGTATTATTTGAAAGACGACATTAAGCGTAAAAACAAATCGAATATTTCTGTTCTATATATAAGACGATAACAAATTCAGAAAAATTTGCATTGAAGAAAATAAAAAATATCTTAAAATTTTGAGTATGGAAAATATATATGCAAGATGAGGCAAAATCGCAAAAGTAGATTCTATAATACTCACAAATAAAAAATGATTTCTTTACTAAAACTACTCTGTTATTCTCTAAAAATAACAACAAAAAATATCTTAGTATTAAGCTTAATTGATCGAACGAAACGAGATCTCTGTTTCAATTCAACCTTTTTTTTCAGCATTTTTTTGTTTTTTTACGCAGTTTCAAAATGACGTATGTATAACAGTTTTCCTATATACTATGTTTCAAGATAGCGGTCTCTGATTTAACGATTACGAGTGTACGCAATTTTAATCAAACGCAAAGGCCGATTGTTTTAAAATTTTCTATGAAAACACCGTGTATAAAACCCGAAACATGTAGCTGTAAGACTTTTTCCCAATCACTTACGTTTTAAGATGACAACTTCCGATACTATAACGAGTGTCCGCAGTTTTAGTCAAATGCATTAAGCGATTCTTTTTTAAATCTGGTACGAAGCCCAAATGACGTATGTATAAAATGTTTCCTATTTTATTACGTTTCATGATAACGGCCTCTGATTTAACGATGATGAATACGAAATTTTAATCAAACGCATTGGCAGATTGTTTTCAAATTTGGTACGGTGTAAGGTTTTCCGCATTCAGTTCCGTTTCAAGATGGCGGGCTCTTACTCAATGTTGAGAATAGCTGTTTATGTCCTGTGATACTGACTGAAAAGCAAAACCTATCATAATTTTTTAATATTACGGTTACCGGTTAAATTGGCGGAAAAATTACAAGCACTGTCGTGGAGCGCCGTGTATATTAATTAATTAATAATATACTGCGAGGTAGCAGTTCCTTTAACTACTAGTTATAAAGACTAAACAATATATTTCTTTGGCTTAGCTCTACATAAGCGAACTTTTAATATAAAATACCCTCACTTTGATTATTTTTATTTTACATCTTCCCATCGTGCCAGTAACACTTATAAAGAACAATTTATGCATTGAAAAACAAAAATCAGACTCGAACACAAGTACAGGTCGGAAATGTAGCAAACTATCCGCAACGCTACCGACTGAGCTTCGTTGCTCCCCAATCTACTACATAAAGTAAGTAGTTTTTTATGGTTAAAATTTCAATGCTAAACTATATTCCATATTTCTTAATAAATTCATTTAATAATTTTCAATTATTTTTTGTTTTGAATTTGTAAATAATCTTGAAAGGTAACGAGAACGCAGTGACTACTGCTTACACAATACAATATTACTAGTACTTATTAGTAGTAGTATTATTAGTAGTAGCGTAAGAATGTTAATAGGAAAATGTTAATAATTAATTAAATTACCAATAACTGTAACATCGTAATAAGAAGTCTACATAAAAAGTTACGGTTTTAAAATTTTTGTAACATACGGAGTAAATTTTACATGATTTGTGAGTTTCGAAAAACAAAACTTCAGAAATTTACAAAATACGAATATTGAAACACGCTTTTGTGATATTTAACGTTTTGAGGAAAACAACTCATACTAACAATTTCGAAAAAATGAATTCGCAAGCAGAACACACAACTGCGACAAATTTATTTTTCGCCCAACAAAAATATTTCGCAGGAATATAAAAAATTTACTCACAATTGTTTTTTAGTTTTACGTAAATCTAACGTCTTGAAATAAAAGTTTAATAATACTTCACGTGGTTTTATTGGAATTGTATTAATAAACTAGTTGAATACACAAACTTTGCTTTTTTCCCAGCGAAAAACCAATAAAGCCATGATCGCTGTCATGCGAAATTGAAATGTAAAAAAACTAACAAAATCAAAAAACAAAACAAAAAAATTCGAGTAAAATAAAAACTTATTTATAATAATAAAAACAAATAAAACAAAACAAAATATAATAACAGTTACAGATATATAGGCCTACCTAAAACTAGTTAACAGTAATATATATCTTTAAAAAACAAGCTACAGTGTGAACTTTTGGAAACGGTAAGGTGTTAAAAAAATGTTAAATTACAAAGTTGTAGAAAATTTACTTCCTGATTAACGGTGTTTCAGGCCGGAGCAACTATTTAGGGATAACATGGGCATTACACGAGTGTATCCTTATTCTGACACCATTACGTTTCAGATTAATGTGATAAAAACTACATCGGTTTTGTTAATTTATTTGACACCGACTCAACGAAACGATTACTTCGAGTACATGGTTCATGGGTTTTCCTTAACTATAAGGTGCTAAAGATTTCGCACATCCGAACAAATGCATTTTCCGTTTTATTCATTAATAGAGATAATAATGAAATGTAAGAGTAGTCCATTCAAAAAAAATGTGTTATATTGTAAAAAATATTTTGAAGTGAAAAATTCTTTAGCGACGTTGTAACTCGAGTCAGATTTTATAGCGACACCGTCACCGCTACCATGAGATATATAATGTATATATGTGTATATATAAATAGTATATGATGCACGTCATGCGCATATACTATATATATCTTTTCATATAAAAGTATGGTGGATATATATATATATATAATACGAGTCGTATACTGTCTACTGGCATCTGTCTATACTATCCGTATATATGTGTTTTTTTTACAGTATATACGTAGTTCACAAAGTATAAAGAGCACTGTTTTTATATAGACAGTTAATATTCTTCTTTTTTTCAAAATCTTCAAATAAACAATAAATAAAAATGAATTATTTTAGTCAAATAATTTATATTTATACCCAATGTATAAATATATTGGGTATATATGTATATATATATAGGGTATAATGTATATTTATACCCAATAAATATTTTTTATTCATTATTTATTAGTTCTTTTATTTAGGTAGTTTAGGAAATTATTCCCAAAACATTCAAAAATGCACAACGTTATTGTTCAAGTTTTCACTTCTGTCGGCACTCCCGGAGTGCAGCCCGCATTTTTTTCTTTGATAAATAATAAGTTATGTTGAAAGTAAACTTGACGACGTTAAATTTTGCCAATTTTTTTTCTTTCTTGCGATAACAACCGAAATGGTTTTCTTAGCGATACACGGCCTTGTATATATTTTTTGGTAACTATAGCAAAATAGTTTAAAACGATATTTGATCTATTTTTTTTAATTTTTAATATTAATAAAAAAGGCATTTTAACAAAAAAAAACAACTTTTTTAAAAAATTAAAGCATGGTCCTGAAATGTGTGCAAACCAGCGATGTGTACAGACACAAACAATGATAGACGTGAAACTATAAACAGCTGATTTTGGAGCTTTTGTAATCTTAAAACAGATATTTCTAACAAAATAGCAAAAAAAAACTTTCACTATCACATAATTTCACTTCGTAATTGTGAGAAAGTAATACTAAATTATAACTCGATCTTGCAAATAATATGCGTATAGAAAATAAAATTATGTTTTTTTTAGTAATTTATACTGACATATAGACCTACTGTATACATCTGTTGTACAGACAATCGATGTCAGACGCTAAAATAACCTACAGAACTACTGTACAAACATCGTAATAAATAATAAACGCTACAACAGACACGCTCCGTAATAAACATCAATCCATGGTTGCATAAATCGATTAAGACAAACAGACCCAAACTGAATGTTTAGCATACGCAAACGACCTTGAAGTTAGCTAAATCAGCTGATAGCCGAGCAGCAACACACATTTACCAATAATTTTGGAAACAATTATTATAGAGTTTACCTACACTAAACACTACGATAATTGAGGTTATTTTTATTCCTGTTTTTATAATATATTTTCAAAACTTTTTCATTTTGAACGACACATTTCTTATAAATAAATACAAAAAAATAATCGCCCTAAATTTAACTTAATACACTTTTAAGGAAGAAGTGTTGTTAGGTATCATTGTTGATTTTTAGGTTATACACGTAAACATCGCTTACAAACGGTATTTCAACCAAAAAACGTATTCTAAAATTTTTTAAGTGTTTAATACATAAAACAATTTCCTTTTTTTAAAGCCCTTTGATAAAAAAACTTATTTTTAAAATGCACTATCTAAAAAGTATTTTCAACTGACTTTAAGGTTATGTAAACAAGTCTGCCAAACATAAATAAGGCACGCTTACTTACGTAAGTGAAAGAAATCCAAACAAAACGCACTGTAACAACACCAAACGCACCTCAGTTAGCACCAAACATAACTGACTAAAATTTTTCAAACATTCGCTGCGAAGAATAATAAAAGAACACACGGACCGGCGGAAACTTTGTCAGAATGTTTATGCCTCGTCGAAAAGGACGAATTAAAGCAGAAAGAAGAATAGCGGAGGAAACGAACGAACGACGAACGGGGCTGCAACATCGGTATAATTTAAAAATTAAGTGTAAAAACTTTTAGCGCACGCAAGAATCTTTTTATCGGAAATACTTAGCCGTTATGTAAAGAGTATCTGAGCATGAGCATCAGCTGGTCGTCGGTCCCCTCTCCCCACTGCCCCGTCACACCGCGCACGCGTCGTACAAACCCTCGACGGAAAAGAGAAGCAGAAAGAAAATCAATAACTCATGGCAACCGGCGATAGTATTCTTCGACACTTGTTTTGGTTAAACATTTCTTAACCTAAAAACTTTGTACGGTTACCTGTCCGTAACGTTAACCACTGCAAGTACGTATTGTGCAACTTAAACACTGATCACAGTCCACAGCGATGGTAACGCCATCGCACGGCTAACGATATAATCACAACCACTACGAAACTTAGACTGCAAAACTTTTTCATCTCTGTCGTAAGTGAGAGAGAAGGAGAAAGCAACAAGCGCAGACAAAGTTTGTGTGATTTGGAGGTTCGCTTGTTACTCTTAAGTAGGGGGGGAGGGGATTACCGAGAGAATAAAAGTGATGCGATAGAGAAAAAAGGGTTAAAGAGTAAATGCAATTTTGTAGTGGATAAAGGGAATCAGAACTGTTTAAATAACTGCTAATCTTTTAGTTCAGTTTAATGTGTCGTGTATTTTGTAATGTAAATAAATGGTGCGTGACATAAAATTAAAAAATAAAATTTAGTTAGTATAAAAAGTGTTTTAAATGTTGTTTCTTATTACTGATATTATATTTGATTTAAGTCATCATTTTTTTAAATGTTTTACTTTTCAAAAAAGTTAATTTTTAATCTAAAACACAATACGTTTTGGTACTGTATTATTTTATCAATTTCGAATAATTGCAAATAAGTATATATTGTTCTATTTAGGTTAGAAAAAATATTTTATCCGTATTTAAATAATTAATTCTGTTAAAATTTTATTTTACTGAAGAAAATTAAAGTTAAAAAATAGACAAATCATGTTAAAATAAACCTTATATGTCAACCTGAAAAATAAAATAAATAAATCGGAACAAAAACTGTTTCAGAGAAAAATGAAGTTGAAATGCAAAAATCCCCATTTAAAAAGCATTATAATTAAGTTGCTTCGTAAACAATGTTTTTACAAATCACGTGATTATTTTTTCCATCAATATAAAGGTGTTTCTTTGTTATCTTACCTTAAAAAGTTTTGTTAAAATGGTTTACAACTACTCGTAAAGGTTGGCAGCAGTGTCGTTATATTGTTATTATCTAAACAAATCATTGTGTTACTTAAATATCGATTTAAAATACAACAAAAGCGTCTTATGTTTATTAGCGAATTTCCATTGGAAAATGAGCAATTGAGTGTGCGCGCGCGCGTGCGTGCCTGTGTATGTGTGTATGTTAGTGTAGTAATTTCAAAATTTCAGTCAGATTCGATTCAAACAACGCAAAAATCGATTTTGGTAATAGACTGTTCAAGTTAGTTAAACAAAAAATTACTTTTGGAAATTCGCATCCATTACGTCAGAACAGCTTATAAACCGCGTGATTATGACTAAATTCTTTTTTTTTTAGAATCTGAAATAAAACATTAAATGTCTAGTTGGAGGAAAAAATCAAAAATTTTATAACAATAAAACAATTGTATCTGCCTCAAAATTTGATGTTATTTGAAGTTTTCGTAACTAAAGGTAATGCACCAAATCTGTAAAATTTTTCATTTCTTATTACCAAATCACATTATTATCCAATTATTATCATTACTGTTACCTCACTATACTGAACTTGTAATTATACAAATAATTGTAATCGTAGAAAAATTGATCTTAAGATTCAATGTATGTATATATATATATATATATATATATATATATATATATATATATTTGTTTTCTACTTGGTTATGTTCACCTTTATTTGTTTGGACATCTCACTGAAGACTAAACCAACTGATCCATATAGATGAAATTTTGCATGGACATGTCTAGTTTTTAAACTTTTTTTCAACAGCTTTAACGATTTTGATCAAATTTTGTTTAAATATCCCTTTAGTATCAAAGCAAAATGTGTAGACGGTATCTGCACGACCACGTTCGGCAGTTATTGACGAAAAAATCGGCCTGATTCCACAAAATCGGTTCATCCGATGTTAGCTAGAATTTTCGCCATGTTTAAAGATTTATAACTCAAGTCAGTGTAATGAAATTTACGTTTCTGAATTAAATTGGGAAAACAAGAGTATTGACTGCTGTCAGGAGCAAAACTAAATTTTTTTATTTAAAATTTAGTACAATAACAGCCGGTTTCTTGAACATTTATTTAATGCTTCAGTAGCAAATAGTAGATGGATTTTACATTGTTGTAAGAAAATATTAAATAAAAAATTACCTAATCTTAAATTAACCTCTCATTAGTTTTAAAGAAAGATTAATTTAAAAAACAAATTGTTGTTTTTAAACATACGGTAAACCTATATTGTAATTTTTAGGTTATATTAACTGCTTTTTGCTTCCATAGTTACATTATTACTATCTACATTGTGCTATAAGTTTTTCATTCATGTAAGCTATTAATCTTTTTGGAAAAACGGCACATCCCTAGCAATAGTAAGGGATAGATACTTTGAAATTACATTTAAAGTGTGAACATCGCTTTCTTTGCTGAATCTAGATATGATCTTCAAATCTTAAACCGAAGAATAATTAAAATTGAAATTCTAATACTTAACTAAGCCAACTTTTTCTGCTAATTCTTCATCTGAACTACTATTATCATAATTTATTGGTACTCGTGAGTAAATAAGGCCTAAAATTAATTTGTAGGTTATATAATTATTGCCAATAAATAATTTGGAGAAAAACATTTTTACTAAAAATATAATCAATAAAATTTGAATATTCAAATAGAAACATATGCAATATTGAACTAAAAAAATTTTTAATTGTAATTAAATTATAAATAAAATGAAATAAATTTGCACAATAAAAATTCACAAATGAAACTTTGAGAAAATTGTAAATTTTGTAAAATCGAATAGTAATAGTTATTAACCTACAATTAAAATCCTTAGTTGGCCCATACTGCGACATTAAATTAATAAGACTTTAATCTTCGATTAGCAGTTTATGGATGTTCGAAAAACTTAAATTGATGATTTAATTAAGATTATTTTAATGACGGATCAAATAAGTTAATGACTCTTCTATAAAGTGACTAAAAGTCATCTTGAAGAGAAAAAATCTTACAAACCGATTTTCAAGTGTTAGAAACTTCCTGCAATTTTTTTTAGGTCTCAATCATTTATTAATCTAGAAATTTAAATCTCCTTTAGTCTGAAAATCGTTAAATAAAATATTGCAGTACAGTGTAAGGAATCAATGATAATAGGAACTAAATAATGCTACACAATGAATCTTTAACAACTTCGTTAAAATAACTATTAATGTCAGAACTAGCGCAGCAAACAGAAAAGTGAAAGGCCGTTAATAAACGCTTACCAAGTTTTTATTTTTATTAGTCCGTATAAAATAAATAAATTTTAATTAGTAAATTGATAAAAAAATAAATTTTCGTTCTTGGTTCGATGAAAATATTATATTTATAATGAAGAAAATTGTGAGAAGAAAAGTACCGATTTAAAGAAGACCGCTTGAGCTTGCGGAATCAGTTTGGATCGATCAATAAAACAAAAAGTTTAGTTATAAAACTGTCACTGCAAAATCAATGTTAAAGTTGATTTTCACATGACTTGCCTCTTTAATTGAAATAAAACGTCAATGTTTATTTTTTCGGCGTTTTGTAAAATTATTTTAGTTATGATAGTTTAACAAAAGTTTTATGCTTGTAGCGAGTAAGAAATAATCTGTAACATGAGTCAGTAAGCTTTGCAAGTTCAAGAATCGTGGTACGTTTTTTTTCAAATGCGTAAATCAATTTTGGGCGCACAACATGTAGAAAGTACAGTACTGTAGATGCGACCCAGTGTACACTGCCGTATTGAGGAGCGCCGTGCGCCTATACTAAGGCGCTTGCTGCTAAAGGTCATGCGCTGTGACAAGTTTCAGAAACTTTTGTGCGCGTATTTTCGCTATTTTAGTAAATAACATTAGTTGTAACCTAATTATAAAAATCCTGATTTTTTTCTTTAACCAAGCTTGCAGAAAACTCATTTTTACAATCATTCTAAATCGTGTCAGAGTGTAAAAAACTAAATACTTAAAACCCGTTATATGTTTTACTTAAGTGCTGTAAAAAAAAATATTTGAGTAATTTCTATTGCCCTGTAGAAAACTACATATTAAATCTACATCTATAAAAGAAGACGTAGAACCATAATAACTACATTCATAATCAACGTATAACCGAAACTGTAACAGCTAGACGTAAGAATGTTGATAATACATTCGTATTGATAAGAAGAGTGGTAAGAAGAGAACATATCTATTCTATAGAGAAAGGGTAAAGGGGGTATTACAAATTGATTTGGAAAGACATATATTTGGCCAGATTTTTTTTTAACTTTAAATAAATACTTTGAAACACAAGTATGAAACACGTATTTTAGCATTTTCTAAATTTCATCCCCTAAAGAAGTAATAATGGCATAAAAGCTTCTATTGTAAAAATAAATTTATGGTCGCATTTTTCTAAAAAACTATTTTAGCATTTCCCAGAATCAATCTTTGCAGAGCAAAAAAGGGGTATAAAATTTTGCATCTATTGGAAAGAAATAATTTTTAACGGATTTTTTTTCACATTAATACCCTAAAACGCAAATAATCAAAAATTATTTCATTATTTTCCAAATTTCATCCCGTAAAGAGGTAATAAGAGGTATAGCAGCCTTTATTGGAAAATATACATTTTTTTTTGAAATGTAAAAACTCTAATAAAACACAAATATTGAAACACGATTTTCAAGAATGTATCCCCTAAAAGAATAAAAAATAGGTAGGCTATATAAATTTGCATTGGCAAAATAGAACCATTCATTATCTCAAATTAATTTCTTCACTGGTAACGCCGTGAGGTACTGCTAGTTTTCTAATTTTAAATCAACAAAAACATTTGAATATAGTTATTGCTTTCGGCTGTATCGATGCCCCGTCTTCATTATTCTTACTAGAATAAAGTAAAGTACGTAAACAACCACAAAATAAACATAAAATTTAATATTAAATCTATTGTAGGTTATTTGAAAAGAAAGAAGATTTGCTACCTAAGCACTCAACTGTAGTAGACAATCGAATGGAAGTGAATTTCCTAAAATTAACGAAACTAAATTGCACCATATAATCGAACATTTTGTAATCGCCTTCATTACATATGTAAAACGTAATGTTTATTGACTGATAAATTCACAACCAAAACTAAAAATGTTAGAAACTTGACCTTTTATGGAAGGTAAAGATTTTTTGAAATACTATTCTTAAAGGAACAATTCACTTTTAAAGTTCCTTTTCTCACCGCCGTCGAGTTTGTTTATTCTTTCTATTTGCACCACAATTGCAAATTACTTTTATTACAAATTTATTACACTGACAGCCTGTTTTTAGAACAGTCATCAACTTGTAATCCATCATTAAATTTTATGTTTAATTAAATCATTAATTTCAGTGTTAATCAAAGATTAAACATTTACTACTTATGTGTTCCAATATCAATCAATTAAATATTGAATTAAATATTTCAATTGTAGAATAATAATTATTACTATTACAATTTACAAAATTGACATCGTTATCACAGTTTAATTTTATGACTACATTTTCAAAATGTTGTATATTATAATACTGCATGTGGTTTTTATTTTTAAATTTTGTTCTTTACATCTTTAGTGTTCACGAGTTTTTTCTCCAAATTATTTATTGGCAGTAATAATATAACCTATAGCCTAAATGATTTCAGACCTTATTTGCAAAGAAGTATACACAAATGCGATAATAGTAGTTCAGATGAATTAATAACTGGGTTGTTTAATTAATAGAACTTTAATTTCGTTTAATTATTTTTTGGATGAAAAATTTAAGATTAGATTTATGTTCAATAAAGGAGGCTTTGTTTACTTTTAAGCCTAACTTTAAAGTATCTGCTCAAACCAATTGCACAAGAGTGTGCCACCTTTCCAAAAAAATTAATATTCTACAATTAAAAATGTATAGCACAATGTAACTATGGAAACAAAAAAAAGTAAGCAGTCATCATAACCTAAAAATTACAATATGTAGATCATATGTTTGAAAACAAACTTTTTTCTACAATTAATCTTTCTTTAAAGTTAATGAGAGTTTAACTCATTAAACTAGCAAAGTTAAAAAAATTCAAATTTCTAGTTTTTTCGATAACATTCGAAAAAGTTTTTTTATGTAGCGATACATACATTATATTTGGGTGGACATACTTAGATAACACAAATGTTTTGAAACCATTTGAGCAAAACTTTAAAAGAATCGTTAGTACCGATTTTTAAAAAGTAAGATTTTTAACAGATTTGACCAAAATGTTTTTTTGAAAAAAAACATTGGTTCATAGATATGATGAATTTCTTAAACAAATTTCATTTAAGACCTAAACGGCAAAAAGCGGCCTCAGTCGAATGTTTATTTTTCTAGCAAATCGTAAACTAGTATTTTATTAAAACTATTAGACTCAACTATTCAAACTCAATGATGATAGTCTGAATTTGCGTCTGAACAGATTTTGAAAAAAATCAGTAGAGTTGATTTCGATATATTTTTTTATTTTGGATTTTTGGTTAATTATACCAGAACCTAACGTGTTTTTAAACCTCATTTGTTTTCCTGAGCGAATATCGAGAGCAAACGAAAGTACAAGATTGAATGCGAAATAGTTTGTGCATGTTCTGACATGGCGTACTTTCAATAAAATCACCTCGACTAATAATAAATAGGCAGTTTGATGTAAATTTCCTTGCATCTCAAAAATGCTTAGCCTGTGATAGGTTTAAGTAGGCCTCATTGCGTATTACCCTTTTTAACAAAAGTTTGAAGTTAAATAGGGCCTGTAACAATAATCATTTATTTAGTTAGTAATTATACTTTTCACGTAAAGCACGTAAATGTTGCTTTGATACTCAATACTGTAAATAGTTTAACAATAAATTTAAATAACCTAGAAAAAATGTTACATTTACCTGATTCAGTGTTTGTTTATTCCTGGGCATTTTAACGATTAATAGGCTAATAATCACTGCACTACAACACTAAAAAAACAATATTAACATTGTTTATAAAACATAAATACACACACGAACGAACTCTAACATAACACACAAAATAATACGGCGAAAATAAACCGAAAACTAAACTATCATGAACTATGCACGCCACTGTTGCAAAAGGAAAACTATAAAAAGTCGTGTATGGCGACAAACTTGTATTATAGTCCAATCACAATCGTTTATCTGTGATGAAGAACCAATCGGGTAATGTATTAGAACATTATGTAGCCTACTATCTGAACGAATTGACACTGAATTGCAACAGAAGTGAATTAGGGGATTTGTTTACATTGGCAATTCGCCAAGAAAGCGAGCTCATATTATCCAATAAGAGATTCAAATTTATTTCAAACTACATCTGTTTTAGGCAACATTTTTCTTTATTATTGCAGTTAATTGTTGTTTATTTTCTCACTATGTGACATGTGTACTATTTAAAAAATGTAGTTTTGCTATGGAAGACAAAAATATTGAGTCCAATATTAATGTATTGTTTTAACAGAGTTAAAATAATAATAACTATAATATTTAAGGTTAACTACTAAATGAAGAAACAGCTGTAACATTTTCTCAAAAACAACTCTTTAAATTTAGTATAAGTAGGCAACAAATTTCTAATTAAAATAAATCGTGCCAAAAACTTACACAAACTTTCTCGCATTCAACAATTTTCCCAAAGAATTTGGGTTCAATGCTATGGACAAAAAACCAAAAGTTTGCCTGATTTTGTAACCTTTGTAGTGTAACCTTGATATTGTACCACCTATATTTCTAAGTTGCTCAGTTTCTATGCCTTTTCTAATTCTAGTCTTCATAAAATCTAATATTTAGAGAAGATCATGGTAGGTAGTTCCTGCTTTTAATTGTTGATTTCCCAGTTAGTTATTGAAATGCTTACTAATGCTTACTGTACTATTTCTCTTTCAATTTTATTCATTACTCTTCACCTTTATCTCATATCTTATACTCCATTTGGCCAGCTTCTTGTTGTGTGGTGAGATCCCATTAATTCTATTTTACATTCTTACTCATTTAGTTCTCATGAGGAGCTAGGGAAATGATGTCTTCCCATACAAATGCATTCATGCACAGACAACCAGGAGGTTATCTATGACTCCGTTTGATACACCATTAGGCCATTGTCATTCACTCTACCAGCATGGGTAGTTTTACACTTACAGCTAATAATGTGTATATGTGTGTCTTACGTTGTTTTCCCTTACCATTAATGCTGATCCTTCATCCTCATTAGTCTAACTGGCATAAAGTATGGATTTTAGGCATGAAAAAGTAAGAAATAAGTAGATGAGTGAGAGTAGTATGAACTATAGGTACAGTGGGATCTCTAAACCCATTAACTGTCTCTAACGGATCACATTTGTTATTCTTTCTATATAGGCTCTACAGTATTTCATTTAATGAGAAAGTAAAACAACAGATTTAAAGCTAACTAACAACAGTTTGTCCAAAACGGTACTAGGTTTGGCAAAACATCAAACATTTTTAAACAAGCAGCCTGTTAAATTAGTTTTGACAGATTACTAAAAGAGACTACTTACTACTGTTGAGGATGGTCACAAATTAAAACTGTATATTAGTAAATTTCAAATAATTGTATAATTCACCATGTAATAATGGAATACTTAAAACCTATTCATTTCCACTGTTACACAATTAGAATGGATTTTTCATTTTTTTAATTGCCTGTTATTTTTGAGTCAGCCAAAAAAATGTACCACTTTACTTAGAAAAACAAATCCTTACAGAGGAAAAATTAAATGGTAAGCTGTCATTAACCATTAATATAATTTAGATTCAAGTTTGCAATTATGAAGATAAATTAATTCATTGATAAGTAAAAAAATGAATTGAATGGCTTACTAGAACAAATTTTTTTGATGGTATTTCTATTTATTTCTCTTTGAAGTAAATAGCTCTTCACAAACCTTCTTACAAGATTTTAACAAACCTGTATGTTAAACAATATGTTTACAAACAAATATATTATTCCTCTCATCTATTTTGGTTAAAATATTTTATTTATGCAACAATGTTCTAGTAAACATTGCAGCTACTTTAACCAATTTGGGGCTGCTTTATCAATAAAAATAAATCGAAATTTTTTTACAATAAATTTTACAATAAAAAATATCAAAATTTATAACAATATTAACATTATCATTTACTTACTTTTAAATAAAAATAAATGTTTATAATGTTTTAAATTTGTAGCCTATTTAGCCTACGGAGAAAGTTTGTTCAATGTTCCCTACCATTTGTTTTACAAGTTATCAAAGTTAATAAGAAGTTATACAGAATAAAGTTAAGAATTACACAACTTTAAGATTGCCATATTTGAATTTTATCCCATAAAAACAGTGCTTGATAGTATGTTTTGTTCATCTGTCTTATGAATTATTAAAGAAATGTCGCGGGTTGCGGTTGTTAAGTCCTAAAATAAAACAGCTACATTGTTTTTTTACAGTCTCAGATTAAAATGTTAAACCTTGCATTTTGTCAGATTTATATAAGCTTGCAAGTGCATGCAGTGTTTCCATTTTGGTTTAATACAAACTGTTAGCAAAAGTACTTTTTGTAGTTTGTAAAGCAAATTACATTTCTAACAAATGTTCACTGAATAATAAACTTTCATGATAAAACTCTGGGGATCACAAAATGTGCACCAAACCTGACCTTCAGAACACATTTCAAATTGTTGTTAAATTTAATTTTACATAATTATGAGTTCCAGTACATTTGTGATAGCACTGTCATGAATCATATTTAATTCAAACCCAGTACAAAAATTTGATTTGCACCATAGTTTGTCTAGCTCAATTACTCAATAAAATTTGTTCATCTGTTTCAAAATTGTGGCCATTTGTAACTCTTATATTCTGTAAAAATTGTAAAGTAAAATTTTAAAATGTTTAAATGGAATAGAAAATACAAATATAAACCAAACTACAGTTTATATTCATTTCTTATTTTCAAAATAAATAAGAATAAATATTTATTCTCTCAGTGCCAACATCCAGTTTTACCAGAAGCCTGTTTACATAAATTTAATCCTAGCATTCTTCAGCTCTCACAATGTTTGTTCAGAATTAAATTTAAAAAATACCAAGCAGTAAACAATGAATTGTTTAACATAACCAAAAAATAACAATACAATAACCAGTGACTTATGAGAATTGATAAATGAAACAATTTCAGACTGGAACAGCTGGACCACCTCAGTCTAAGGTTCTATACTGGCCAGTATAGTGTGTTAGGCTGCATCAGCTGTTGATTTTTCTGTGCAAGTCAGAGTTTAGCTGTCTGTGGTAGTGGGAAGGCGAGGCCCACAAATAAACAATGGCCTATTCGAAAGTTGAGAGGGACAATTCCTTGTAAGTTGCATAGCTGACCAAGAGTTTTGCTACTTTTTTCTTACCATATACTATGTCTACTTGAAAAAATATATTTAGTTAGAATAAAATACATCAAAAAATTAAAAAAAACATTAATTTTTTGTCCATATAAAAAAAATGTCCATGGCACAGAAATGGTTAAAAGCTAATTTATGCAAATTTTAATTTTGGTTAAAATAGGAAATTAAATTTTCTGAAATGTGTAACATAAGAGTTGTTTTTTTTTTAATTTGAAATTGCCACCATTATGAAAAGATTTGCTTTTAATCAGATTTTGATAAGTATTGAATACATTTAATTAAGCTATCAAAATGTCCGTTTTCTTGCTATTATTCAATTAATTATGTTATTTTTGGAAAACTAACAGCAAGACAACTGAGTGTTGCAATTATTTTGTAATGATTAAAGCTTTCCGCTGATCTCTTTATTGGCTTTTAAAATTTTAAGAAGAGCTGTAGAACTTAACAAATTTTTTCAGTACCCAAGCCCAAGAAAGGCTTAATCCAGGGTTGGTCTCAAATAAAACAATTTCTTTTATTTATTCATATTACTTTATAAAATACCTGATATTGGTATAAAAGTTAAATTAGCATTTGAAACACATAAAATTGATAATTAAAGTATTTTTAATATTTCCTTTTTTAAAAATTATGTAGAAAATATTATGATTGTGAAATACATCAATACACCTGTATATTTTAATTGATGTATATATTTTCAAGTCCTCTAGCCAAAATATTTAACTTAAAATGTGTGTGCAACCAGTGGTTGCGATGTAGTTTTAACAGTGGATGTTCTATTTGTCTACGCACATCATTGTTAGGTAAACAGACTGACAAATTTCAATGCAATGTGCCGAGTAAATGTAATTTCTCTATAACTCATAATTACTTTTTAAATTTTGTAATTAATTCTTACTTTCAAACCTTTTTTTGCTACAAAACTCTTAACAATTAAAACAAACATTTTTTTTTTTTTATTTAGCTATGTTGATGTCAGAATATTTATTTAATTAAATATAGTTTTCAAACAAAACATATGTCACTAATTTTTTTTAAAAATCCAGATTAGAAAATATTGTCAAATATAATTGAATAATCATTTTATTTTCTTAAAGTCAGTCATCAAATTTCACATGTATAGTTTCATAACTCATTTCAGTGTACATCAATTAAAAATAAAATAAATTTTTGGTCTATGAATATGTTGAGAAAATCTCAAATAAAATGGAATTTCATGTATCACATTTTCTAGTTTTGTGGCTCAAAACTAGTTTTGCAGAATCAAAGCTATCCATTTATTTTGGGTTTTGTATCATTTCTACACAAGAATACACATTTGTATCTATTCCTTACAAGAATAAGTTCTAGTTACACCACTGCAAAAAGATGTCTTTAAAAAAATCTATGCTTTGTCTTACTAAAATAAGAAAATATTACAAAAAAAGTTATATGATTGCAATATTTATTTTTGTAACTTATAAAGAAGTGAAGACATAAAAAAAATTCTTTAATACAATAACTACACAATTCAAACAAAAATCTACAAAAATAATTTCACACTTTTATTTTACTGAACTTGTACAACCAAGACGAAGTACTTTCAATGGTTACATCACACTTATTTGTACCAAGTTTTTACGTTACGTTGGGTTCCTCTTCTTATTATGTTATAGCAAACACTTGAAATACAACTTTGTTCAATATAAAACTTCAGAAACAAAGATTTAGTGAGAAAGTTTGAGCTGCAAAGTTATTCCCAGTAAAGTTTGTAGGGCTGTAAAATTACAAACTTTGGTTTCTTATGTTTAAATTTAATATCTTTTGATCAATGGAAGACAGTGGCGACTCGTTGGTTTTGAAACTCATAGTTCATAAATTGTCAAGAGAAAAATTAGGCTGATGTTATTGTTTCATAGAAGCAAGCATGTGTATGAAATTCTCTGAAAAATTATGTCAGTTTAGTGTAAATACGCAATCGAATTGTGAAAATATGTAAAAGTATAAATTGGTGGATATTATCAAGAATATTTTAATTACATTCAGTTTGTGTGAATATTTTAGAAGATAAGACCTTTTTAATGTGGACCCGGCATGCACAGTCCAGGTAGAGTACAATCAGCTATGTAGTCAGATAAAAACATTACAACATTTGTTATCCCTATACATTCAGCTAATAATAGATATTTTTTTAGTAGTGACTAGTTAAAGTTTATGGATGAAACTATCCCACAATTTTTCACCAAAAAAAGTAAAACCTCTAATAGTAGAATCTTTACTAGAATCCAGGACAAGTGCAAAAAAAAATTAAAAAATGGCAAAAAGTAAGATAGACAATATAACACATAGTGAGCCAAGTGCACTTTTGGCGTCATCTTTAAGTGTACTGTTGGACAAAAAACTTTCCAGTTTAGTTACAAAAGAAGAGATTAAAATAATGTATAAAAAAATTTTCAGGAAAACTAAACTAAGGAAAGAAAATAAAGCATTAAAAAGTTACATAGAGCAGCTACGTAGTGAACAAAATATTTCAGTTGATAGGTTAAATGATCTTGATAGATGGTTGAGACGGAATAACTTAATTTTTAAAGGATTTAAAGGAATTGTGCTGAGCAGAGTGGACTACATGTTAAAAATCTAACCAACTGGTTTTAATTTAAATCTGTTCACTGAAAGTGAAGTGGAATCTTGCGATGCCGCTTTATTCCGTTTAGCTTTGCTTCGCCTTCAGTGACCCCACTTACATTAAAAACAATATGTTAGGTTTTGAATCTCCTCCACTCAGCACAACTCCACTCCACATTTTATGGCCACCCGGCCTTAAATTATAAGGGTTTTGATTACTGCAATGTTATTAAAAACCTTTGTGTAAATGTTTTAAACCTAAATTACTATGTTTATGAATATCGAGATTACATGCACAATGTCGAGTTAGGGGATTTAAAGTTCTAGTCCTGAGATATGAGATTAGCATATCACAGGTCAGAGGAGTATGCCCTTAATTGCCTGTTGGTGGAGGGATATAGATTAGGGGAGGTTTATGGTAGAAAAGGAGAATAGAATAGAGCAACAAAGTTGAAAGAACGGCTTAAGAAAGACCTGGATGTTTTTCTGCAAAATTTGGAGCTAGTTGATAGGAAAATATTGGAGGCAGACCGCTATCATTGAAGGTAAAATGAGAAACCAGCAGGAGCTCCAGAAAACATACTATGCAGGATAATAAGGAAATTATTAGTATAATAATGTAACTATATAAAATGGTGTCTTACAATGTGTGTGGACTTAAATCTTAAGTAAAAGGCACAATTTTTTGATCTGGTACAGAAGTACGATGTTACATTAATATTAGAAAAGTTTATTGCACAGAATGAAATAGATGTATTAACTAAATATCTGGCTAACTTCAAATTAGAAATCAATTTCGCAATGAAAGAATCTGTATATGGCAGGGCAATTGGTGGGTTTATTGTGGGATTAAATTAAAAGCTCCCCTTATTTGGATTAAGATTTGTAAATAATGAAAGGACAGTAATAGAGGTAAAATTATATAATATTGTAAAACTGTATGTTTTGTCTGTGCATTTAAATTGTAATTATTGGGAGAGGGACTTTTTACAATGTTGTGAATTTGTTAAATAATATCAAAATAACCAAATAATTATAATGTGGGATTAAAATGTCAGAATATCTGATTTTCAGTCACTTTTAAATTATTGTAATTTAGATAATTGTAAAATTAGTTAAGAATAATAAATAACCCCTTAAATAATCATCTTAAGATCAAGATCAGTACTCATTTTGAAATGAGTACTTATCTCATTTATTTATGAGATAAGAAATAAGATAAGTACTCATTTCTTATCTCATGATAAGAAATGAGTACTTATGATGATGACCATTTTAATTGCTCATTTTCCAATGGAAATCCACAAATAAATATAATAATAGGCTTACAAAATAGTGCCATAATTTAACAGAAAATCCTTTTATTTAATACATTAGAACATTATTTTCATTCTTGGAAATATTGTGGTGATGGAAATATATGATTAGCAAAGTATTCAATTCTGAGAAGGGTAATTCTGAAGTAGGCATTGTTTAAAGATTAGTCAGAATGAATACAGATGGCTATACTCACACGATGTGTTTTCTATTGAATGAAAACACAGCATATATTTAGGTTACAGCTGATTGAGCAAATCTTTGTTCTGCATTTAGTGTGACCAAAAGAAGATCCTGGGACTGTTCAATTGCCCTTACTAGTATACAGTAGACCAATCAACACCCACACTGTGTTGGCCATCACGGCACTTCCTACGCGACACATGACTAACGCAGGTACTCTGTTGGAAGGATAAGGAAATTAAAAAAGAAGTTTTTTGTGTGCAAACACAAAAACAAAATAAAAAAGCGAAAAGATGCAACAGACTTAAGTGTTGTGACTGCAATTTTGGACTTTGAATATAACCTTGATTTGAAGAGTATCATTCAAAAAAAATCTAATTTATTTCAGTAAATTTGATTTATAAGTTTTTTTTTACTTAATACCATTTCTATGAATAATAAATACAAAATATTAATTCCAGGACATTTTGAAAATTTTGTTTCCTACTTTTAGTTGTATAATAGTTATTTATGTATTTTAACACAGTGTATTCAGAGGAACACGCAAACACAATGTTTAATGACCTAATATAATATGTTGTACAGAGACCAAAAAATGTTACTGGGTCTAGGTCTTCTTGGATCACTTTCTAATGGAAATTTAAAACAAACTAATTCAAATTCTGGCAAGTATATTGTATGCATTAAATTTGAACTGAACCTGGTTTTGATGTTTAGAACTGACGTCATGTAGCAAACAACCTCAAAATTATGACTCCCCTCTATGTAAAAGTTAGAAACAAACATTTTATTGGAAAAGTTTTACTGTTCTACCGAAGTTATCCCTACTGTGAAACTTTGTAAAGTAGTAAAATTCAAAACTAACATTTCTCGTGTTTAAATTTAATACATTGTTGAATCAGTAATAAAATACAAAAAGTTGTCGTTATTTTTCAGAGTGGGTTTGTGTTTATAATACCGATAAAGCAATAATTATACAGAACACACACTTAATTTTAGATTCCACCTTTGTGTAGTACCAGACAGATAGTAGTACTAACAGAATGTATTATACTATTATAGATTATCCTAAACTACAACTAGAAATTTAAATGGAAGAATAGTGCCCTTACTGATGACATAGAAGGAAATGTGTAAGGAAACTTATGGTAAAATTAATGAGGATCTTTCTTTATTAAATAATTGGTGAATATACAATCAATGTAGATAAGACAAATATACTTAACGTTAACCTACGTAGATTTATTTATGAATTTCTCTTACACCATTGTATTAGTCTTCTTACTTGAGTTTGTCCAACAATTTATCAAGTAGATGAAAACAAATATTAACTTTATGTATGAAATTATATTTATTATGAACTTTATTTATTAGTTCCATTTAATATTAACTTTATGAAAGAAATTAAATGGAAAAACACATAGAAAATTTGAAATGCCAATTCTAAAAAAATGTAAAACAATTTTATTTTCTCCAGAACTTTTGTAATTTAATCTTGTACTATTGGAATGATCATTCAAGGTTTCATTATGGTATTGAATGTTGCAATGGCGTTCTACTGAATAAAATAAAAAGTTGGCATGAATTCTATTATTCTATTGTGATTATCACAGACATACATAATCCTTCTCTTTCTCTTATATCCCGTAAACAACACATTATCCTTAAAAACAACTATTCATTTACAAAGTTTTAAAAATATTCCATAAAACAGTGGTAACTAAAATCCATTTGAGTGTTACAGAATTTTTTTTTCTTTTTTTCAATTATTACAATTATTATATGCCAACAGAATGCAGCCCATACAATTGTTCTATTCCTGGGTGTTATTACAGATTTACTGCAGGGTACGCTATCATTAACATTAAACAAACTAGAAAATTGTATTTTTTTTAAACAGTGTCAAAAAACGGCTTTTGGAATTAGTTAATCTTTTAAAAATTTATTTCAGTTTTTCATGACCGTTCAATTATTAACAAATAAAGTAAAGTATGAATGATTTTAGTATGAAAGAAAAAAAAATAATTTTATAAAATTAGGATGTTTTGTGTGTTGAATCAGTTTGTAAGATAAATTTCAGATTTTATCAAATTAAAAACTGTGGTTAAGAGCCCTACACCACATTTTCAGTACAATTAATTATCAGAGCTGCCCAAAAGGGAAGATTACCATGGGGCACTCAAATAAAAAAAGGCACTATATATGAAGCTCAAAAAAGGAAAACAACTGTTCATTATGGTCTTAAAAGTATTCAAATGTTTTTTTTTTAACAATTAGTATGTACTATTTTTAAAATGCCAATGTACCATTGGACCTTGGAGTATAGAAAAGAATTTTCAGAGAAGGCCAAGCCACAAATCAAAAGGGCTCCTATACAACTCATAAATATCTTTTTCTGTATATGTGTGCCTGTTATCATTTTGTACATGGATGAATGAGTATAAAGATATCTTAATTTTTTTTCTTCCAACCTTGTACTTATAAGGATGAAAATAAAAATCATACATAAAAATAAATTTCACAACTGTCACACGAGATATGAACATTTGTAAAATTATTGACTGACATTCAGATTGAAGGAAAACCAATAAACACAGCACACAGCTGTCTCGCTGGTGTAAAAGGAACAAAGTTTTAAAAGTACTTTTTTTTACCTTACCTTCTTTGATTTTCTGATTTCATCATCAAAATCAGCATGAAAATTTGCATAGATTAGCAATTTAAACTTCAAATTACATTAAAAAAATGAAAATGAACTCTGACTGCCATCAAAACAATTCTTAATTGCAACGGATTTTGAAAATTCAAATAAAGTGCTAACTTACGTATTTTTAACAGTCATTGCAATGGTGAAATCAGATTTTTAAAACAATTTAAGACAAAAAGTTTTGAATTTTTAAGATTAGAAATGGCCATTTTGAAAATGTTGAACAAATTTTGCTGATTAATGAACTTGTTTAACATTAAACAATATATATATATATATATATATATATATATATATATATATATATCCTTAGGTATATACAAGGTGTCAAATCAACGTTGTCGTGGATCAGAATAGACCTACATGACGCAGGAATAGACTCAACAGATATTGAAGATAGACAAACTTTCTGAAAGTGATGTAGAGGTCAGGATCAGTGCTCATTTCAACACTACAAGGACAAAAACATCCACCGGAAATGTTTTGAGAAAATAGTACTATTATCTATTTAACTGTAGCTAAAGCACTATACTGCCAGATGCCACTAGCAGTGAGCTCTCACATCGTTTCATAAGAGTTACTATTCTAGTAAATTTATATTCAATGATATCATAAAGATTCTATTATATATACCTATAAAATACCCAATGGTGCACTGGTTTTAAGGTGAAAAAATTCATGTGGACTGTTTGACATTCTTAATGTTAATGTAAGATTTATAAATTTACCATTTTGTACTTGCAAATGGTTACATTTTTTAAACAATATTTTACATATTACAATACTGAAGAAAGGGTGTGATTAATTTGGTGTAGAGTCTATTCGGTGTGGTACAGTCTGCCGCTGAATGACTTTCTAAATGAACTTGCAAATGGTTTCAGTAATTATAGTTAATTACTTAACTATTAATTAATTAATTATAGTTAATTAATTATCAAGGTTTTGTACAACTGAAATACCGACATATACATTTTCAGGTTCCTTAAGTCCAAAAATATGGTTTTCACTTTGATGTCTGACACTGATTACATTTCTGGACCATTTTTTAATCTTGCAAAAAACATAGTTCTTTTAACTCTAATGGTTTTAATCAAATTTTGCTTAAATTAGTGTAGTCCGTTAATGAAATGTAAAGGTTGGGACAAATCGAGAAAAAATATATAATAATGTTTGTTTTTCCCAAATTTATTATTGAACCATAATTTTCTCCTTTCAAATTTTGAACACGGGCTTAAATTATAATTCTTCATACATAGTATATGACCAAAATCTGATTAAAAGATTTTTTTTATAAATCAGGCAATTTTCCAGTTGATTTCAATCCATATTTTGGGGGGAAATAACTGAATACGATGATGTTTGTGTAAATGTCTTTGCAGCAGTTATTTAACTTTTTAGCTTAATTTTACGGAAATAAATTGAGTATTACTTTAGAGTTATGCCCATAACATCCTTCCATTCATTTGAAAATACAAAAATGAATTTGTATTTTTGTCCCCATATAATTTGCAAAGAAAACTTTACTACTTAAATAGCTTGGCATATTAAACCCTTTTGGATAACTACACAAGCAGAAAATGTATTCATGGAAGTACTTGAGGCATTTGTGGTCGTCTTAGGGGAACATCTGTCCTTAATTACACTGTGGAATGTAAGATGTCCAGTTACAAGAATTGTAAAGGGGTGAGGGATACATTAGTACATTCAAGAGGGTGTTGCAGAATTAATTAAACTTCAGCCTGTTAGATTCGCTCAGCTGTGGAATATAATTTGTGATATCTTATGTAAGATGTTAATTTTATACAGTAATTTCATGTTGCTATTATTAGCAAATAAATTATCAGTCATTACACAGAACCATACATTCTCCAATCAATCATATGAACATTTCCACTTTAATTTCATTATAATTCACATTACAAAAATGCGTGTGTGTATCCATGGTTCTTCTTCCATATAGATGTTTCTGACTGGCAGCACCTTAGTTTTGGAGTACAGTTTCCCATCAGTCCTATGTACATTTAAGTCATCCTATGCACAGTCAGATCCTTTGTAGGTTTACTTAGAAGTTTTTTAAAACCACCTCTTACTTTTTCAGTTTGTGCTCCCAGTAGACATTGTATATCTAAAAACATCTACCTGATTTTAGATATGCTGTCATTTATCTCAAATATTACCTGTGTTGATAGTGGATGACATTGGTCTAACCATATATGAAATTAGGCTATTCAGGGATACCTGGCATTCTCTAAGTGTACCTTAGCCTTTACTATGCACGAAGGGCTTTGTATGGGCAGACATTATTTTTTCTAACTACTCATGGGACAACATGAGTAAAAATGTAAAATAGAATTAGCAGAATCTCGTCACATAACAAAAAGCTAGCCAAATGGAGCTTAATCTTCATGATGAGACTAAAGAGTAAGAAAGAAAAAATTGGAAGGGAATTACATCTGTAAGCACTTTAATAAAGAATTGGAAAGACACCAACTGAAAGAGGAGTTAGTGATCCAACTTGAATCATTTCCAAATTAGACTTTATAAAGAGAGAAGGCGCTGTAAATGAACAAGTCACGAATATAGAAAGGGGCACAATAGACCTATAAAGATCGCAGGACAGTAACAACCTTAGAAATTCATTCATTCAAAATGATTTCAATAATTTTATTTTTTTTAACTTTTAATTATATTTTTTTAAATGATTAGGATTATATACCTATTCTTCCTATCAGTGGTCTATCAACTCCTCATAAAGGCTACCCCGGTTTCGAAACTTTTTTTAAACCAGCTAGATCACTCATAATGGTCTTAGAACCAATAGTCTAAACTGACTATATAACAATGTAGCATACACAATACCCAAGTGGTATAAAAAAATCCTTATCTACTAATAGGAGCAAACTGTTGACTAATAGACTATGTGACAATTTAGGATTCATCCATTTCTAGTTTCTGACCTTTATAAATTTATCTGTAACTTGTAACATAAACATTTCACAGTGAAGCAGAGTAAGATAAAAAATATTTGGAACAAATGTTTTCATAAATCATTATATCTATAATAAAAGCTAGTGGGCCCACGAGACCTTTCACAGTTAATGGGAAACAGAAAGGAATAATAACAATGTACAGCAAGAAGTTGAAGTGTGTGCACCTCTTTATAAAATAAAAACTATGAAATATAGTTGAAACTTAATGACCTATCAAATATGTAGTATAATGTATAAGAAAACGCTCAACTGTTTGAAAAAACAGTACTCTGAAAAAAAAAAAACGAACGAACTGTTCTTTCTTATCCAGACAGTTTGTCGTTTGCCCCTACTGTGCCTATGCAGTGCACTGTTATATTATTTGTTGTTTTCCACCTTTATGTTTTCCTGGAAACTGTTTTCTTGGAAACAAAATACAGCATTATCCAAAACAACTGTTCTTCAGTTTTTGTCACTAAGAGTTTGTCGTTAGTGAGAACAGTTAATAGTGATCTGTTGTTTTGAAAACAATGTGAAGTTAAGAAACTACAAACTAAGAGTGTATGTTGATTGTTAACTCTATTTAAGACAGTGTATATAAACTATTCTTGTTTTTTATTGTTGTGTTTCTAGTTAATTGTTTAATTTTTGTATTGTCACGAGCCTTGATTTTTTGTTCCAATTTTTATATTTTAATTTTCAAATTTTTTTTCCAAGATTTTTGTTATTTAAAAATATATGTTTTTACAAAAATATTTCGTAAAGTTTCATTAATTAATCTGTTGTAAAATAGTAATAGTTAATATTTCCTGATATATTATTAAATTCAATTCAAAGAATTTTTAAAATATATAAGAATCCTTACAAAGAGAATTGTTATTTTTAAAAGCACAAAAACAAAATGTTTAGTAATTTACTGGTAAAATGAATGTCTGTAAAGTAATGGTTCAAGAACATCCTGTTTTTTCCAAAAAAAAAAAAAAACAGTTGTTTTAATTCAACAAACAGTTTATTTTAGTATTTTTAACCCTTAAGTGGATGTGCCAGCGGCAAATTGGCCACAATCTTTTATTTTCGCATCTTAAGGTAGGTATTGATGGAGAAATGTTTTCAGAGCTTTGAGTATTTATCAAGACCACCTTGAGGGAGACGAACTGTATAAAAAGAATATTCGACCTAACATTCATTCCATCTGGAAATAAGGCATGAATGCAAGATAGTTACGTCTGCAGGCCAGTTGCCGCGGCATGCCCAATTGTGTAACTGCTTTCGTAGTGTTATTCCCACAACATTTGTGCATACATATTCACTTTTTCCCTTCTTTTTTTTGTTTTGTTTTGTGTTTTAGTTTAGTATTTTTTACCATGTTTCTATTCTATTAACGAAGATTCCAAAAAGTCTATTGTAAATTTGGATTATAACACTACAAAATGTAGCGTTGATACTGTCGATCAAATGTGTACCAGTTACTCGACATTGGAACAATGGCCCTTTTTTATCGGCATTTAGACATTGCCGAAATAAATGCAAATATAATTTACAAATTCAACCATCTGGATTACAGTGAGCAAAGATGCAAATTTTTGAAAAAATTGGCACTCAGTTTCATGAGTGGACACTTGAAAGTTAGAGCAACAATCCTAACTTTTCCAAAAGATGTTAAAGTTTTTTTGGGTAAATATAAGTTATTGGAAAATTAACAGGCTCAAGTACCAACAAGTAAACCTATTTGTCATATTTGCAGACCACAAAAAAATAACAGAACCAAAATTGTCTGCAAAGAATGTAATAGAAATGTTTTAAAAATCACAGCCAGATGACCGCTGTTTGCACAAACTGTTTTATTTTGGGTACAAAACTATAACCTTAAAAAATGACTGAATTGTAACATTGTATCTTACTGAAATATTTATAAATGAAACCTACTATAACCTGATTTTATATTGCATACCTAAATTAGGCTAGAATACTTAATGTTCACTAAAAGCAGTCCTTTATTTAATAACATATATATATATATATATATATATATATATATATATATATATATATATATATAATATATAAAAACTTGATTGTCTCGCCAATTCTAATTTCAAAACTGATTCGGTCAATAAAAGGGAAAATAGGTTAAGAAGTCTTGTATTTTTTATGAAATCACTATCCATAATTGCATGTCAATATTTACTGTTTACTACAAACAGTTTTTTATTTAATAACATAAGACATATTAGAACTGGCCTCAACTGTCTTACTGATTCTTCTTTCAAAAGTGATTCAGTCAATAATTAAGTCTTAGATTCAGTAATAATTTAAATATTACTTTCGGTAATGTTTTTTTAGCAATCAGCTGTTTTGAAATACACACAATTAATTATTTGTCACAAAGTATTTTTGAAATTTTGTTGATAAAACTTTATCAGTTTTAAGTCAGTTTAATTGTATTATAAAGCCTTAAAATGCTGAAATACGAGGCGAAGTTCTATGGCATTCTAATGAACCTGTGTTAAGGTACCCTACCTTTTTTTTTTGCAAAAAAAATTTAACGTTTAAGTTTAAAATTTAAAAAAAGTTTAACGTTTCACTATTGTGCACACTTGGGCTAATGCAGATGATGGGATGATTTATAGTGTATGAAAATGCCAAGCCCTGGCCAGGAATCGAACCCAGGTCCTCGGGGTGAAAGCCCAGTACGCTATCAACTAGGCGGCTCCCCCACAAATGTAGTTTCAATAACACAGATCCTTATTTTCAATACAAAACTGATTGAAATGCTTAGTGTAATAATATATGAAAGATTTTATATTTATACAGATATAATATTCTTGGGAATATTTACTCTGCATTTAATGTACTTACCTATTATTTATTTTGTACCAATACCCTCACACGAGTGGTTCTTATTCCTCTACTCTTCTTCCCTATCTGCATGAAAGGTTAATCACATAATAATTCCGAAGTAATTATTTAGAGTAATTATTTAGTGGATAAAGGCTTTCACCCGATTTCGAAATTTTCATGCTAAAATCATCCCAATTAGCCCAAGTGTGCAAATGATAAACACTAAAAAAAAAATTAAATTTTAAATTATGAAATACAAAAAATGATAACTAAACAGATGATTAAGAATATAAAGAATGTGTTTTCAGTAAGCAGGCAGACTCTGTATGAATAAATTGCTGTATATGTCACAATATAGTAGACCCTCAGTGAATCATAATTTAGTGGACACCCAGTTATCAGAAATTTGAATTACTGGAAATAAAATCTTTATTCGCAGATATTTGAAAAAGTCTAGAATTTCGCAACTTAAAAAGCACAATGTTCAGCACACGGAATTCAAACAATGCATTTGTAAAGAAAAACAATTGTATTGAATTCAGGTTATTTAAGTAAAATTATATAAAGAAATTAATTTGTGGAATTTTATTTATATAGAGGTTCTGTTTTAAAAAACTACATACAGTAATCACTCGCCAACTTTTTCTTTCTAATATGCTGTACTTTAAAAGAAATTTGATAAACTGCTATTACCATTGCATTAATCCTGTACAATTCTGGGCAGGAAGAAGAGATAGAGGTTTTGTTTACTTAGATTTTTTTTTTTTTTTTTTTTTAACGTCGGACTATTGTTTACTTAGAAATGAGTGTTGAGAGTAGTTTTGTTTATATTTGCCACATTATAGAGGTTCATGTGCTTAGAATTGTCAGCTTATCACACAGTACATTTTTATTACGCACAGTATTGTGGCATTATATTCGTATTTTGATAAAAATTACAATACAGTAAACCTTCAATATCTGTGACCATTTTACCAGAGGTGTATCATACGAGGTGTGTTCAGAAAGTAACAAGAATTTTTAAATTTCGCGGGCTTGGAGAGTCCGATTGTCAAACATTTTTTTTTTATTGTTTTATCATATGCCCTTGAAGTATGATAAAACTTTCAGCTGCTTTCATTGTTGACTTTGTGACAGCCACTAAGGTTAGACGTGTTTTTATGAGCTCGGCAGTTTTTGTTTGTTAAAAGAAATGGATCAAAGAATTTTTATCAAATTTTGCATAAAAAATGGAATAAAGTGTAACAAAGTGTGTGAAATGTTAACAAAGGCCTACGGTAAATCTGCTATGAGTAAAGCAAGAGTTTACGAGTGGTATAAGCGTTTCCAAGAAGGCCGTGAAAACGTTGAAGATGACGAACGCCCTGGACACCCCAGCACATCTACAACCGATGAAAACGTGGAAAATGAAAGAAATGGTTATGAACAATTGCCGAATCACAATTAGAGAGGTCGCTGATGATGTTGGCATATCGACTGGATCATGTCATGACATTGTTTCCAGTGTTTTGTGTATGAAATGCGGGCAGCAAAATTCGTTCCAAAATTGTTGAATTTTGAACAGCGGCGAATGGAAGTTGCTCAGGAGTCACTAAATAAAGTCAATGACGATGCAGAATTACTGAAACTTATTACAACAGGTGACAAAATATGGGTTTACGGATATGACGTCGAAACTAAGGCTCAATCATCCCAGTGGAGGCATTCTGGCTCGCCAAGACCGAAAAAGGCTCGACAAGTGTGGTCAAACGTGAAGGTTATGCTCACTGTGTTCTTCAATATTAATGGCATAGTGCATCATGAATTCCTGCCACCAGGTGAAATGGTTAGTAAGGAGTACTACCTACAAGTTCAACACCGTCTGCATGAAGCAATCCGAAAAAAACGCCTGGATCTGTGGAAAAACAATTCATGGCTTTTGCACCACGATAATGCACCAGCCCATACTTCATTGCATGTTCGTGAATTTTTGGCCAAAAACAATAGTGTAACGATGCCCCAGCCTCCATATCGCCAGAAATGGCTCCATGTGACTTTTTCCTATTTCCAAAAATAAAGAGAACCTTAAAGGGCCATAGATGACATTAAATGCGCATCGCTGAAAGAACTAAAAGTTATCTCAAAGATCGAGTTTGAGAAGTGTTTCGAGGATTGGAAGAAGCGCTGGCACAAGTGCATAATCTCCAAAGGGGACTATTTTGAAGGCGACAACATCAATGTAGATGAATAAATAAATATTTTGTTCAAAAAATTAAAATTTTTGTTACTTTCTGAACACACCTTGTATATATACCAACATTTATATGTAGTAGATCCATAAATATAAAAAATTACTCATAGTTTACACTTCAAAGATTAGGCTCATTTCATTGTTAACTGATTTTGTTGTGTTCATGTGTTAAACAAAGCTGGTTTCCATTTTTCTGTATTATACCCTTTGTTTGTTTTTGAAAAAAAATTCCATTATAGGAAATTCTCTGTATCTGAAAAGGGGCTTCCTCCAAATAGGTCTGATAATCGAGGGTCTACTGTATTAAGAGAACTGTGAAATTTAAAATAATGTATGGGTAAAGTAATTGGTTTTTGGGTTTATACACATTTAATATAAGGGTTTAAGTTTAGATAATAAGTATTATTTTTTTATTCCACACTACTAAGTAAGTAATGTTATTTCCTATTCTTGTTTGGTAGTCAACTAAGAGTTTTTGTTTGATGAAATAAAAATCATTTAATAATGATGTGGTTTGTAATACGTAAGATGCTAAATCCATGGCCAGATTTAGGAGATTCTGGGTAGAGGAGGGGCAATAATGTTAAGGACAGAAAAAAGAAATACTTCAGCAAAAAAGTAGCTCCACCAACGAACATTTATAAAATCTGACATTCAAAAACAGGGTTTTAACACACTTTAGACTAAATTATTGTATTTGAAGGAATATGAATATGAATATTTACCCAAATTAGATTAATATTACCTATATATTAATACTGCTGTGTATTAATATATAAAGCAGAATATACATATATTTGGTTATCGGAAATGTTTAGCATTTTATGGATATCAAACACCTATGAACCTTCTCGAATTAATCACTTTGGTGAGCTGGTTAATAAAATCAACATGTTTTATTTTATTCTTCCGAAATGCTTTCCAAATAAGGAAACGCTTATGTACTGTCCCATTTTTCTATCAATACTGGCTAAACAATTGCTCCTACCTCAGTTTTGATGAAAAATTGTTAGAAATAAAATTTTCTACACTCCATAATTATTTTTCTAACTCCTGCTGTTTTCGTGTAAAACGTCCAAAATGTTTATACCGTCGTAGCAAAGCATGAGTAATCATCTAGTTTATATGAACGATTTAATAATTGCAAAAACACAACGGGAAGGTTTTATTTGTTATTGTCTTAAAAACAGCTACCATAAGGTACTTCTAATGTCATTACTGTTACTTTAACTTAAAAAATCATGTCCAGTTACAGCAAAATTAATATTTGAACATAACATAGCAGCCATTTTCATCATTTCCCCTCAAAACAGCTTCTAATTGACTGCAGTAGGATTGGAACAAAAAATACAATCAAATAAAAATCTTTCACTTTTTTCATATTATTGTTTTACTATTTGTACACAACTGTGGGGCAATGCCCCCCCCCCTTTAAATCTGCCCTTCATGCTGGTATCATATGTTTATGATTATGTATTATAATGTATTTACTGTTGTCTATAAATTCATAACTTGTTTCTTGTTTGAGACATAAGTTTGTGTGGGTGGAATGGGGCTAATTATTTAAGAGCACAGGGGCTCACATTACCTACATTCCGATCTGTGCATAACTAACCTAACCTAAACCTAATGCCTCCTGGTAAGATTTCTGTAAGATATGTCAATGTTACTTATATAAACTACAAAAAAAGAATGAATGTTCTCTTGCAACCATTAAGAAATAACAGGATAATTTTCCTAATTCACATTTCATTATATAAAATACAGGACATTTAACAAAATTCAAAGTCACCTCACATCCTGAATTAACAAATTTATTTTCAGTGGTTCTAAATGTTTTTTTATCTTTATACTTGGAATGTTTATATTTTCAATATTTATTGTCCAAAATAAGTTTGAAAATGAGAATATATACATAATTATATAAGCCAACAGTCTCCAACAGTAAAAATATTTTTTCAGGTTCTGCCTAAATAAAAAAAATTAAGTTTAGTTTTTTTCATTTTAATTAATTCCTTTACAAATATAGGTACAAAAACATGAAAATATCTTATACACATAAGTACATTCATGCATTTCTGTTTATGTAGCCTATTCTGTAGATTTAGCCTAACATGGCACTGGGGTTTTTCATACTTCACTAAGATTTTGCAATGTGTCAATTATTGCTGATTTAAAAGGGTCAAGTGATTAACATAAACTACTTAAACCCTAAGCATTTTTGCCTCATCTAAACTAGAAAAATCTTTGACTCCCAAAGTCCTGAATTTTATTATGTTAATTAAGAAATACGTAATCTACACAAAATGGATGCCACAATCGCTGAATCACTGGTTAGAAATCATTCAAGTAATACAGTGGGTGGTAAAAGATTATATTTGTTAGGAACTGAGCGTTATTTGTAGAAATAACCATCAGAAGAAATACAAAGTCCAGTAGTAGAATATAATACACATAAATAGTAATAAAAAACATAATTTCAATACTTTTATCTAATTAATAAGCACAGACCTCTTTACTGTAGAAATATCACAAACCTGATGACGCCTGCATAAATCTAGATCCTGAGGACAGCGTTAAAAAGTAAAATATGGAGACCTTTATCAGAGGGGAGAACATTTTTACAATACAAAATCACGGACGATTAAATAAAATTAAATTTTCCCAGTGGTCACCCCACTTCAGCATCGAAGAAATAAAAAAACACACTGGTAACTTGCAATGAAATTTTCAACGCATTCTGTAGTTGTTTGTTTCATGTATTTCACACAGTTCGCCCTTGAAATCGATATCAACAGAAAAATCAAGGTCCCTATTGTTACGCTGATTTGGTTTCATTGAGAAGACACCGTAAATTTCTTCGTTCTTCTTGACCGTCATGTAGTCATCCAAATAGAACACCGTCTGTTTCCAATGTGTGTATGGTGCTTCCGGTGCTGTGCTGAAGCCGATACGCTTGTGGCATTTTGTGAACTCTATTGTAAAGAAAGTGACAAGAGCTTGGATGTAATCGTTGCGTCGCACTTGGAGATGGAATGGAGCGGAGAAATTTAAGTCGTCCTTTGTTACTGTGTATAAGTCCACTTCTTTTATTAAACATGAATTTGTTACTACCTGCAACCACAAGTTTCAAACATTAGAGATTTTTCAATAGACTGAATAACACCAAAGTCATATATATATATATATATATATATATATATATATATATATATACATATATATTTATATTTATATACCGCCTCGGTGGTCTAGTGGATAGCGTACTAGGCTTTCACCCCGAGGACCCGGGTTCGATTCCCGGCGAGGGCTTGGCATTTTCATACACTATAAATCATCCCATCGTCTGCATTAGCCCAAGTGTACACAATAGTCAGACGTTACAAAAAAAAAAAAAAATATATATATATATTGGCTACACTATATTCTCAGTTTCGTTAAGCAACAACTATTATCCTCAACATCATGTTTGCTTTTCTCTATTTTCTTGAAACTTCATTGCATACTTTTATTTAATTACATGTTTCGAATAAAAACATTCGAACATTAACACATCACCCTGAGCCTCGAATAACCATCACCCTTTTAACTGTTGGTTTTTATTAACCATCAGATTAATTTAGTTAACTGACATTTTAAAACAGTCTTGCATAGTAAATAATTTGTGATAAATAATGAAAGTAACCTTCTAGACAAGACAAAACATTGTAACTGGACACGATTTAATCACAGCATAGGCTGTGATACTAATTTAATCACAACTGACATTAACTGCTACCATAACCAAACAATGGAAATGAATGAGATAGAAACACTTCAAATAGTGTCAACAAATTCTGAAAGAATGCACTAATATTTCTATTGAAAAATAAACACTCACACTATTTACAATAATACGGTTCAGCATATAAGTTGGTCACATAACAGACGTGAGTACTCTTTAAGTGATGCACATAGTGCTCTCGCATATGTTAAATGAATACTTGTTGAAGTACGGATAATTTACTGTATTACAAACCTATGCATGTTAAATTTATATAATGAAAATTAGAGTAAAACAAAAAACTGAAGTTGTTCTACATATTCCAATATAATAATAACATTTTGTGCTACATTTATTTTTATTTTTTTTTAATTCTTTGGGCACAAAACCTGAAAGATTATCATTGCCCAAAACAGGATCGGAAAAATATTATCAATGATAACAATGTCCAATCCAAATTTAAACAACTTTCCAACAAAAATTTAAACAACAAAACTTAAAATAGCCAAAATTTACGGAATAAATATAAACAGAGTATAATATGTTATTTTTATCGATCACCGAAAGCGCGGGTAGTGTATTTCTGTTACCTGTCTATTTTGTCACCTCAACGGACCTGAGAATGACGGTTAATCGAAACTCTACTGTACTATATTTTATTTCCAGTAATAGTAGCACTGATACTAAACTTACTTGCAACTTTCATGTCATTTTTCTATAATGAAAAAAATTTTGTTGTTAGACTTGGCTAATATATATATATATATATATATATATATATATATATATATACATATATATATATATACACACACACATTTTTTTTTGTGTTTAACGTCTGACTATTGTGCACACTTGGGCTAAGGCAGACGATGGGATGATTTATAGCGTATGAAAATGCCAAGCCCTGGCCGGGAATCGAACCCAGGTCCTCGGGGTGAAAGCCCAATACGCTATGAACTAGGCCACCAAGGTGGCTTTTATATATATTTGTGCACGGACGCGCACACACACACACACACACACACACACACACACACACACACACACACACACACACACACACACACACACACACCCACACACACTATCACATTAAGTGGCGCTATGAATTATTGAGATCCTACTACGACTGTTTCAAACTATAATGACTGCTTTAAGTATAGTGAAGCAAACTTAATATATGAGTAGCTGACTATATTGAAATTAATACATTATTATAGTGTTTGGGCCACATAATTTACAAAATATTTTCCTCCCATTCTCCACAATAACAGACTAAACATCACCTCTTTCTCTGTTATACATGGAACTGATTTAGCACATACTGTAAAACCACACTGAGAAAATGGAGTTTGAGGGATATTTTAGTTTTAAAACGTTAAGCACATCTTATACTTACAAATATGAATCCACTTCATCTTACTAGTAAATTTTGTCATTTTTAGGTTATATTTTCCTTATATAGTCATAAGTGGTTTTAATCTTTTACAGATTATTGCAGTAATAAATTTGTATGAACCTATACTTTTATAAACATTCATGAACTTCCTAAACATTTACTTCCAAAAATAATTCATTCATTTACAAGAGATAAATAAAGGTTTTTTTTCTAAATTTACAATGAAATTTAATTGAATAATTTGTAAATATAAAGCAAAAGCATTAAACCACAAAATGAAACTACCAGATTCAAAATAATTAATTTAATTTTGTATTTAAATATTTTATCTTTAATGTACCTGCCACTTAATTATTGCACACTTGTATATTTGAAAACAATTTTCAGATAAAAAAAAAACCAAACCATAACATACCTGTTTAGGATCAACAACGTCCACAAGAGGTTCACTAATAGCAACTTTGCGAATAGCACTCATATCGAATCCATAGACATCGTCCCACCAGTTTATTTTTTCATCTTTATATTGCCTGTCTTCTATTCCCGTTACAAACAGCGTAGCTCTGTCCGGAAATAACATGCCGTCGGGTTTCAGCCATTTGTCACGTGCATACAGTACAGTGTCCAACATGGACTCATAGAACAAACAGTAACTGAAAAAAAAATTAAATGTGAATTAATTCAATAGAAAAATTTTGAAATCATATAAACTAGTTCTACAAAAACTTAAATTTCTGATCATACACTCTATGGCTGAAAAATGGCCATTGATAAGATTAATTACAAATATATATATATATATATATATATATATATATATATATATATATATATATATATATATATATCTTCCGAGATTAACAGAAGATGGATACAGGTTGCACTCCCAGAAGACCAGAGAAGATATCGAACCTGGCAGCAGATATCAGAAGAAGGAAGCTTTGGTTCTATGGACACATTAGTAGACTCCCAACGAGACTTGCAAACAGAATCCTTAAGTATATACAAGGAGTCAAATCAACAACGTCGTGGATCGTACAAGTCAGAATAGACCTACATGACGCAGAAATAGATTCAACAAACGTTGAAGACAGGCACGCATACAGGAGAAAGATGCTCGGTTGGAAGGTCCCAGAGAATGAAATCCCAAAGAGAGCAGGGGTAAAATGAACGGAGGAGCGGAAGAGGATCCATGGGGACAGGATGAGGGAGGTGTGGAGGATTAGAAGGAACAAGACATGAGTCGGAGTGCTTTGCATGATCCAACAGGGTCTATAAGCAAATAATAATAATAATAATATATATATATATATATATATATATATATATATATATATACAGTGAAATTTCTCTTAACAGACTCCTTTCATAACAAACATTTTTGTATTCCTTGATCAAGATCCAGCTATTCTAGCTTAATAAAAACTTTCAAATAGCGAAGACATGAATATTAAATCAATGGCTATATACATAAATTTCACAAATGAGAACTTAAAATATTTTATCCTTTAGGTCTACTTGTAAAAATAATTTGACAGGAAAATTTATATCTGGCAATATAAAGCCTAAAAATTGACAAATATATTGACCACAATCAAATGTTGAAAAACGTCCATTTCATAAAACAATTGTCAAAAATATTATTGATAAATTGTTTTATTTTTATATATAATTTTTTTATGTAATTTTTTACCTGTCACATTAAAACAATTTTGACACACATTTGACAATTTTGTAATTTTCCTGGCAGATTTTAAAGATTTTTTTACATAGAACATAATTGTCACCCGTTGAATTGTCAAGTTTTATGAAACAAAGCCTAGAGACAAATTTCACTACAAAATGAAATGTTGTGATTGCCTAAGATTCTATATCGGCCAAACATGTCGGCACTTTTAAAAAAAGATTTAAAGAACACATACCCAGAAGTGCATTATCGATAAACTCTGTTTTCGCAGAACATCTTATGGACAAAAACCATAAATTCAAAGACATCCATACCAACATGGAAATATTATATTTATGTCATGAAAGCAGTTATATGGATCCGATTGAAGAGTTTGAGATTTACAAGAGCAAAAAATCAGACCCCCAGAACATCCTCAATGAAAAACTTTCATTTAAATCAAATTTCATATATGACATGGCTGTAAGGATAAGTGTTTTGAGTAACAAAAACCAACAGATGCACAGTAACTGATAACAACGACGGGCGCGCTACTAATGATGGAGACTCCTCAGTCCGGAATGTAACGACGTACGAGTCGCGTGTGTAGCTTGGTCAAGCCGAATTTCAAAATGAATATTTTAAATGTGTAATTGTGCTTAGTGTTTGTGATTTATGTTTTAATGTTTTGTTTGACTTTGTGACAACCTTGACAGAGGGATTTAACATTTTGTATGGCCTGAAGATGAAACTATAGTTTCGAAACCGCAGTAGCCTTTATGAGGTGAGTTGATAGACCACTGATGGGAAGAATAGGTATTTAATCCTAATATTTATATCTTCCGAAAATTATTGTATATTACTTTTGAACTTAAGGTACATATTTTATCACTTAGGTATGCAACCCACCACATGGTTACAGTAATGTCACAATAAACCAAACCAGTAGAGGAACTTAAATTTATGTTAAGAACTATTAATCATTTTTTTAAGCCTTTAATATAAATAATTTGTTGCCTAAATGGAACTATTTAAGATAAAGTTGAATGTAAACAATTGTGTCACGTTACTTCTCAGTAATTTGATGACTATTTCCAAAAACTAACGACACTGAATCACACAAACATTCGGACACTCAAAAATCTGATTTCTTTCAAAAATGTATTTTAATAACTAAAAACACGTGTTCATTCACCACTAAAATTTTTATTGTGTTTCAAGCCAAATAGGGTCTTAAGAAATCATTACATTTTTTAAAATTTCGATTTCATCATTAATTAGCACTATAAGTTATTAAAAAAAAAATTTAATATCCTTAAAAATATAAAAACGAACCCAATACATATTTCATTTTTTTATTCTTAACCAAATTAGAAAAATTCTAATTTATGCTGATTTTAAAAGCAGATTAATAAAAGTAAAATTAAATTTTAGGTCTAGACTATTACTAAAATAAATTTGTGTGCCAAACTGGTAATAAATCGGACTAAAATTGTTAACATTAGAATGTGCAAACACAAACATATGTATGTTCAAATCAAGATTAGTAACTTTGTTAAAAAACTTAGGGGAAATTTGATTAAAAAACAATCATGAAAATTGTTGCAAAGAGAACAACCTAAGAGCAAGAAAAACCTTATTTATTAGCTGAATATTGCAGTTACAGTAAAAATTTAATGAAATTACTTTGTTCACATTGTTCCGAAAATAATTTCAAGGAAAGAAAAGTTTATATGAAAAAATGCAAATCAACCATGCTTGTTACACTCTCGGGCACAATTATACAATCCTGAAACAAGAGAAATTACCTCAAGTTTAAATTTCATGTCCACTGTAGTTTAGAACCAATATTCTACAGAGTGTTTTATGGGAACCCTGGAAAACTTTGGGAAATGGATTCTTAGGCCAATACAAGAAAGAAATGTTATATATATATGCTAATAACTAAAATATATTGAACTATTTTAGTTAATAGCTCTTAGAATCACAGCTAGTCAATATTATATATATATATATATATATATAGATATATAATAGACCTATATGACGCAGGAATAGACTCAACAGATGTTGAAGACAGGCACGCATACAGGAGAAAGATGCTAGGTTGGAAGGTCCCTGAGAATGAAATCCCAAAGAGAGCAGGGGTAAAATGGACGGAGGAGCGGAAGAGGATCCATGGGGACAGGATGAGGGAGGTGTGGAGGATTAGAAGGAACAAGACATGAGTCGGAGTGCTTTGTGTGATCCAACAGGGTCCATGCGCAAAATAATAATATATATATATATATATATATATATATCCTACACCCATCCACTTCTTATTTACAACTTAAAATTGATTTTTTTTTTTGTTTTATGCGTACTTAATGCATTTTTCAACTTCTAGACCAAAAATTAATGGATATTTTGATAAAACGTATATATTAAATGGTATAACTTATTTACAGTTTCTACAAGACACTCTACCAGTATCTTTTTAAAAGTATCCCTCTTCAAATAAGAATGACTGTTTCACCAACATGACAGAACACTCCTGCACAGGTTACATAATGAGATATCAGAAGAAGGAAGCTTTGGTTCTATGGACACATTAGTAGACTCCCAACGAGACTTGCCAACAGAATCCTTAAGTATATACAAGGAGTCAAATCAACAACGTCGTGGATCGTTACATAGTCAGAATAGACCTACATAACGCAGAAATAGATTCAACAAACGTTGAAGACAGGCACGCATACAGGAGAAAGATGCTAGGTTGGAAGGTCCCTGAGAATGAAATCCCAAAGAGAGCAGGGGTAAAATGGACGGAGGAGCGGAAGAGGATCCATGGGGACAGGATGAGGGAGGTGTGGAGGATTAGAAGGAACAAGACATGAGTCGTCATGAGTGCTTTGCGTGATCCAACAGGGTCTATGCATAAATAATAATAATAATATATATATATATATATATATATATATATATATATATATATATATAGATCCTACACCCATCCACTTCTTATTTACAACTTAAAATTGATTTTTTTTGTTTTATGCGTACTTAATGCATTTTTCAACTTCTAGACCAAAAATTAATGGATATTTTGATAAAACGTATATATTAAATGGTATAACCTATTTACAGTTTCTACAAGACACTCTACCAGTATCTTTTTAAAAGTATCCCTCTTCAAATAAGAATGACTGTTTCACCAACATGACAGAACACTCTCTGCACAGGTTACATAATGTGGTTCACTTATTATGTAACCGTTATGGTAGGAAAATGATTACTCATCGTGGATCAGTACACTGACCACTCAGGTCACCTGACCGATGGACTTCTTCCTGTGAGGACACATGAAAACAGAGGTGTACAAAACCAAACCGCAAAATATAACAGGTTCTGTTAAAAAGAACCTTGAAGTGTCCAAAGAAATCAAAGAAAATTCTAATATGATAAAAATGTCTTCCTTGTTAAAGCGAGCCAGACTTTCCGAGATTACAACGGCGGACATTTGAAAACTTTCTAAATTAATTAAAAGTACTTTTTAGTGATAACACACTACAATTAATTAACAAGGTGCCATTAATTATATTTTTGTACCAATGGGGGGGGGAATATTATAATTTAATTAAGCATTCAGTTCTTAAACTTACTTCTGCACTTTGTGTTACCTAATGATTTTATGTTGTCAATTAAATACTACTTACAAAACTGAAAAAATGTAATTAATTCTGTATCAAATTTTACAATTTTTGGTGAAGATGTTTTAATACAAAAGAATATTAAATATTGTCATTTTTTTAAGAACTCATTTTTTTATACATTTGAACCTTTAAAGTGATATCACCGAATCACAGTAAATGTTTTGGCGCATAAAACCAATGATGTCTTCAAAATTTTGAGCTTTAATTAGCTGTCTATGTTTCATCAAAATATATTCATTAATTTTTGGTCTAAAGGATGAAAAATGTATTGAATATCCTCTTAGAACTGGAAAAATCCAATTTTTAGTTGTGAAATAGAAAACAAATGGATTTAAAACCTATTTTTATATGGTATTTTTTCTTGTATTGACCTAAGTCAATACAAAATTGTAAAAACAAATGTTGTCACCACCTCGTATGTTAACAAAAAAAAAAGTAAAAATCAGGGTTTTTGTAGTATAAGCATCACTACAAGACTGAATTTTCTCAATAATCCTATAACCAGCTTAATTACCCTTCCACAAAAGAATCACTCCTTATCCCATCCCATCCAATCCCATCACTACTCACCCCATCCATTCTGAAATAATAATGTCGACTCCATCGATCCCATCTGGTAAAGATATTTCTTCCACTTTGCCCTTTATTATAGTAATTACATCACCTAGGTGATTAGCATCAATAATTTTCTGAGCATACTCGACGATATTAGAACATTCAATTCCGATGACTCTTGAAGCACCTGCTTTCGCTGCGAACATGGATAGTATTCCAGTACCACATCCTATATCAAGTACAACTTTGCCCTGCAAAACAAATGATAAATATCAACTTTAAAACCAAAACAAGGCACTAAATAAACTTAGTGATCAATACCAGGCTATTCACTACATTAGTGAATATATTCACTATATAGTTACAGTTAGTGAATGTATCAATATTCACTAGGTTACATATATTCATATTCACTAGTTAGTGAATGTATCATATATATTCACTACAGTTAGTGAATGTATCAATACTACAGTTAGGCTACATATATTCACTACAGTTAGTGAATGTATCAATATTCACTACTATATATTCACTACAGTTGACAATGTATCTAATATATATTATATTCTACAGTTAGTACATATATTCACTACACTACAGTTAGTGAATGTATCAATACCAGGCTACATATATTCACTACAGTTAGTGAATGTATCAATACCAGGCTACATATATTCACTACAGTTAGTGAATGTATCAATACCAGGCTACATATATTCACTACAGTTAGTGAATGTATCAATACCAGGCTACATATATTCACTACAGTTAGTGAATGTATCAATACCAGGCTACATATATTCACTACAGTTAGTGAATGTATCAATACCAGGCTACATATATTCACTACAGTTAGTGAATATTGAATATGTCTATCAGTATCTAAGACAATAAATAGAATGCATGGACAAAAATTAATATAATTCAATTCCCAGATTTTACTGCTTGATTCTGCTAGAGAAGAACTCAGCTTGCACCAAATTTATATGAGTTACAGCTGTGTAGTATGAAACCTTCAACAAAAAAAATAAAGCTTGTCAAAATATTTGTTCTGACACTTTGAATGCCATTGAAAATGATCTAAACTTCTTGGTTTTTTTTTTATTTTAAGGCGAAAAGCACGTTGAGGCTATTATCGCCTTCCTAAGTGTAAGTGTGAGTGAAAAATGTTAAAGTTGTAAGTGTAGTGTTGTAAGTGTGTGTATGTTAGACTCGGGTACCACGAGGGTCTAAATCCTCTCAATAGGTTCAGCTAGTCAATAGAAACCTATTGAGAGCTACCTATGTTATGTTACCACATAACATGAAGGCAATACGCTAACCAAATGGCCAAATTTATAGATTAACTTATATTAAACACAATTACTTACTTTAAACAGATGTTTATTGTGATACATAGAATTCCTGTAAGTTAAAGTACGCACTTCATCTTTCAACATTTCCTCATGTATACCAAAATGTGCATACGAATCAAAATAATAATCCCTTGAAGTCATCTCGTCAACATTCACATTTTCATCTTTCTTGAAAACTTTACTTGTGTCAAGTATTATTTTTGTTGTGGGAATACCTCCATTCTCTACAGGTGTAACCTCCATTGTTTCCATTACTTCTAAGAAAAAATAAGACAAAATTTATAAATTGGTTAAATTTACAATTATCTCAAATATCTAGCTCTTAGCACTTTGTTAATAATAAGCCTTCTTCTATAAAGTATGAACGGTATGCTGTCAACATCTGTTCTTATGGATATTTCTTTTTAAAGAAGCCATTATGTTTAACAATTTTTTTTGAAACTTGTTTTAAAATGGCTTAATTAATATGTAGCTTATGTATATCAAGTATATGAAATACCTCAAAGAAAAATTTGGGAATTACTATAGTCCCTCCTTGAACAAAAAACAAGAATGGAAAAGTTGCTTAGAGGGAACAGCATAAACTTCTGTTCCAGCATTCTGATGGTTGCATTCCTACTTCTGCCACTAAAGACTGATTCATAGGAATGTGCCGCTGGACCCAAGATGCTGAGAGGTGATGGTGGTGCCTGATGTAGAGTGAAGGGTGTCTTATACCCATATTTACAATGATACGCTGACAGCTTGAGAAATCAAATTTAATAGTTTATATTGTTTGGTTTGGTTAGTATTACTGTTTATATTACTGACCAAGTGAAGCAAAGGTCTATGATTTAACTCGACCATTCAGCTTTTGGTTTTGGAAGTATGTGCATGTATGTTAAGCAGTTTTGGTTAAACTCACTGACCAACTGTTTTAAAATTCAGTATGACGGTACCTTGTATAAAAGACCAAACAACATTATGAATAAGATTTTTTTTCATTAATTTGTTTTGATTTCAAGATGACGGCCTTTTTCATTATGACAAGTGCAGTTGCTAGTTATTTCCTGTAATACTGACTGAACATATCACAATTTTGACTGCTTCATGGAGAAAAAATCATAAAATTTGCAATAAACTTGGTCTAGAAACATTTTTTGTAAATATTATAGTTACCAGCTAAATTGTAGGAAAAGGTTACAAGCGTGTCATAGCGCTGCCTTTGTAAAGAATTTAGTAGGCATTTTTATCAAAGAATGTTGCAAAGTTCCACCCCTCTAAGTTACCCAAACTACCGCAGTGTGTGTGTGTGTGTGTGTGTGTGTGTGCGCGCGCGTGTGTGAGCGTGCATGTGTATGTGCATGTGTGTGTGCATGTGTGTGTGCGTGCATGCGTGCGTGCGTGCGTGTGTGTGTGTGTGTGTGTGTGTGTGTGTGTGTGTGTGTGTGTGTGTGTGTGTGTGTGTGTGTGTGTGTGTGTGTGCCAATGAACTAATGAACCAATTTTGACCAACAAAATTTTTTTTTCCATTCTGTTTGCAGGATATGCCTTTTGCATAAAAACTCAAAAAATAAGTATGTTTCTGACTGTAAAACAGAAAAATGGAATATTTAAACATTTAAGTGCCAACACCTAAACTACTTAACCATTTTTTATCAATGATTCATTTCATTATTCACAGTTGTATGTTCTTACAATAAAAAAAATGTTATTTAATTGCAAAAACCACCAGTAAATAAAATATGATTGAAATTGGAAACATTGAATATTCTACAACCTAAACTATTAAACCAATTTTCATCAATGATCACTCATTTTATTCATTATAGTTGTATTCTTTGCTATTTCTATAAAAATCAAAATAAATATGTCTAATTATTTCCAAAATTTAATATTTTGATGCCTTTATTAAGTGGACATCAATTTCTTTTCTTACGAACAATAAATTGACATATTTAGGCCTAAAGTATAGTATAAACAAGATAAGGAAACAAGAGATACTGTTAGGTCTATAAGGAGAATATCTTATCTCTTGGTCAAATTTCAGGTTAGGGTTAGCTAGTTGTAATCAAGTAATGCTTTAGTTACAATGAACATTTTTTTTAATGTAATTAATTAACTAACTCAATACATTGTTCTTTCTGAAAATAACCAACTTTCACAAAATTTCTTGTATAATATAGGTGGTTTACCATGATCGAACTAATGACCGGAATACGAAAATGACAGTCTTTTATGATGAAACTGGTTTATGAGATACTTATTTAATGTTCCGAGATAATGAGATATGTTGCTTACTTTTTCTTGTCAATGAAAGGAGAGTTCTTGTTATAAGGAGAGTATCTTATCTCACAATATTAAACAGATGTGGAGTGAAAAGTGTGATATAGTGCCCTACTATGACAACCTAAAACATCAATGCTAATTTTTCACTATTTAGCAGTCACAAGTAACTATTTTCATAATGAAATGGACTGCTTATTTTTGCTTCCTCACAAGAGCACCAATATATTTTTTTTATTAAAAGTATGTTTTCCTATATATTCAGAAAAAAATATCCTTAATCCTAATAACATTACTAATAGCTATAGTACATACTAGGGAAAACGTTCGGTATTTATGACATTCCATGCCTTTTTTAAAATAAATGATTTTTAATTGTTTTCCTTTTATTACGTAGGCTACTTTATTCTTCAACTAAGAAATATTCACCCACAGAAGATAAATTTCTTATTATAAGGTATGATTTTATGCAATTTTTATAGAACTATATTGTGACATCACTGTCAATTATATTGTACGAAATATGTAAGATTTACTAAGCCAAAGGTCACCCACCACGGTAGTATTCATCCACTGTAACAGTCATTACAATGTTAATAACTTTCACACAATACTACCTTATACAAAACTATATTAGTTAGGTTTCTAATGTAATATTTTAAAATAAAAAATCTACAGTAGTTTTGTTATTAATTACACTCATTCAATGGGTTGTTTTTATGATGAAAAACACTTCTGCACAGTAATAATTGTTAGGATATGGAGGTAAATTTTTTTTAGTATGCACATTACCATAATAGGCTCTTTTTATAATTTTTATACCAAAACAATTTATTACATGCCCAATAGTAATAATAAAAAATATAACTATAATAAGTGCAGAAAATACATGGTTTGAAAAAATCAAAAATAAATATTAATAAATAATAATATTTATAAATTATAAATATTTCAATTATATTATAAATATTATAATAAATTAATTAATTAATTAATATGTGACCTAAATATCTTCAAAATTATTATTGCGTAAAATTAGCTAATATGAATTTTATCACAAAAACAATTAATTAAACATTTTATTAATAATGAAAACAATAGAACTTTTTTTATAAAAAACTGCATTGAGAACTAACACGATTTGGTATGAAAGTATTACTGCGTGAAGAACCTAACACGGTTTTGTATTTAAGTAGTTACTAACTTTGTAATGAATGTTACAGCGAATTAAAGTCATAATTTGTAGCAATAAATTTAATCATCAGCAGGTGAACATCACTTAATTGGATAAAAGTACATAATAAAAAAATATTTAAAAATCATTAGTTTTACAAAACAGGTTAAACATGTTCATTATATGCAATTAAAAACATGTTAGCTACTTTTCATACAAGAAGTTCAAAAAAAAACTTTTCTTAAAAAGTTCAAATATGCACTTTAACGCTTTACTACATGCTCAATAATAATATTATTATTATTATTATTATTAACAATAATAATAATAAAAAATATAAAAGTGCGAAAGCAACAGGATGTTCAACTTCATAACCTAAAAATCACTAACATGTTAAAGTAGATAATATATTTCTCTTAGCAAAAAATTTTTTTTTCTTTTCTGTGTTTAATGTCCAACTATGGTGCACACTTGGGCTAATGCAGATGATGGGATGATTTACAGCGTATGAAAATGCCAAGCCCTGGCCGGGAATCGAACCGGGGTCCTCAGGGTGAAAGCCCAGTACGCTATCAACTAGGCTACCGAGGCGGCTTTTTTTCTTAGCAAAAACAGTTAATTCAATGCATTACTTATATAATGAAAAGAACAAACTTAAAAAAAAAAAACTTAAGAATGTAACTGACACAGTTGTTGGGTGAAGAACCTAAAACGGTTGTCTAACTGAACCTGCAGGCCGATATACAACAACTATCAATGTGCTGACAATAAGATTGTGATGATGCGTGAATGATTATTAACTTATATGACTTGTAGTGATCTTGACGTAGTGAATCTACCATGCTATATGTAATGTAAACGCCCTGATGTCACAATATACTTCCATTAAAAATAGCATAAACTCATTATAATAAATTTAATCCTCACGAGGTCATTACCTGAAAATTTAATACTGAAATATTTAACAGAATAAAAAAAATTTTTTAAATCATTATTTTATTATGATGTAGTTAATGTCATAAATACCAAACCATACAATGTCCAAGAAATTTTAGTCAACCTATACAATAACTATAACGCAACAACTATTTCCAAAAACTTCATATGAAACCGTAAATTAATAAATTAATGTTAAGTTTAAGCAAACATTCAGTTATTTTAGATGCATAGGTTATATCATAAACATGTCCAGGATGTAAATTTGCTAACCATTGCCATAGGTGCATCGCATCGATGCCGATAGTGTGATAGTAAATATATCACATGAAAAACGTAAACCTAAATTTTATTATTATAAATTTAAAATCTGAGCAATTAATTCTCAATAGTTACAGAAAAATTACTGGACGCAACATTTTAACTGTTACACAATTTTTAGGCCTACAGACTGACAAAGACAAAATGGATGCCATGTGCTAAGAATTTACCTTAATTAAATTTAAGACAAAAATACCAAGATATAATAATGCTATTGTATAATTCGAATTACTTACAATTAACGAAAATGTTATTTCATACTTACAGTGCTGGATTTTCAGTAATATTTGCACACTTTTATGTTACTAACAACTGTGGTTCCTGACTGCTCCTCCGTTAAGTGAAGCAGACGCAGATCAAGGACGGTCGATGTCGATGGTTTATAGCGGCAAAATTGAATCCTTATGTTTTACAATCTATGACCTCAGACTATCATATGCTTTTGCCAGTAAAAATATTAATAAAAAAAAAACCTTTATCACCAATATTAAATGGAAACGTTATTTCTGAATCGCACAATTTGCACTATTATTTGTATTATTTTATATTTTAAAACTTATTTTTCTATAATTTAATAATAACGTAACTATATTGTAGAATAACATAATAAATATTATGCTATAGTCCAGCCACATAGTAAACTGCCTCCGCGGTAACTTCTCGCGTATCTAGGAGATTTCCCCTCAAGCTCCCTCCAACATTCCAATGACAAAGAGTTGGCCAACCTGAGCATACTCAGCGATAGTGAAGGAAAATGTAGGAGAGTGGGGATTTGACTTCACTTACACACATTTTCTCTATCAGTCTCAATGGTACTCTTACCAGGTCACTTAGAAAACGGCCCACAAAGAAGACAAGGGGGACAGAGAGAAAAAAAAAGTGCTAGTGAGAGATCGGGTCGCACTTGAAGAGGTTAATTAACTTGAAAGCGTTAATTAAACTCTTTCACTATAGTTCCCTCCTTTTCCTTCACTATCGTTGATAGTAACAATTTGTAGACTCAGATTAGAAAACTGTGTGTCACTGGACTGTTGGAAGGGAATTCTTTTACATGCGCAAGAAACTCTCGAATAGGCCATTTACTAAGTGGCTGAACTATAGTGAGTTTTGAACTCACCTTAGGTTCATAAGCAGAAGTCATATCATTTAAGTCAGGAATTAACATAGAAACAATTACCTCGCTGATAAACTTCAGTTTACTTTAGGAATACTAATAATGTTATAGGGCAAACGACGTTAAGCTTTTTTACATATTATTCATGGTATAGCACAAATGTATTTTTTTCTGTCTGAAAAAGTGTTGGGCTAGCCTAAAGAAGTTTTCATTTCAAAAATTTAGTAAAATTCCAAATATTTAAGATTTGTTAAAGAATAATTATGTAAGAAGTAGACCTTACATATATTTATTAATAAATAATGTATACTTAATTATAATGAATTATATATATAATATAAATTATATATAACATATATATAATTTTTTATTTTCCACAAACGAAATTCAAATACACATTATTGACCTTTGCAATATTACACGTTTTGCATTAATAAAGTTCCTACAGATTGTGAAATCATACATTACAATCTTTTGCAAAATAAATTACAGTAACTTATTAAAACTACATGGAAATTAAGCATCCTTAGGATTTCTAAATCTCATCATCAATGAGAAAAACACTAAGAAGAAATACACACACACACACACACACACACACACACACACACACACACACACAACAAATTGCCCGAATGCTCCTCAAAGACAAAACCAAAATATAGTGCTACTAACAGTAACATTTGAAATTTAAACATTTCTAAAATTGAACAAATGAGCATATTCTAATAAAAGCTTTGTTATTGTACAAAGTTAATAAACTTCTGGTTTTAAAATTACACTATGTAATGTTAAGGTTAGTCTATTGTTCTAATAACTTTTTCTATTTAATTATTTTTAAACATATTTTGATTGTATATATTGTAATTATATAAATTTAGAGTAGTATAAGATGTTAGTTTTTATTTAAGTATTGGCAGTAATTATTGTTTGTAAGAAATTAAGATTTGGTTACATAAATGTAAGCATATATATATACACAACAGTCGGACGTTAAGCACAAAAAAAAAACAAAAACAAAAATATATATATATATATATATGCATATGTAAAAGTATAAACTTGGTTGAAGGTATCGAAATTAAGTTGGCAGTGTAAAAATTTTTATTTATGATTTATCAGCTGTTTAAAATCTATTTTAGCATTTAGCGGTTTTACTAAGTTTTAAGTTAGGTTGTTTGTTGTTTTATGATTGTTCTTGACTGATGTTTGTGTGGGTTTTGTAATTGTAATTTTTAATCTAAACTATTTATTTGATTCTGGTGCAGTGTTACAACAAAAGCTAAAACGTTTTTCGCTGTAGGTATGTTACTGTTTCAGAGTTATATTAATGAAATTGTCCGATATTTATTCAACCATTATTTCTACAGAATAATATGACGAATTTGTCACTTGTTGTAGATAAGTTAGGTAAGTGTATTTCATTTTCATTTTTTCCATTTAAATTGTATTATTATTTGTTCTTTATATGATAATTGCCCGATATATGATATTTGCCTGTTATATGATAATTGCCCTATTCACATGCCACCAGCAACTTTTTTAAGTTCTGAGGTGTTACTCATTTTTTTCGTAGTAATAGTAGATTAATTTTATTAAATGCGTAATTATTGTGATTAATTAATTTCGTTAAATGTGTTAAATTAGGGGTTAATAAAACCCCCTAATTTGTTTACCAAAATACTTTAACATATATAATTAATAATCCAAAGTATCATTTAATGAGAATTATTCTTTATATTGAGTGAACCATATCCCTTTGCATGTCAGACAAATGTTTATTGCTTCCTGATAATGATGTACTGACCTTAGAAGTTACTCTCAAGATCCAAGTGTTCCATGAAGTCTAGGTTCTTATCAACGGTATTTTTCTGCGAAATGGTCAGCCCTTTGGTCATTTTCCAAAGGTTTTAAGATAATTATTAATTATTTCCCTTCCCTTATATCATATTTAAATATGTTATCCCTTATATGTAAGAAATTGATTTGAAAGGTCAGAAAAGCAATTTGAACTCTGAAAAATGAAATAATTCGTCAAAAACACATTATTTCCTGCCCATTAATAATACAAAATATAAAAGTGAGAAAAATACCAGAAGGTCAAAAAAAAAAAGAAGATAAATAAAAAAGAATTACCTCTACAATTAAGTATTACTACTACGCAAAAGTTGCTAACATATTTTTTCTTGTGAAAATGATTTATTTAATTTTATTTAATGAGTGTAGTTATTGTTACAGAAGTTGTAAAGCAGCCACTGCTTTAAAAAATAGTGAATTTTTATTTATAGTTAAGAAATTTAAATGTTCTGTGGGTGAATATCTCTTGACTGAATAAGTAAAATAATTATTTACTTAGGTTATGTCACCATAGCAGTCATAAAAAGGTTAGCAACTTTTAGACAATTAGTATTTTCATAAAATTGTATGAGTTAGGTAATTTAAAAAAAGAAATGTTTATAGTTTTCATGATTAATTAAGCGCATTAAGTAACTTGTTTTGATGAGAACACTTTACTAATATTTTTGCAGTAGTAATTGTTAGGTTATGGAGGTCATTTTTTAATTTTTTTCCTGATCTTTCAGGGTTCAGAAATTTTTCCAACCTTTCAATTTAATTCCTAAACAGTAGTTACCTTTTTTCATATAGCACAAAATAGCTCAGGACCTGTAAATTTTGTTGCTGGTTATCAATTTGCTCATTTCCATGAATTCCAGCTTGTCCTGGTAGGCTACCCAACATAACATAACATTGTCAAGGTTTCTTACCAGTTGTATATTTGATTTATACAGACCCAAACCAGCTTTTTCTTGAGCTGATTTGAATCAACTTGAAATATCATTAAACACAACTTCAAATGTCACTGAAGATTTTTATTTCCTTCTTAAAACAGAAATTTCTAGGAAAAAACACCTTTGAACCAATACTGTAATTACTAACCTAATTAGCATTCCAACATTATATAGTCTGCACACGAAATGATAACCTTCATACAAAAATAGTTCCGTTAAATATTGCATAAAAAATGGAACTTAATAAATGTTCCGTTAATTTATATTTCTTAATTTAATAATAAAATAAGTAATAGAACAAAAATATAGGGAAATAACATGAAAATAAATAGCGTCCATTAATTACAAATATGAGGGTTGTTTGGAAAATACAGAACACTTTGATCTAACAAACTGCTCAATTCTTCCATCACTGCTGTTGTTGTGTCATTCAGCTTCCAACTCCTTCACACCAGTCTGACATTAACAGCGAGCCACTACACTCATTTATTGTTTATTTGTGAAACTTTAAAATGTGTGACAAAATTAATGATATCGCCAAAGGTGAGGTTCATAGTGTAATATGCTTTTTGAATATAAAATGTCCGCCCTATCGAAATTTATAGACAGATAACCGATATTTATGGTTATGCGATAAATATAAGTACAGTTAAAAAACAAATGGCATAGATTGTTGTCAAGCAGCACTGTGCTTCTTCATAACGTACATCTACATGCTGCTGAATTGACAACTACTACATGTTGCTTGCTTCAGCAGTTTAAGTGCGAAGTTTTTCAACATCCATTTTATAGCTTGGACTTAGCCTTGAGTGATTAACATATTTTTCCCAAATTGAAGGATTTTTTGGGCGGAAACCACTATGGAAGTAACAACTAAAAGAGAGCATTAGTGAGTGGTTCAACACTTGGCAGCAACTGACTAGACAGAAAGCATTGAGAAGCTCAATGAAAGGCCACAACAAATGTTTAAATTTGAACGGTGACTATGTTTAAATTTGATCGCTGAGGTATCAAATGTGTTGTGAAATAAGTTTTTCATTACCTTAATAAAAAACTTCTAGAGAAAAAATGTTTTTTATTTTCAGAACGACTGTTAATATATTTAGAGTCAGAAAAACAAGGGCGACAAAAGGTATAACAAGAGTGTCTTATCTGTGGGTCCAAGTTCAGTTTAGAGTTGGCTGCTTTTATTCATTTGCAATGGCGTTGATGACAGATCATTTTTGTATAACAGTTATAAGCTTATTAACAAAATTGTTCATTCTTTCTAAATTTAAATTTCAAAATCCATTAAAAATTAGAAAATGAATTGGCTATCAGTCATGGTTCGTTTTCACATTTTCAATGAAATTTTAAAAGTTAAAAATGCCAATTTGTATGGATTTCAATGTTGATCATGATGGTAAAATAAGATTTTTAAATAACTCTAAGTTAAAATAAAATTGATAGAAATTTGCTTCTGCACATCAGCAAGGTAGGTGCATGTAGTAATTATATGTTAAACTAGGTTAAGTTTTATTTCAAGTAAGCCTTTGGTGTCAACTAAAGTCAATATGTAAGGTATTGGGCAGCATTCCACTACAAACCCCATGGAACCACAAACAAAGAATTGCAGCAGACTGTAAGGATGCTAAGTGGAAATACCCAATCTGCACAGAAAATGTGAGAGATAATATAAGTCATCTTATATCAGTTAGGGCATACGCAAACTTCTATCAAGAACACAAAACTGGGAAGAAAAGAGGTGTTAGCAAAGGGGCTTCCAATTAAATCCAGATGTAGAAGACCTTCCATAGTTTAAATTTTGGGTGTAAGAAAAAAGCCTTTTAATGCTGTAATGCCAGGGCTAAGAGGAAATATGGTTTTCAAGACTCATCCAGGTATATCTATAAAAAGAACATCCTCTATATTGACTTTGGAGGGTTCAATAGGGACCCTGTGTAGAGGGTAACCCAGAAGAACCAGGGCACTATGGCTTGAGTGTGCATCTGAACAGAGAAGGAATTTACCATGGAGAAACTGTGTATAGGCTTATCAGGATGGATTAGAAACTGCAGTTCACGTAATCTATGATTATGAGACTCTTGCCAGCAGGAGGTGAAGGGTGTTTGGTTTCCAGGACCTCTAGGACTGAATGCTCTAATCAGTGGACTGCTCAAACTTAATGAGGGAAGAAGTGTACTAGGCCTAATATGTAGGCTATTATGTTTTTTTTTTAATTTTTAGGACATCCTTTAGAAGAAATCCGCCTTCGTGCTTTAAACAACATAGAAACCAAATTGGATTGTGGATTATTAACAGAAAGCAAACTAATTGATCAAGATGGATTGTTTACTAAATTGTTGAACTGGTTTGAATTTGAAACTGTTTCAGAAAAAGAAAAAGTATTAAGACTCATATTAAAACTTGTAAAGGTAAGCTAGATTTTATTTAGATAATTCTTCATTACCCACTGACTTATCAGGCAATTTATGGGTAACATTTAAACTAAAAAAATAGTTGGAACACTTGTAACTGCTTCACAAATGAACCTCATGTGCAATTATAAATTTAATAATAATAAATGTTAATATAAGGAACAGCTGTTGTTATCGAAAAGGGGAGTATGTATACACACTTATAAAATAGCATTTAGTTTGATAGAAATCAGATCTGTGTACATGTGTTTCAATCTAGTTACTACAGTTGGCTTTTTTTATGTATTACGACAATTTTCTTATTTTCATTAGTTGACATAAAATAAAAATATTTTAATATATTTCTATCTCTACTATTGCTTTAGCACAAATATAATTTTAAATTCATGTTCAGTAATATAACCAAGTCACTGATATCATAAAAAGTTTAATTTATTCCCCTCCGCATCCATGACTTAATTACTTATATCTTATGATGCATTTCAGGATTATAATTCCATCTTCAAATGTTTCACTCCTAGGAGGTCATTACTTTAAAATTTAAACGAAACACTACACAAAGCACAAAATATCACACAACAAAATAAGATTAGGGCATTGGATATACTTTGTAGTATATAATCTCAAAGTTAATGTCCCAAACTAATAGCCTAAGTAATTTTCCTACTTTCTGTATTTAAGTTGCCGTGTAACACAGAATGCAGGAGTTCTGGTAGTGTCTATAGCACAGTCAGTAAATGCTACTTTTTAGTAAAAGAGCTTAAGTTTTATTACAATAATTTAAGGCTGCTTGTCTTGGGGTCGGGTCATGTGCTAGTTACAATTTTTAAAAGTTAACTATTTATTTTCTGGATAGTTACAATAATAAATTAAAGAGTTTACTAATGTATTCACTAAATCCAGTTGGTTTTCATATTAAAACATTTTTGTATGTTATTACTTTCTCCAAACTAATATTTTAAGACTTTATTAGCTATACATAAACTACTCTGAAACTTTAAATTTATCATTTTTTTCATGTTAGGCAGGAGACGGAGATGGAGGCTTGTTGCTACTCCGAGCAGATCCTGGATTAGCACGTCTTCGTACACTTCATGACAACGATATTATTGTTCAAGACATTATTAAGATTGTTACAAATGAATGCAATACAGCTCGATACCAGCCTTCTGCTGACATTAAAAATGCAAAACGAACTGTAGAACTTGCATACGTAGAACAACCTGAAATAGAAGTGAAATTACCCACAAGGTTAGTTTTAATATGACAAAATAAATAATTTAAAATAACTTAATGCACTTCTAAAAAATTATTTAATAAAATATAGCTTTAATAATTTGAAAACTGTTCTTAAATTTGGTTTCTTTTAACTTGAATATTTTGAAATGACAACTTTTACAATTTAATTTTTTTTAATAAGAACATTGATTAAATTTGAAAATTTTCATTTAGATAACAAAGAAAAATATTCAATTTCAAATATTATCACCTTGGGGTTAAGTGGGAGAGTAATATCATCATGACATTTCATTCAGTTTTTGTTGCATACTGGCCTCTATGTGAATCCATTTGTCCAGTCATCCTCAAAGATTTCTTCCTTCAATTGCAGTCAGGAGACTATATTGTCATTTACAGTCAAGTGTCAAAAATATGCTTGTTTCATTTTCATTTTGTATATCAAACCCATAACATTTGTAATGTCAGAATATTATACAGTAATCAAAAAGGACTTTACAACTTTGAAAGCATATAAAGATAACTTACAGAATTGATAGTGGTGTCATTTTGTTTAGATGTGTCTGCCATTGGTTATGTGGTAAACATCCCACCAGAAATCAATTTCTTGCCATACTCATTCCAGCAAATTAGATGTAACTCCTACAACAGCTGTGTAGATTCACTTTCTCAAGTTTGCAAGAGTGTCTGGTAAAGGAGGAACATGCACTTGATCTTTAATGAAACCCCAGAGGAAGAAATCCATAGGTGTCATGTAAGAGGAGCAAGGTGGCCCTGCACAGCCAATCCATAGACCTGAGAAGCAAATATCTAGGAAATCCCAAACTTCTTTGACGAAATTATTTTTCATCATTAATGTTTTACTACAAAACTGTCTTTCTGGTAGTAGAAAGACACATCTTCTACATGAGGAACCAACATTTTTCCCAAGATATCAAGATACATGAGTTATCATTAACAATTTTCTCCTTGAAGAAAAGGGACTATATACATTAAATTTACTAATGGCATAAGAAACATTTAGTTTTGGGCTGTTACAATCGTGTTCAAGTCTTTTTTGTGGGTTTTTGCTAACCCAAATTGTGCAATAGTGGGTGTTTATCTTGCCACTAATATGAAATGTAGACTAATCCCTAAAGATTATTGTATTCAGGAACGGCTTGTCTTCCTGTATCTGATGCAATATTTCGGCACAGGATTCTCATGAGCAACCTTATCTAAACCAGTAATCTGTTGTACCTAGTGTAAACATTTACATAGCACTTGTCAAACTCTCTTTTGTGGAATGCCAGTCTTGCAAAATGCATGCTACATTGACTTTTTTTTACTTCGGGCAGTACTTTCCCTAATTTGTTCAACAACAACTATTAGCAACTTGTGGGTGATCTGGTGATTGCACATGATGCACAGAACAACCAGACTCAACAAAGTTCTTTTGCCAATAATAAATTGTAGGCCTGCTTGCAAGTCTTTATAGCGTTTGATGCAAAATCACTGCTGAACAGTTGTTGCAGAGTTTGTTTCATGTAACATAACACAGCGAGCATACTCCATACCAGTGAAAAGCCTTTTAACAATGCCCTACACTAATGATAGCGGTGACTGAATTTGGTAGTACAGTTTTGCATGAGTCAAACTAGAAGTGTTTTGCTACAAAATGAAACCTCTGTTGATTCTATAAGTTATCTCAATAAATTTCTATATGCTTTCAAAATTGTAAAGTTCTTTTTGACTCACTGCATACAGTAGTGATGTTTTAATGACAGCTGCTAAACCAGAATTAAACAAAACTAATATATTGTATTTGTTATTATTATTAAAACTATGTAACTTATGTGATGGTCCAAGGTGCTTGGCTTTTTAAAAAAAGTAATTGATTTCTACTATCAATAGAGACATACATCTCACCTTGGTGTGCCTAACCCTAAAATAATCAGAGCAGTCAGCTGCAGAGTCAACCTGTAGTTTTTTTTTAACTGAAAAATATAAATAAAGAATTGTTTAAACTAAAATACATCTGTTAGTGTAGTGTCACATGAGGTGACAGGAATGTTGTTGTTTTTCTTAATCAGTTTCACTCCACATGCAGTAGCAAAAACTGAACAGGAATGCAAAAAAGTACCCTACATGTCTTCGATCATTTCATTTATCACATTTATTAAAACAACTAGATTTATGAATTTTTACTTTAAAAATTACTCCAGAACAATAATTTCTCACTTGGTTCTCATATAGTGAATACAAATTTATATCTTTACTCTTCAGATTTTCAAAAAACTGATTTTTCCAAAAACTGAAAACTGTCAATGCTTAACCTAATCACAGTTTCTCTTCATACAGAGACATTTTACAGGAGACCATTGTTGAACTGTGTTTAATATATTTGATACCAAAATACCCACGGATGTTGTGGAGCTCAATTATCTTCTTTTGTTTTAACCTTCTATGTAGCAAATGTTAATAGACCACCACATTTTCAAATTTCATGAGCCCATTTTTACAGCTGAGTTAAAAAATATATCAACGTTTTCCGTCGCTTTAGTGGGCACAAGACTTTTTTTTGAATATACTGTGTGCATTGCACCTAACACGTGAGTCAATAAATAGTGCACTTTTCACAGTAGGTCTCAGTTGAGTCAATCAGTGATTTATTATTGCTTTATCTGCCAACATGGACTATATTATCTGAAAAGGTTGATTCTCCACTTAGTGCTGTTTCAAGTTTATTGGTTTATATTTATGGTTAAGTACTATGCACTCATCCAGTCAGTGTAGGCAACAATCCTAATAGTATTTATAAACCTCTAGTATTTATGATGGAATTAAGACATTGGACATTAAAATAGTCGTAAATTCCTGTTTAATAATATATCCAAGTTACTTTGATTTGGTGTAAATTCAATGTATTTTCTTTCTATGACAATTTACTTATATCATATGATTTGCTTTATGATTAGTTAACACATTAAAATTTATATAAAACACAATACATTACATGTAAAACACTATAATAAATATGGTACTTAATGGTGGTTGCACACAGGGGCATCTCAGAACCGACTCATGAATTGAGAATAAATTAAGTGATGAATGAGTAAGAAAATTAAGTCACAGGCAAAAAATAGGTTAAATTTCTATAAAATTGTCTATCATATGTTCATTATTAATCGAAAGTATGGACTAACCTAAATTTTACATGTTTATTATTTCAAGGACAGCCTATGGTTGGTTTTCATTTTGTAGTTCAGGGATTTTTCTTATTATAGTTTTAAATTATGCCAGAGTATTTCTTAGATTTGTAATGTTTTTGTTTTGATACAAAAAATTAATGTAACTGTTGAAAAACTGTTTCTTTGTGAATATGATTACAGATTGTCTTCAAAAAATGACCTTGCATCAGGTTTTCATGTATGGGCTTTGCCGTGGACTCCATTAGTACATTCAGATACACACGTTCTAACCGCAGTTGAAGAGTCTTTACGAGACAATGACAATGCTGTATCATCTTGTCAGTTCTTTGTTAATGTAGTACTACAGGATTTTCCTGCAGAGGTCTTTCTTCAGCGACCTGGGATTATAAAGGTACTTGATATTTTATATTTATAACAAAATTTACATCTTATGTTAAATAATGAAAAAAAATCATAAAGAAAATAAAAAATGTTTTTATGTAATGAAACTGTAAATTGGCCTTACTAGCTGAGACATTGGAAGAAGCTAAGCGTTAAAAATGGGACTTAAAGTTTCATTTGAAAAGACTAAAATATTGACAAACATACAAAAACCACCAAAAAAGCTTGAAGTGGGAGAACAATACATTGAAATAGTGAAAGAATTCAAATATCTTGGGGAATGGATCAGCTGGAATGCCCTAGAGAAAAAAGCTATGGAATCTAGGAGAAATAAAGTTGAATTAGCCTTCCAACTTACCAAGGACACATACAACAAGTCCCTCTCCTGGAATACAAAGATAAGGCATTATCATACTGTAATTAAACCAGAAGCCTTATATGCAGCTGAAACATTATCTCTCACAACCCAGGGCCCACTTGAAAGGCTGGAGATCAAAGAAAGAAAGATATTACGAAAAATCTTAGGCCCCAAATTCCGTAACAACCAATTACTCCACATCAGTAATGAAACTCTTTACCAAAAAACTGAAACATTATCAGATACAATAAGAAAAAGCAGAATTGATTTTTATGGGCACATCCTCCGAATGGACAAAAATAGACTAACCAAAAAAATATTTGACTACTTATGCAGTAGAAGAGCCAAACCACTTTGGTTTAGAGAAAAGGAGAAAGACATAACAGAACTGCAGATCACTGACACTATGCTCATGAACAGAACAGCCAAAACAATAACCAAGGACAAGAAGCAACGGTTCCAAGGCAAAGTCAAATCCAAGCGAACGATCCAAATCTCTGACGAAGAAAGAAAAGCAAGATCACAATGAATGAAGCAATACTGGGCTACGAGGAAGGCACAGAACATTAAAAAGTGATTGATTTAGTGTACCCCAAAGTTGGGTGAAACAAATAAAGGAAGAGAAACTGTAATAAATCAGCATCCTTTGCGATTGATATATTGCCATCACACCCTTTCTCCAGACCTTTTGTATTCTATAAATAAAAAAATTTCCATCTTCAGTCATTTTAATTACATTCTAAATGTGGAGTCTTAAAAAACTCATAACACTGTCTAATCTTATTCATTGTAATTATTGAACATCTTGTTAATCAAAATGCAATTAATAATTAAAGTAATTACTTTAGTTGTTTGTATTCCTTGTATTCAAACACAAATATTTTGATATTAACAATTAAAATTCAATTAATAATAATTTATTTGTTATTAATTTATTATGTCATTTCACAAAGAAATGAACAGAATTTGAAGATATGTTCTACTAGTGAAAATAATAAAAAAAAATTTACAATATATTTATAATTATTTACAAACAACACCCAAACCAACTATATACCTTAAAACTCTTTAAATACATACAATCAAAAGATTTTATCTGAACAAAACATGCAAACATAAAAAAACATGTGAATGGATTATTTGATTATTTAGTCTATCTGTTTATTAAGTCATATTCAATTAGTATATTTTTAGATTTTGGAATTGTTGCTTGTAAATTTATTTTCTCTATTTGTTTCACCCAACTTTGGGGTACACCAAATCAATCACTTTTAATGTTCTGTGCCTTCCTCGTAGCCCAGCATTGCTTCATTCGTTGTGATCTTGCTTTTCTTTCTTCGTCAGAGATTTGGATCGTTCACTTGGATTCGACTTTGTATAAATTTATTTTCATTTATACAAAAATAAAACTTTTATCCCTCAGTTACTTTTTATGGGCAATTGTTCATTTTCAGATTTTAGTATTTGTAATTATAATGGTTTAATAATCTCTTTTTATTATTCATTTATTTATTTACATTGATCACTATTCGAAAGTTATCGCTAACACAAATGTTGGTAGAACACGTATAATACAGATGATAAAGGATACAATAGGTAGTTTATTTGAAATAATTATTATCTTAGAGGGGGGAATATGATCTTGCCATCCTTTAGATTAGATTAGATTAGATTCAAACTAGAGGAAAGGGATAATACAATCCCAGGCACTGCGGTTAACAGACCTATTGTGCAACTAAACCTCTTCAGTACTAGTTTAGTAGATTGATTCCCTTAGTAAATTCCAACAATCCACTGACTAGCTCATTCTGCTGAAGATTCCTAAGGTCCTGGAACCAAAAACCTCTAGCCTCCTACCAGCATGAGATTCACAAACATGGATTATTTGTCCTGCAGTCTCCTCCTCTTTATTGTACAACCTACACACAGTTTCTCCATGGTGCATACATATTTTGTTCATGTGCACCCTCAGACCACAGTTCTCAGTAATAAGCCCCATGATTTTCCTGAGTTGTGCTCTGCCCAAGATGCCTGCTGCCCCTTTAAGCACTCCATAAGGAACCCTGCTTAAGATGTACTTATTATGCTATCCTTTACTCAAGCCTCTTTTTATCAACACAAACTTAAAAATACAAGTATTAATATTATAATATCCAGTATCAATAAAATGATACTGTCTTTTACTCTGAAAGTGGTTAGCACAATTAAATTAAAAATATTTCGTTTAGGTAAAATTTGAATTTAAATAGTTCATTCTTAACAAAATTTGGATATATATATATATATATGTGTGTGTGTGTGTGTGTGTGTGTGTGTGTGTGTGTGTGTGTGTGTGTGTGTGTGTCTAGTTTCTACGGTGTCCTAAATGCGATTCCCCTGCTTTAGCTTCCAAAGAAAATTCCAAGATGTATCCTTCTGCTTCTTCAGGCAAATTTTGGGTAATTATATTTTTTTAATATTTTAATAAATTTCATTTAATTATATTACAAAGAAAGTTTTGTATCAAAATATTGTTTTTAGCAATTCTAATTAAGAAAATTACTGAATATCTGTAATATCTTAAATACATTTATGTAAGTGTATATACAGATCTCTGTTTCGAATATACTGCTTCTTATTTATTGTTTACCTTATCAACTAATCAGAATGCGGTTGATTTTACTTCATCACGCCAGTGGACCTCTGATGTGTCATTGCTATTTGAATAAAATACATTAATTTGACATTCCACAGCTAATTATTTACAAATCTAAAATATCTACAAGTTGTGCCCTGTATTCCAAGGTATATAAAATAAGGTAAATTTACCTATTTACCTGTATTTATTGAATATGCCTGTATTCAGGCATAGGCCTGCATACAGGTCTGTCATTTCTATACATTCCCACTAGTTAATTAATTATACAGGGCACATCTGGAAAATAAGTACTGTTTCATTCTAATGCCACTGCATCGCTAGCAACAGGGTTCTGCACATGTGTGCTCGTCTCTCTGGTTCATTGTCTAAAACCTAACGCAATTACGGCTGGATTGTATTATGTTTATATTTGTTAGTGTTTGTTCAGAATGTTTAACACAATTTCTGGTCCCGCTGTCTGTGAAATGTGTTCTGTAATACGGTTTTTTGAACATCAGGAATATGAAGCCTGCTGAAATTCAGTGTCAAATTGTAAAGATTTATGATAAAAAAGTAATGAGTGTTGGAATGGTGAGAAAGTGGGTTAGACTATTCAGTGAAGGTCAAACCATTGTTCATGACGAAACACCGCAGTAGGTGGCCTTCTGTTGTTACTGATGAATTGGTTGAAAAAATTAAAGATAATTTGTACGAAGAGACGTTTCATAATAAGAGTGCTTTCCCACAAATTTCAAAAACTGTTTTGCATGAAATTGTCACAAATCACTTAAATTATCATAAATGATCTATGACAACGCATGTCCCCATTGTGCTAGTATTACTCAAAACCTTATTCAAGAATTTGGTTGGAAAGCAGTTCAATCATCCACTGTACAACCCTGATCTGTCGCTCTTTCTGATTTTCACTTGCTTCTGTAATTGAAGCGTGATTTTGGAGGAGGATGATTTGACAGCGATAATGTCACAAAAAACTGTATTCGGCAGTAGCTGTCTTCAATGGCAGCATTTTGCTATGAAAAGGGTATTAAAAAATGTGTTCCTCGCTACGACAGATGTCTGAAAAATGGTGGTATCTATGTAGAAAAATAGTTTAAGAAATCCTCTTTTATGTAAAAATAAATTTTGTTTTGGAAAAAAATTTTGTTTTTTTTCCAAAACGGTACTTACTTTTAGACATGCCTCATATTACAATAATGCTAAATCATTGTAGGCTGATATAATTTGATATCACAGCTAGTTTATTTTTATATCTGTATCAAATTATGTTCTTGGTAGTGTTATAAAATATAATTTGATTGTCTGTTTGGAAATTATTAATTGTAGCAGCTTATATAAATATACTTCCTAAAGTACTTAGTTATCTCTATCTGGTAAACAAAAAAATCAAACATTTTTAACAGTAATTGATATAGAGTTCAAAATTTGCGAGTTTTAAAGACCCAATTTGAAAAAAGCGTTACTAATTTTAAAAAACTGTTTATCCTCAAATATCTTGAATTAAGTTTATTTTACAAAATATTTACAAGACACAAAATATTTTCCTTTTTAATGACCAAGTTATTTATTCTTTCTCTATTTATTTCAGATAGAATAGAATAAGCTGATAGACAAAATTACCAAGAATTAATGTTTTTCATTTTTTTGTCAACTTCTTTACTGTAAATGCTAAAGGACAAAAACCACCTTGTTTGTAATTAAAAAAAATATTTTTCTTGTAAATATTTTGTAAAATTAATGAATTTTGAGATATTCGATATTAAAAAGTTTAAATAGTTGCCATTTTTAAATAAAGGAGGTATGGGTATTTTTGTCATATTGGTTCTTTATAACTCAGTAATATACAAAACTACAACTCCATATCATTTAACGTTAAAAACATAGTGTTTTTGTTAAAAACACAAAGTGATATCTAAATTTAGAAATAACCATTTTAGGAAGTAATTTCATATAAACTTTTTTTCATTATTTTAATTAGTAGAACATGTTCTTAGGTTCTTTTATTTTCTTCGTGAAACACCCTGTATGTTCATTGTAAACAGTGGTAATAAACATAATCTCAGTTGAAATAGTATTATCAAATTCTATTTCAGCTGTTTAGGTGAACGTTAGCTCCAACACCACATCTCTTTGGCATGACAAAAATGGTTTTTGTTGCATATTAGACCTTCTGTTTTGTATTTATAGAGTAGAAAATATTTTTGCCTGACATGTAAAATTAATTTTGTTTCATTAACAATTTTTTTTATTTGCAAGGCTATAATAGATCTTCTGAAGAATCCGTCTCCTTTAAACGCAGCTGCTGCCGAGACTTTAAGTCACTTCACTCTAACTCTGCATGAAAGAATAAACAGTTTGTGTGATCCTTCATTAACATCGTATAAACTTGAGGTAGGTTTCAATATCTTGAAATATTTTCAGTTGTTAAAATAACGGATGGTTCCCTAGAAGTCAAACGTGTGTGCAGGTTCAATATAATTACTACCGCTTCATTAGTCCAACCGGCAGTGAAGATGTTAACCACTGCCCCCTCTCAAAAAATAAATCAATATAAATACACTTCCTCTTACTTAGCCTTCTGAAATCTATGTAGTCAGTAGTGTATGAAATTTTCTATAAATAATTTTAGAACAAAGAGGAGTTCTTTTTAAATTTTCAGAATCATGAGGCCTCCATCCCACCTTTTAAAAAGTATCATTTTAATAAGATTTGAAAGGGAAGAAGACCATAGGTAACCTAAAAACACAATCACGCTAATAGGAATAAAATGATGTTCAGATTAACATGTAAAGGTAGACATAATTTAAAAAAAAAATTTAATGCAATAACAAGTTTAGCCAGTAAAGGCCAAGTTTAATGAATCAGTCCCATAGAAACTTATTATTTTTAACAGAATTTTATAATATTAAAATTTAAAGTTATTATTTCTTATGTATTCATTGCCATAGTCAGTAAAAAGACTATTGTTGAAAACATAAAACTTTAATTCTAGATTATAACTGATCCTTCATTGTCTGTAATTGGTATATTTCCACTGTACTCTGCCATGGAACAAAATGTGACTTTTCATAGAATAAATTATTATTTTATTGTATAATCCCACCTAAACTAAAAGTCATTTGCATTGGTGAATGTGCGATTTCATTCTTTCTGCCTTTTTTGTAAATCATTTTTCAAGCTACATTTCATTTAATCAATTGTTAATCAATGTTTTTGGTTTGTCTTCCTATTGCACTCAATATGTCTTCTATTTATTAATTCTTGTAACTGCACTAAATACTTCAGTTTTAATTTTCTAAACAATAATTTCAGAATTTTGAAGACGCCGTTAAAACAGAAAACTCGGAAGATGTGCATTCTGTTCTTGGTAGTACTAATAGTTCACAGCTTGATGTTCGTTACACTAAGGTAAACATTTAGTTTTTGTATATCTTATTTCAAAAGCTATAAGTTCAGATTTATTAACTAACCATTGTATATAAAAATTGCTTCAATAAAACACAGTTATAATAGCGTAAGGAAAGAGAAAATTGTTTTAGCCAGTTCGATACAGACAAAGATTATGAAACAAAAGAAGTTTATCTAAAATTTGTTTTTATTTGTTGATATAATAACTGTCTAATTTATAGTTTTTAAAATAAAAAAGACTATGTGTGTGTGTGTGTGTGTGTGTGTGTGTGTGTGTGTGTGTGTGTGTGTGTGTGTGTGTGTGTGTGTATGCGTGTGTATACATGTGTGTGCATGCGTTTGTATATATGCATGAGAGGCTACCAATCAGATTTTTTTGTTGTATATTCCTAGAAGTATAAACCCTCTTACATTTTCTATTAAGACGGTTAGTTGGAAGGATAATTAAGGTTTCAATCGAAAGAATTTAAACTAATTACACTAAAATTCACTCAGCCATCAGGAAAGTTATCGAAAAAACACTACACAGCTCTTTCCTGCAATCTAAATTAAATACTTGTCTTCAGGACCTGTCCGTATTGTTTGGGAAGGACTTAATGCTGTGAAAAAAGGATGCTGTTTCATGTTGGCTACTACTGAGCCAAAAGTCTCAAATCAAAGCACTATTTATAGTGATTCTTGTATACTTGTTAGCACAAATATTGTGCATGGATCAGAAGCTGTAGAATATACATCAAATAAAAAGATTGCATTGTGGTTCATTCACAAAAATTGGTTTCCTGGCAATCTTCTTCAACATCGATTTGTGAAGATTAGACTTGCATCGTGGGTGCATTTTCATGTATAATTTTGACTTATGTTAGTATCATGTTTTAACAATTGCCATGTCAAGCTATTGAATATCATTAGTTTAAAAAGGACATACATCTCTGATTCATTCCCCTTTTCCATCCAAAAGCTTTGTTCCCTGAAAATGTCTTTATACCCTTTTCAAAAACCACTAATTCAGTTTAGGAAATTACAATAATATTCTTTACCCTAAACGGAAGATACATTGTTGTAAAGTTGGATTCATTGGGTGAAATTTGTCAAACGTGGAAATCTTGCAGTATTTATTTTCTTTGGGCATTTCTTTTACACAAAATGATAACTTTGATGTGCAAATAGAGACCAATGAAAAACTTTCTTAGTTTTAATTCATCTTTTTTGGTTGAAGTAAAAAAAAAACGGTAATGAATTCTGTCCATCTTTAGTTGTGACATGTATCAATCAATTTGATGTGTTTGTTACGATTTCACAACGCTGTATGGTTTTTTGTTGTCTACTGTGATAGACCAATAACAGTACCTTACATATTTTGGTTTCAAACAATTTGGCTTTTCTCTACTGAAACTTAAAAGCTGATATCATGGAACATACAAGATAGTTTCAAAGGTTAATATTCTATGCTACAGTAAATATGTATATACTGTACAGTTACAGTATATATACAGTAACAACGGGCACATGTTTCAGCTTCAAGAAATATGTCAAGTAAGACTACTGTATAGTGTAATATTGTTAGTGTGTCTGCTCTATAAAGGTATAAAAAGTGAAAACTTTACACATTTTGTAACTACTATCCATGTCTTGCTAACAGAGTGTCTTTTTAAAGAAGTAAGTACATAGGAATATTTTCCATAAAAAGAAAAAAAATGGTTGCCTACTAGAGATGCTTGTGTATAATATTATAAGATTTTTTTTTAATGAATTAGTAAAATTGTATTTGAAAATTTATAGGAAGTTTTATTTTTTTGCAGTTTGGTTATAGTAATTATTTTTAATAAAACCAGTGCTTTGTCGATTGTTTTCCTATGTAAAATTATTACTATTTGATATTATCTACATACATTTTATATAAATTATATTTATTTTAAAATTCGCATTAAAGTTTTCTATTTGTTTTCACTATATATTATTTATCTGCGTTCATAACTGCAATTTTTTCTTTTTTCAGAACTATCCAAACGATGCTAGCCTGACAGAGCTAAGCGTACCTCAGTACTGTGTAGTAGCCTTAATCAACGTAATAGATTTGAGTGGCTCTTGCAGAGGTATCAGTTCCCCACTGATTCCAAGATTGTTACATCTGTTTGCCTCATGCCTGGGTAATAAGAAGCTAATATGGAGTTCACCTCATCCATTACTTCGAGATCTCGACCATCATATGCACACTGCTATGGTTATACTAGCATCAGCAGTTCAGAACAGCTTGTAGGTGAATGTTATTGTTTTATAGTACAAAAGAATTGAAACTGTGACTAATTCGTTTTGGCAAAAATTTAGTTTAAATGGGATTATATATTTAAATGTTGGGTAAATATTGTTATACTTAAATTTTATAACAAGGGTAGCAGGCATACCCGTATTTAATATGATATTTAATTTAATATGATGACTGTTGGTGATAGGCTGCTACAAGATTTACCAAAACTGATCCTCTTCCATTTCCAATCCCTCGAGAGGGGGAATAAGAACATAAGCCCACCATCCCTTCCCATATGCACAACTCAAACCGAGATGAAACAGCTAAAGGGGACCTTAAATACCAGTGTATGGATTTTGAATATCAGGTGACCTCTAGTTTCATTGTCCTTATCTACCATTACCAAGCTCTGTATAGATGGACATTTTATTTCCCTAGCTTTTTTTTGGATTTTGATGGTTGGAAACAAACTGTTGAAACCTTGGGGGACTGGAAAAAGTGGATCTGGAGAGTGTAAGTAGCTTAGAAGGGGAGGAAACTAGGGTTGCTATACCCCATGGAACCCACAAGCAGACTGTGGATATGCTAAGTAGTGGATATGCTATAATGGGAGATGTGAAGGATGGCTCAAACATCTGAAAGCAACATCAGTAAAGCGAACACCTATCTCAAGTCAGATAGACGTACAAACGTCTGTCGAGTTAAAAAGCTCAAATTGAGAAGAGAGGAGGCGGCAGCAAGGGGGCTTCTAAGTAAACCCTGATATGCATTGTACAATTCAATTTATCTTGTAAAGGCACATTTTGTCTTTACCAACCAAGCACCAAAACATTGTCTGCTGATAGAACAAAGAGCAGACATTGATGTTTATAATATCAAGTGAGTTATTCAGTAGTTTCAAGAATAATGAAGGTAGTGTAAATGTTTTTGAAAATGCATTGGTTTCCCTGGCACGTTCTAACCAGGCTCACTTTCCCTAAGTAAGGACAAATACATTGCTGTATGCCACCTAATGTACTGTATTCAAAAGTAGACCTACTTGAAATAATTTGTTTATTGTGAAATGCAACTAACAAATAAAGTAAACTTAATTATTGTCATGATTTCAACAAAATATATTTTTAATTAATAAAATACTTATTTTTTCATATAACTAAGTCAACCAACCAAGTCTGCTGTAACTGATCTTTTGACATAAAGATGTGCTTAAAATGACAATGAAAACTTTTTTAACACCCACTTGTTTGGTCACAAGAACACTTGTATCAATAGCTCTCCTGATAATTTACAATTGGACTGTCATCTAAAAACACCTGAATGGAAAAAAAACAAATCTGATTTCTAAAATTTTATTCCCGATATTCTAAGTTTATATGGTTTAAATAAGTTTTGAACCAATTTTATTGTTGTTAGATTTACAAAACTATATATAGTAAAATCTCTCTTTTTTGATATCTTTAATAATGGCAAAATGTGTTGGTCCCTTAACATTGCTATAGTAAAAATATGTTTTTTAACCTTCTTTATTGAGGCCAACAAAATTCCAGGAATCTTTATAGCAGCAAAATATGTGCAAACTTCTATTCTTTTACCATATTTGTCACATTTTCAGTAAGCTGATCTCATTTGAGTGTTAAAAACAGTGCATAGTGCGTCAACTGAAAAGCAGTACATAGTGTATCAACTGAAAAGCAGTACATAGTACGTCAACTGAATCGATTGTTTTGTAACTAGTACATTTTACAAATATTGTATGATTTTTTTAATACTTTTACAAAAGAATGTAATGGCGTTTAAATGGAAAATTTTATTGTTAGATGTAAAAGTTAGAGTTTTGAGTGAGTTAGAGAAAGGTGTGAAGCAAGTAGATGTTTGTTGAAATTTAAGTTAAGTTCAATATTGAAAAATAAAAATAAATTAAAGAAGGCCTATTAATAAAGGGAGTAGCTCCAAAAAAATTCAAAGTCAGAATTTGAAAGACTTTGTGAAGCGATTCTGCAGTAATTTCAGAAAAATATTGCCTTTTTCTAATAATTACAAAATTTTATTCATACAGTAATATTTAATAAATATTGTTTTCTAAGGACGATACATTATATAACTTTGTTTCAATAAATTGTATTCAATTTTTCAAATTAAAAATAAAATATAACACATTTTACAAGTAAAATCACATTTTATGTATCTTTGGTTGAGCTCTTTCTATAGCAAAAATATATTTATAGCAACAAAACTAATATTCTCTTCAATGCCTTTATAGAGAGATTTTGCTGTATTTAAAAAAAGAAAAGAAATTATAACATATATATACTTTTACAATATTGAAATATATTTTCAGTGTAAAGGAGCCAATAGATCAACTCCATATGATCACAACAGCTGTGCAGATATTGAATACTTTGGTACCTCTCTCCACTGCCGATACTGCAGTGCCACAGCAGTTGCAACAACAACTTACACAATGCCTGCTAGATCCAGCTGTAACATTAATGTTCCCACAAGTGCATCAACAGATCATCAAATTTGTAAAAGCATTCAAAGTTAGTATAGTAAATGTAAAATAATCTATCTGTGACCATAAGTTGTATTAGTTTGTTTGTGTTTTTAAATGAATGTTACCTATCAAAAATAGTAATTTGCAGATTATGAACTTGTTGGCTTTAATCTTGTTTAACTAATTGTATCTTTAATTTATCTTGTACAAACAGAACTTTATTGTGCAGTTTTACAACAATGCACATGTTAAACATTAAGTGGGGAGGGGGACCACAACAACTTCTGGCAACATACTGGCGTCACATATTAGGGGCAAATCTAAAAATATTTTCATGAGCTTTATCTGTCCAGAATTTTAAATTTTGCATTGAAAGTGGGGGGAATTAAAATATGTTTTATAATTGAAAATTTATAATACATTTATTATTTGTAATACATCGTTATTTATATTATTTTTTTAACATGAAAAAATTAGGTACTTGTTGATTACATTTATACTATAAATTCTACCCTGCAGGTTTTTAGTTTTGCATATATATATATATATATATATATCAATAACGTTATCTGTTATTAACTTTTCTTTTTTATGGCTATTCATTAATGCAATTCCTGTAAAGCATTCTCATCTGTGTTGATCCTTAGCCATGTTTTTAATCTCTATAAGCAAGAAAAAAATGTCACCATTTTCATTTCCAATGATTGTAATTATATTTCTCACAATTTTTTAAGCATGTCAACATTAAAGAAAGTTGAGTATCTGTTGATCAATTGAAGCATTGCTTCTTCTTTAGACGTGATGTTACTTTATCGAGAAAAAAATATTGTTATTATAAATAGATAATATTTCTTCAGAAAATGGAGACTCTAAAGTGGTAATAGCTTCACCGTTTAGTTTTGGTTCACTAGTAAAATTTTAAAGAGACTTTAATTCTGCACATGTATTAATGAATTGTATAAAGGACTCTTAAAGATTTGTGTCATCATTATATCTGATGATCAAGGATAATTAAGACTTATTTGAGGAATCAGAGGTTTTGTCGAAAGTAATGCTATGCAGTCAAGCATTTTTAATTTCTTTTACAATTTAAATTAAGATTTTGCGATCACAACAATCAATTAACTTATATTCTGTAGTTTTACTTATATGAGGTCTGTTCAAAAAAAGACCAAACTTTAGTCATAAAATCTTTATTATAATACAATTTTGCACATGCTTGTCTCCTTGGAAGTACTCCTGTGACTAACAGAACATTAGAATCGCAGTGTTTTTTCTTGCAAAACACATGATTTTTAATGGTGATTTTTAAAATTATAAATTTAGTGGATTCAAAATTTCAATTTAATTGGCACCGAACCATTTACGGACTGTAAAAAAAATCTTTCACGTGACACTTTTGCATTTTCTGTGTTTACAACTGAAACTTTAAACAGAATAGGATATCAAATAAATGCAGCCACTCAGAATATATATTTCAAACACTAGATTACCTGAACAATTTAGTTAGCTGCATCAATGAAGTAATTTTTTAATGTCTTTCAGTCTAAGGTAGACAGAGTATGTGCCTTTTGTGATTTGGTAGAGGTGTTTTCATCAGTTCTTACAGGTAATGTAATATAATATATATATATATATATATATATATATATTATATAAATGTAATTTTAATTTACTAACACTGATTACACAATAATTTTTGATTCTCCAATTTAAATGATATTTAATAGATTTTTGCTTTTTGTTGCAATAATATTTAACCTTAATCCTCAGGCAAATGGAGAAAAGTTGTTCATAGACACACAACGAGTGATGGACTCGATGACTGCTACGATGGAGTTTTCTAATAAAGCCTTGCATCTTATTACTTCAGAAGCATTAACTTTACTAGATAAATCACTACTGAGTCTACCTTATCATAAACAGTTTGGTATGATAGAGTTGTTTATGCACCTATGCACTGATTGGTAAGTAAACAAATAATTTTCTTCAATTTACAGTATTAGTTGGATATAAACTTTTGTGTAGAGATTCTGTTCCTGTGGTTAGAAAATTAAATGAGAACCTATGTTTAGTCACAAATAAATCATGAGTGAAAAATCTGAAAGTCTTGTCTAAATTTGAAACTATTTCAAATTGAAAGTTTATGAGAGTTTAAGTTGGGGTGATACTTTAAGTGTTAGTAATGGAATTTCAACACTTTGTTTTAGACTTTTCAAAAAAAAAATCAATAACAAATCCATTGTATGACATCTAACTTTCAATTAATCAAATAAGGAATGAATATTAAGGAAAGGAATAAGGAACGACTAAATTGTTACTAAATTCTGAATAGTAAATAGCGTTTGTTTAGCTGATATTAAAACTCCAGCAAATTATTTTAATGTACTGTACCTAATTTAGATTTTGAATTTTCCTTTATGCCTTTTTTATATAGGCAGCTTTAAAATATGATGTCATGTGATTTGTGCCATTCACAAACAGGCGTGAAATTCTATTCCACAAAAATGAATGGTAATTAATCCTTAAATGTCTCATCTATAAACCCACTTCAAATTTTAAAAAAATGATTTTTAGACTTTTATCTTACTGTATATTATCTAATAAAGGAGTCACAATTTGTTAAATTTGAAATAATTTATGATCTTTTTTGCTACAAGTTGAATTTTTTGGAATTGTGTTTGAATTGGTCTTCTTTGATATTGTGTTTGTATTTATAGCTTCCTTACAGGTTATTTTAGGCAAATAACTAAATAGAGAATGTTGCATAATTTTTTGCGTAATTTTTTTTTTTTTTTAACTAAACTTATGCAAAACTTGTTGGTTTTGAAAATAATTGTAAACTCTTTGAATCTCTATTTTGTTTTTTCAGTGATAGCTGGTTTGTGAGCATAAACCAAAATTTTTAGGCAGATAATGTTTAATAATACTGTTGTACAATTCTGATATCATTGAATTGATTTTAACAGTTGGAAGTTAACAGAAGATGAGCAGACTCGAACGTCTCGGATTGTACGATCTCTGCTTGCGCACACAGATCCAGACATTTGTGCCGAGACATATAAATTATGTCAAGAGAAAGTCGTAACACTTTTAGGCCCATCACAAGCTGTCAAATTAACCAACCCGATTCAGTCTCTATCTGTTCTGCTTAACTCTACGTTGTTGTTGGAGATTGTTTGTCATGGGATGACTAGTGATAATTTACAGGTAATAAATAAACTTATCTAGTCAAATAATTTATTTCTTATTTTTAATTTTCCTATTTATTTCTTATTTCTATATATGAAGGGTGTTTTTTGAAGTAGGGTCTATTTTTAATAACAATAAATCACTATAAATATGACAAAAATATGTTTTTTTCTGATTCTGCCCACTTCAAACTACCTTTTTATATAAATTTCATGTTTTCTCAAATATTTGTCATACTGTTCATCAAGCTTTTGTATTCCAGTTTCAAAGAAATCTGCCACCAGTGAGGAAGATCACTCGGTGACTGCAGTTTTTACTTCATCATTATTGAACCATTGCCCTTTAAGAAACTCAATTAGATACCAAAATAAGTGGTATTCACTGAGTACAAAATATGGTTTGTAAAGCAGATGATCAAATTGTTCTTATCCAAAACACCTGATTATAGTCCACCATAGTCCAGCCACTTAGTAAATGGCCTGCACAACAATTTCTGGAATAGGAGAATTCCCCTTCAGCTCCCTCTAACAGTCCAGTGTCACAGTGTCTACCAATTTGAGTCTGCAAACTGTTACTGTTCAGCAGTAGTGAAGGAGAAGGCGGGAGCTATGGTGAAAGAATGGAGACTCGACCTTTCACTCACCTTTTTCTCTCTGTCCCACTGATGTTCTTAGCAGGCCTTTTTCTAATCGGCTGACCTGTAGTCCTTGAGTTTATGAAGAAACTTGTGGGCTTGTATTATGATTTCTGAAAACAATAAGAGTACCTGCACATGAAGTATGGTTGTCCGAGTTCAAAGATCCACTTGTTAAAATGAGTGCAGTATTGGTATACTTTGTATGGACTGTCTCTGTAGCTGTCTCCTATATAAGTGAAAAATGATTCTGTTTTTTTATTGATCCCAAATCAGTGTTTATAATAAGGGTATTACGTAGCCGGTATGGTATAAAATTAGTTGATGGAATTTCCTGAACAATGGATACTATTGTTCTTGATTACTATGAATGTTACTAAATGGTTGTTTGCCTGGATCAAAGTAAAATGTCTAGATATATTTTATTTGTCCAGGGCCAAAACTTGGCATAATTTTTCAAATGCCTTGAAAGGAACATCATATTCTACCAGTAAGATATTATGATATTTTAATTTCTTTTACACAGTGTGTCTTTTATACTATTATTTCTACACAGATAAAAGAAGCAGCACAAGACATAATGTTGCACATTGTAAAGTGTCGTCCACTAATACCTCAAACATCTTGGGACCTTGTGTTGGCACAAGTGCTTCCAGTACTGCCACTACTGCAGTGTCATGCCTGCAAAGATACTCCACTCGGCAGATGTGTCCTCAGTATGACTGACCCTGATGTTGCGAAGTCTACTAACGTTCCTAAACTCCAGGTATTTTTTTTTCAATTTGTAGGTAAAACCAAAAACTTAGTTATTTTCATTTGTAATACAACTTTTAGCACACATTCACACTCTAACAATATACAATTTTTAAGTTATTTTCATGAAAATATTGAATTAAAAATAAGTAAACTAAGTATTTTATTAGATCAAATCATCATTTCATTTAATATATAATTAAATAGTTAATATATTATAGTGGTGGGGCAGAAAACCCAAACTGTTAAAAAAACTACTTTTCTATCAACGACAAACAAACTGTTTTTTCAAATGGGAACAAGCAGTTGGATTTGGACTGGTTTATGATTTGTTAAACAGGAACGGTTTTTCCCAACTACCACACCCACGTTCTATTCGAAAGTTGCCACAAGCGCTAAAACTGTTTTCCTGCTAACTGCTTTTCTTCTACCTGCTTTTATGCTTTTTCCCTTTATTTCAAAGTTGCTTATTACTTGTATTGAAGTAAGAACTGTTTGGTCAATGTCAACGTTTATCTCTATTTTCTTGCGAGTTGTAGTAACAACCTCTCACATTTTGTAGATACAGAGCCTAATTTTATTTAAACATATTTTTTATATTTATTATCAATCATCAATATTTTTTAATCAACTAAAAATAATCTAAATCGTTTGCATTTTGGTAAATATGCAAAGGATTATTTAAGTAAAAAAAAAGAATGCTTCTATTAGAAATTCATTGCATTTTGTAAATATAAAATGACATACATAATTATTAAGTTTTAAGAATGTAATTTAATTATTACTACACTTATAAGGATTATTTTTATCCTGCTTTATACCCAAAAACAATTTAAGGACATGGTGGTAATGGGAATGAAAAAGTAGTCTTAGAAAACTGAACGTATGTGCTTTATGTTTTAGCTGCTAATACAACTTTTAAGTTTCAGTTTTCTAAACCTGTTTTTTTCCAACAGTTTTAAAAAGCAGCTTTTTTCCTCAAAAAACAGTTTGTTGACGTTTTGTAAAAATAGCAGAAACGCCCACCTCTAATATATTATACTAATAATTGTGATCAGACTTAGTAAAAACTAAAAAGTGATTCCTAATTAAGAAAATGGGAACCACATTTGTTTTAATAGAGCAGCGGTTCAGTAAATATATAAACAAACATGAGAAATAAAGTGTACATTTCAGTTGTCATTATTTTTATTATTATTAATGGTGTTATTAAAACCAAACTGTTAAAAATAATTAACAAATGCTAATAATTCAATTTCACTATTCTAAAATACTCAAGTAAAAGTTTCTAAGTTCAAGCAGTAATAAATACTAATAATTTAATTGTCATCATCCTATATCAAGACTTAAATTTTTAATTTTAAAATCTTTGTAAAGTTCTAATCAAATAACAAAACTAAAATAAAACAGTCTCTGTAACATTTGTAATTCTAAGATATTTATTATTTATAGGTTAATGATCTTAATAAAAAATGTTAGTTAAAACACATATTCCTATCTTTAAAATATTTACACTATTATCTTCAACCTCCAGGTATTATTTTTCCTCTTGGCCTTGTAATTTACATTTCTTCTGATTTGTTATTTCCCTTATCCATTAAAATATCACTGCCTAAAGTATTTCAAATCACATGAACCGATTGTGAGAAATACTACATCTAGCTGACTGAACGTTCATTCACCGCATGATTTAAGGAGTCTTTATCTTACCATGGCCTAAATAACCAAGAAAAAGACATATTCGACCAAATATCTTATAGATTGTGATAGCAAGTACATAAACATAAAACATAATTTGAGTATTTTGTATTATCATAAATAATATCACTTATTTTCTCTGGAATAACATGATATTTGTGCTGCAACAAAGCATGACCCCCCACTCTACTTGAAGAATGTCAAATTGAATTATATTTCAAATTAATTATTCAACACAGCAATCCATTTGTACAGTACATTAAGGCTTCTTAACTCAGTGTAATGATCTTGTCCTAGTCTTTGATGGGCACTGGTGTGGAATGCACAGTGAATTTCACAAGCATGATGAAATTATAAATATTATATTGTATGTTTCAATTGTCAAAAGAGTTATTTATGAACATTTGTGTGTTTGTTTATTGTATGGAATCTTTTTATATTTAATTTTTGAAGATTTTTATATTGTATGGTGCTTACACATAACATCATTGTTAAAGGGCCAATGTTTTAACTATTGAATAACTGAGATCTGAATCTCAGTAGGCTGACAAAACTAAAAATCAAACAGAACTATATAGCATTGTGTTGATAACAATTTTAAATAGTTAACCCCACAGGGGGTGCAGATTAGCTGCATCTATTGAATGGATTTAGACGTCCCTCGCGGTACCCTAGTCTAACACACACTTACACTTACAACACTATACTTACAACTTTAACACTTTACACTGACACATTTAGGGATGCGATAATAGCCTCAATGTGCTTTTCGCCTTAAAATAACAAAGAAACTAAAATAAATAAAATAGTTAACCTAGATTAACCTTAAAATCTTGATTTAACCTTTATATATGTTCAGTCTTTTTGTTTAAAAATTCCTTTATTCAATGGGTCTCTATCTGGTAGCCAGAAAATTGTATTATATATCTTTTCAAAAAACAAGTTTTTAAATTCAATAACTTTTTGAAGAATTATTTTTAGGTATTTGTTTGTGGTTACACCATGCCATTTCATTGACTGTAGTCATATTTAATATAAAAAACTAAATTTCAAATTCTCCACTACAGTCAGATGTTTAATTTTATAACTTTTTATTAAAATTTGTCTATTAGGTTGTTTGTGGCAATATACGTCTCCTTATGCATAAGGACCCATTGAGCAGAGAAGAAGGTTGTGCCAGAATACAATGGGCCCTGAAACTTTCAAGGCCACCTGACAAACGCCTGCAAGATATCTGTATAATTGAGAAAGCTATAGTGAACAAAACTCCATCCACTGGACTTTATGAGGTAATAAATCTGAATAAATTTAAGGTATGTGATTTAATTTATTATTCGTAAAAACTGCTTTAAAATCGTAATAAAGACTGTTAGCTCAATTTTGATTTTAACATAACGGGTAGTAGGCTAAAAATAAACTAACTTAATTCATAATGTTGTTGTTTTTTAATTTTTTAAACACTTTAACCAGTTCAATTTTTCTGGGTTTTTATTGTAAGAGTAAAATTTAAATAAATAATTTTTTTTATTGATTGTAATGAACCATTTTGCAATAAAAGAATAGAATATGACAATGATATATGTAAGGAGCATTTTAAAACAGTACATAGCTGGTTAAGCATAGTATAAATGAAGAGGTTGTATATAGTATAAAATACTATTTTAAACAGTTATCAGTCCAGGTTCATTTCAACAGCTAATATATTATCTCACTTCAACACTTCTGTCTTGCAAGCCAAAACACAAAAATCTTACCCTCTCACTTACTTGTTGGTCTACCACTTCAGTTCCTCAGGAACATTTATAATCTAGATTCCTAATCAGAAGCATTTGACAAAAATTTCATACCCTGTTAATTTCTTTAAAATTCTGTCCTTGTAATCTCCTTGTCTTTAATTTTTGGTTTACATCATCAATTATTTTCATGGTTTTTATCTTTTTTTGCACCTGCTCCAGTGCATTTTTGGTAAAAACTGCTTAATGTGAGAAATGTTTCATATTCAAATCAGATGGTGGAACAAACAAATTGATAACTTTCGTGTACACTGTTGCCACTATATCAAATTTTCTGAAAAATCAAAGTACTATAGCTTTTGAGCAATATTACTGAATAAAATTTGCGGTATTTGAAGAAATTCACTTGTAACAAGGAGTGTAAGCGCTAAAAATGAATTCAGCTGCTTTTACCTATTAAATTACAACTTGTGATTGTAGATGGTACTGTGTTATTTATGAACATAATGAATTTAAACATTACATTAAGGCGCCTATATTATATTAAACTAGAAATTCACTTGTGAATTGTGTGTTTATAGATTAACAGCAAATATGAACTTTAAAATCTTTGTATTAGAACAAAGCTTTTTTTTAGATAGGTATTGTACTATAACAAATTTTGAAATTGCACAAAACATACTGATGTAATTCCTCTTATAGACTGATATTTTTATAGCATAAAAATGTTTTAGTATTATTTTTTTTAAATCTTTAAAATTAATTGTATTACTTTCATTATTCTATAATTTAGAAATATAATCTGTTTGTAATTCGTATTGTGTAGCTTGAAATATGAATTCCCATAAATGTTTTAAATTATTGTTTGTAATTTTTTTTATAGCTTTTATGTTTTTTATTTTTGTGTGTGCTGAATTAGCTATGATTATTTGTAAACCAAAACAATTCAATATTGTTTTAAATTTAATTTTCTTATTGTAACAGATTGGAAGTGTGGTAAGAGTACTAGAAGTTCTGACCGGTCCTTGTGTCGAGGCTAGAGTTCGGCAGTCTGCGTTGGTACAGTTGAGTGTGATGACCGAAGATACACGCCTGCATGATGTATTTCTGGAACAACAAGGCTTGGCTACTCTCTAGGCATTTTGCAGTCAAGTGTGGTAAGTCATCATGATGAAATCATAATAGTAGTTCAAAGAACAGTAGACCTCACAGTATATTCTTAATCAGTTACTTGGCCAACACTCTATGACAGTGCTCTGATGCGCTCATAACATTTTCCACCAAATTAACTAGTTACAAGTTAAGTTGTAGGCCAGTTAAAATTGGTTTAAGTTTGAATCTAATTAGACAATTTTTTTTTTAATGAAAAGCACATTGAGGCTATTATTGCCTCCCTAAATGTAAGTGTAAGTGTTAAAGTTGTAAGTGTGTGTTAGACTCAGGTACCACAAGGGACGTCTAAATCCTCTCGATGCAGCTAGTCTGCAACCCCAAATATATATATATATATATATATATATATATATATATATATATATATATGATGTATGTATATATAAAGGGTATATAGTACAATATTTAATTTTAAATAAATAATAAAATTTGTTTAAATGATCCAAACAAAATGAATCATTCTCTAACTCCATAAAAATTATGGTAAAAAAATGTATATTGATACATTTTCAGTCATAAGTGATTTTTCCAAACCAGTCAGTGCAACAGATTTTGAAATAAAAAAATAAAGTTTTCGTATATTGAGGAAAAACTTAAATAAACGCTAACTACCTTCAGTGTTTTACAGGATGCATGGCAAGAAGACGTTAAGGATTATGTGATTCCTATAGTAACTGTGATGAAGAACATGGTGAGATATAATTCCAAAGTGAGGCTACAGCTGTCACAGAATGTCAGTTTTTATCTGTGTGTTTTAAAAGGTAAATCTTTTATTATCTGTTATCGAAATATTTAATATATACTTGAGTAATCCATTTTCAGACAGATTTTGATAATTAAGTTGTGAAAAAATATTTTTATGTATAAATTTGGCAAAAAAAGGTAACTTCCTTAATCACACTTGTTTAAAATTAATAAAGAAAAAAAAGCTAATAACAACAAAAGTTATTATTGATTTTACAACTAGGTTTATTAAAAGATCAGCTAATATAATTTTAGATAACTTATTATTAATAGAATTACTAGTAATACTAGGTTTTTTTCAATTTTTAGTGCAGGTCTTTAGTACCTTAGACATTTCTTGTAGAACCAATTCAATTCATTATTTTTGTGAGCCAAAGTAGTTGCATTTCATTCTGAATTTGACAGGACTGTTCCTTTTGACTGAATGGAGACTACAAAGAGATGCTACACAACTTCTTGCACTTCTAGTGTTCTCTGACTTTGTCATCACTACTGTCGAACATGTGTCTTTTCCACAACTGATAATGGACAGTTTTTGTCTGCCCTTTGTATGTGATACGCATTGGAGTGTCAGCCCATATGCACAGCCTACTAACAAAGGTATTTAAAAACAAGTCTTGGTAAAAACACACATTTGAAAACATATATATATATATATATACATGCTTTGTAAATATATACAAGGTGTATCCAGAAAATAGATATAGGTTTGTTTTACTGCCACCACAGTACTGCTATCGGCACTCTGTACATTCACGTCAGTCTTCCTGGTTCATTGGCTTTTCATTGACACCATTGTGGTTGATTTGTGTAATGTTTCCAGTTTTCTGTTTGCATTTAAAATGTTTGACAATTCATGAACCCGCCAATCGTGAGATTCATTCTGTCATTCAGTTTTTGAATGCAAGGAACATTATACAGCCAAAATTCATCAAGTTTAAGATATTTATGGTGAAAAGGCAATGAATGATGGAGTGGTGAGAAAGTGGGTTAGGAAATTTAATGAAGATCAAACCAATGTCCACAATGAGGCATGGAATGGACATATTCTGTTGCCAATGATTTAGTAACGATGGAAATTCACGAGAACTGACAGTTACCTACGACAATGCTTTCTTATGATTTTTTGCACATTTAATGATCCCTTTTGTACAAGATTGTTTGAGACTGCTTAGGTTATCACAAGCTGGGTTCTAAAAATGCATACTGTTTATTAACAAATCCCAGTGACTGAACAGTGCTTTGTCATTTTTTTACTCAGTACAGTAATGATTGAGTGGACATTTTAAACCAAATCATGATGTGTGATGAAAATTGGGTTCGTCATGTCACCCCAAGCACTTTGAAACTGATAATGTGAAACACCCTGTACAGCTATGACTGTCATGATTGGCGGGATTGTTATTTGAGGAAGGACTGGATAACTTGGTTGACCGCTTTGGCAAGTGTCTGAACATTATTTGAAACTATGTAAAAAAGTAGTTTCAGGTATCATTTTTCATGTGAAAAGAATTTTTTTAACTTTTTACAATTTCTTCTTCAAAACGGTACTATTTGGATGTGCCTTGTAGTATGAGTGAAATTTTGTGCTATCAGTTTTTATAATCTCTTAGTTCTTATATAATTATGAGTTCAGTACACCCAACTAATAATATATTTTCAGAATGTTTGATGTAATATATAAAATTATCGAATTGGCTTTTTTTTAATTAATTTTATTTAATTAAAGAATTACCAATTTTTTCGAAGTTTTTCAAAAATTCTTTTACATCAAAATGCAAACATTGAATTTTTATGCAATGAAGGTTTAATGTTAATGGTTTGTTAAAATTTAAATGAGGTAGCTCGCCTGTTGTCTCCATCTGTTGTATACCATTCTGGAATATTCTTCTTATATAAAAATTGTAATTCATTATATAAATTAATTAATCCATTATATGATTAATTGAAAAATTTGTAAACAAATATTTAGTTATGGCCCAGGTAAAATTTCATGAAAATTTATTACAAGGAAGTGTTATAGACTGGAACAAAAATAGTAGAAGTCCAAGCATTTACCGGGACATTAGTGGATTAGCGAGGCACTTTTTCTGTTTGTAATGGTCACAAATAAGAAATGTCTGTTGTTTTTTTTTTTTAATTTGGTTGGCTTTCTCTTATTTCCATTTGAACAAGTAGGTGTAATCTATAAAGTGGTTTTGTTATCAAAATTATGCATTAACCATAATTTCTCAGAAATCTACTGTTAAAAACCAGTAAAAGAAAGTACCATTCAGAATAAATCTAGTGTGTATGGGAGATGCAATGTGGTGTGTCGGCAATAAATGTCTGGGCAGAAATGTGATAGTCTAGCATACATTCCAGGCTGTTTGGAAGCTGGAAGATAAGTTCGGAAATTTAGCATTGATGTTTATCCAGTGTTAGTATATGGAGCTAATTGTGTGACTTAGTTCCTGTGCTGTTTAGGCGATGACAAGTATAAAATTTGACCTTCCTGTTTGATTTTAAAATTTGGTCTAACCAAACAGATCCAGTACCCAAGTCTAACACACACTTACACTTACAACACTACATCTACGACTAACACTTTACACTCACACTTACATTTAGGCAAAATACTTTTTAGAGTAGGTTTTCTGTGTCATGTGTGTCAGTTTTGTGTAGTGGTTATTCAGTCTTGCTTGAGAAGTATTAAGTAGGAGGTTGTGAGTTTATTTCTGTAAGAGTAGGCAATAATGATCTTAGCTGTTTTTCACCTGAATAAAAAAAAATATAAATAATAAATTTATGAAAACATTTTATCTTTTAGAACTCTAGGTAGTGAATATAATGGTTGTATCTATATTTTTATTTTCATCAATTTCAGTGTCCTTATTTTGTACTAGTTAGTCTATTGAAAATTAATATGTATAAATGGAAAAAGTGAACAATTTGTTATCTTTATGTATGAGGCTTCTACTGTAAGTTATTCTCACTATGTACATGGTGTGTTCAGAAAGTAACAAGAATTTTCATTTTTTGAGCAAAATATTTATTCTTCTACATTGATGTTGTCGCCTTCAAAATAGTCCCCATTGGAGATTATGCACTTGTGCCAGTGCTTCTTCCAATCCTCGAAACACTTCTCAAACTTGATCTTTGATATAGCCTTTAGTTCTTTCAGCGATGCGCTTTTAATGTCATCTACGGCTGTAAAATGACAGCCCTTTCAGGTTCTCTTTATTTTTGGAAATAGAAAAAAGTCACACGGAGCCATGTCTGGTGAATATGGAGGCTGGGGCATCGTTACAGTACTGTTTTTTGCCAAAAATTCACGAACAAGCAATGAAGGGTGAGCTGGTGCATTATTGTGGTGCAAAAGCCATGAATTGTTTTTCCACACATCCGGTGTTTTTTTTTGTGGATCGCTTCACACAAACGGCGTTGAACTTATAGGTAGTACTCCTTATTGACCGTTTCACCTGGTGGCAGGAATTCATGATGCACTATGCCATTAATATCGAAGAACACAGTGAGCATAACCTTCACGTTTGACTGCACTTGTCGAGCCTTTTTCGATCTTTACGAGCCAGAATGCCTCCACTGTAATGATTGAGCCTTAGTTTCGACGTCATATCCGTAAACCCATGTTTCATCACCTGTTAATTATAATACGTTTCAGTAATTCTGCATCGTCGTTGACTTCATTTAGTGACTCCTAAGCAACATTAATTTGCCTTTGTTTTTGTTAAAAATTCAACAATTTGGAACGAACTTTGCTGCCACGAGTTTCATACACAAAATACTGGAAACAATGTCGTGACATGATACAATCGATATGCCAACATCATCAGCAACCTCTCTAATTGTGATTCAGCGATTGTTCATAACCATTTCTTTGCCTTTTCAACGTTTTCATCGGTTTTTGATGTGCTAGGGCGTTCGTCATCTTCAACGTCTTCACGGCCTTCTTGGAAACGCTTATACTACTCATAAACTCTGGCTTTACTCATAGCAGACTCACCATAGGCCTTTGTTAACATTTCACATACTTTGTTACACTTTATTCAATTTTTTACACAAAATTTGATACAAATTCTTTGATCCCTTTATTTTAACAAACGAAAATTGCTGAGCTCATAAAAACATGTCTAACCTTAGTGGCTGTCACAGACAAAGTCAACAATGAAAACAGCTGAAAGTTTTATCATACTTCAAGTGCATGTATACCAACATAATAAAAAAAATGTTTGACAATCGGCCTCTCCAAACCCGTGAAATTTAAAAATTCTCGTTACTTTCTGAACACACCTTGTATTATTAACCCTCTTCCCAAATGAATTTATAATTTCCAGAGGAAGATTTGAAGATGTGATTCAATCCTATTAGCACACCATTGTAGAAAAAAGGCCTTAATTAAAATTGAACTTAAAATTTAAAATAAACAATTTTAAATTGAGAAAGGTTTTATCGGTTAAAAAATTTGAATGATTTGAAGATGTGAGGCAATCATATTAGTACACCATTGTAGAAATAAGACCTTAATTAAAGATGAACTTAAAATTTCAAATAAACAATTTTAAATTGAGAAAGGTTTTATCGGTTAAAAAAGAGAAAGTCATTAATTACTCTTTACTAGAAACCAGGCTAGGAATTTGAGAGAAAGGGCAGGTATCATTATCCTAACCAGTTAGGCCCCCTTTGGTCATCAGGATGTTGTTTAACTCTGACCAGCACATATCACTTTTTTGACATAGTATTTTTTATTGACAGCATAGATTTTTTGTTTTCTTTGTGTCTTATGGTTCCCTAATCATTATATGTAAGTTTGTATGACCACTAGGGATCACCCTTAAAGGTTCTAGTTGTTAAATTTACGTTGAGTTAACACTTGAGAACAAAGGATCATCCATACTTTCTACACGTTGTGTATGGTTCCCATATACACAAATGATAGCAAATAATAATAACATGAATATTTCATCGTTAGGTTATAATTTTAAAAACAGAACAGCATTATTACCAATTTTTGTAATCAGACCTTCCATGTATAGGGAAACTGGTTTTATTAGTATCAATTTGTTTCATTTAGCCTAATGTAACCACAAGGTGGTTGAACTAAAAGGATTCTACTGTACCTATAACAAATTGACCGTCTTCAACTGCGGTATTCACTTTTCAGGAGAACTACTTGGAAATAAATGTACACAAACATTATTAGGCTTGTACTGGGCTATGGAGAAGTATGATGGCCTTGACAAAGTACTTCAGTGGACACACATACCTGATGACCTTCCTACTGATCTCTGCATTCCTTTGCAGTCACTTCGTCACTTACAAGGATCAGCGATTTCGTATAACTGTCGAAAGCTGTTGTACAATATCCAAAACGCTACAACACATAGAAGTGCTACTGAAGCTGTACACAAATTAAGATGGTAATTTTGTAATTATTGATTTTCCATTTCCTGATCAGCAAAGTATCTGAAAATGCTTTTTCTCTTTGTATTGTCAATTTATTGGACTACTTTTTCTATAATTTTTTACATACAAATTTATATGTAATTTTCTAAATCACTTCTTTATTTATGAGAATTCTAAAACCTTTCTCCAATGTTCAACTTTCAAAATTGATTTATTTATTAAAAATAATTGAGCATTAATATGTCAAAGATGAAGAATGAAGAAAATTCACAGAACAGAAGTCATACTTGATTTTAACTGAATTTATATTAATGTAATTATGTCACATATATACACACAGGACAAATCAATACTGTTTATTTTTTTAGTTCATACTGTAGCTTTTTTCATTCAATAATCAACGTTTGTCTTTTATTTCCACTACCACAAACACTTCTTTTAGGACCCATTTAATTAATATTCACCAAAAAATTTGAAACAGGATTTAAATAACAATTTGAAGCTTGCACTCAAAGACACTTAACGTTTTGTTAAATTTAAAAATCAAAAGTATGTAATACGATATTATCATAACTGTTTAATGTTTTAATGGGCTAACAAATTAAACACAGTAAAAGAGTTGATGACACACTAAGTAAAATTAAGTAGGATGACAGAAAAGATGAGTGGGCATTCTGAGAACAGTTAATTAAGGAATATCATGGAAGTTATTGCCCTACAAAAACCAAACATCCAACAATCTGAGGCTTGTGTGTGTTTACTCAACAGATAACTCTCTGTAGCACAGCACAGTGTTATTTATATATGAGGGCTGTTCGGAAAGTAACCTCCGATTGATTATAAAAAAACACCACATTTAATAAAAAAAAATTATTATATACATCTTAAAGCTACTTCTTTCCCTTATTGTTCGACATAATTTCCAAAGACATTCAAACATTTATCATATCTTTTAACTAGTTTTTCAATCCCTTCAGCATAAAAATCTGCCGCCTGTGCCTTGAGCCAGCCTGTGACTGCTTCTTTCAGCTCCTCATCATCATCAAAGCGCTGAGATCCAAGCCTTCATATGCATGAAGAGATGGTAATCGCTGGGGGCTAGATCTGGGCTGTAAGGCGAATGATTGAATACGTCCCATTGGAACTGCCCCAGAAGATCCTTGGTTGCCTGAGCAGAGTGAGGTCGAGCATTATCGTGCAAAAACACAATACCGGAAGTCAGCAAACCACAACGTTTGTTTTGTATGGCCCTTTTTAAGTTTATCAACGTTTGACAGTACACATCTTTATTAATCGTCGTTCCCATTCCATAAATTCCACCAACAACACCCCTTTAGCATCCCAAAACACAGTTGCCATGAGTTTCCTGCCAGAAAAATATTTCTGGGCTTTTTTTGGCTTGTTAGGCGAATCTTTATGGCCCCAAACCTTAGATTGCTCTTTTGTCTCAGGATTGACATACTTGATCCACGTTTCATTACCTATTGCGATCCTGTTTAGCAATGGTTCTCCTTCTTCATCATAACGATTGAGAAAGTCCATTGCAGAGGCCATTTGTTGATTTTTGTGGTGCTCGGAAATAATTTTGGGCACCCATCGAACACAGTACTTCTTGTACCCTAACTTCTCTGTCACTACTTCATACAAAACAGTCCTTGAAATTTGGGGAAATTCATCAGAAAATTCAGAGATTGTGAATTGACGATTTTCACGAACTCTTTCATCAATTTTCTGGGCAAGTTCATTACTGACCACTGACGGCCTGCCACTCCTGTCTTAATCATGGATGTTTGTTCGTCCACCTTTAAATGAACGAACCCATTCACAAACAACACCTTCACTCATTACACTTGGTCTATACATGGCACAAAGTTTCCGATGAATAGCTGCTGCCGAATATTGTTTTGTCGTAAGATATCGTATAACAGCTCTTACCTCACATTTGACGGGGTTTTCTATTGCAGCACACATCTTTAAACGCTATAAAAAACAAACTAGCACAAAGACGACGTTCACTCAACCACGGCTGGATGCCAACTGATCTGGCGCGTATGCAGGCGCAAAAATCGTAGCACTACCCCCACTACTTCACCCACAGTGACCAATCAGCGGTTACTTTCCGAATAGCCCTCATATTTACACATCTGCTTAGAAATAATTTAACAAAATGAAAACACACTTATAATATGTTCAGCCCTTTATCTGAAACATAAACTGTTATGCTGATCACTTTTCATTTCATTCCATGAATTAGACCATTGTCCAATATGACCGTTGTCCAAGTCGACCATTAGCCAAGGTATCACTGTATATATATTTAAAGAAGGGCAAGATATATTTCTAAGCTGTTCTTCCTCCCAATATCGCAATTTTCTGAACTATATTTTACTACGAACTGGCTTATTATAACTCATGCTAGGTTAACAATACGTAAGGTTAGGTGAAATAATTTCAGCTATGCTTGATTAAAAATAACGATTTTCATGTTGCAGCTATTTAGAATTAGGATGGTTGAATGATAATGAAAAGCTAGCTCGCTTGCCATGGCAAGATACGTTTTATCGTTTTCTCATAACAACACCGTCTTGTTCAGAAGATTACCAGCTTCTTTTATTGGTTCTAGAGTTCTTAATATTCTTAGTAGGTAAGTCATGCGGTTTTGTACTATTTAATTTGTTTCATTAATTTTATGTTTACACTAATTTTAACTTTAGTTACTGATTTTGATGTAAATTTTTTTACTACCATACATTTATTTTTAATTAAACAAAAATATAACATTTATGCTAAGAATTAACTCATTCTTGTCAGCTTCCATCCAAACCAGCCACCCGTTATTCATGGTGGGCTTGCTTCCACTCAACCATAGATCATGTTGTAATTGCACAGAAAACCACCATTGACATAATGCAGTATTTGAACTGGCTGATGTCTGATGCATTATACTTGATAGGTAGAGCACCTTAGTCAGCTTGGGGATTTGATTATCTTACAGATTAACAATTTACTAAGCCAAATAAACTATTATTTGCCATATTACAGTTAATATTACACAATTTTAACAGACAAAATGCAGTGGGTGGTAACGGGATTACAGTCCTCGCCTCAGCCATTGTTAAAGTTCCCATCGTCTGTGTTAGCCCAAGTGTGCACAATAGTCAGACGTTAAACACAAAAAAAAATTAAATATTTATTTTTTTAAACAGTTGTCTGACTAAAGTATGCTGGGATTTGCTTTATATAAACCAGACATTGGCATTCGAAAGGTTAATAAGATTGGTAAATTTGTTTGTTATAAAATAAACATTAGGTTAGGATTTAATAGGTTATAAAACATATTAAACATTTATTTTTAAATTTGTTTATAGATAATAAACATACAAGCTTACTTTAGAGTTTATAACTAATTAAAGTCTTGTGATCTTAATTTTGTTTACACTTGTGTTACAGAACAATTAACAGACAAAATGCAGTGGGTGGCAACGGGATTACAGTCCTCGCCTCAGCCATTATTAAAGTTTCTATCAACTTACCAAACAACTGTCAATGATGCAGTCGAGCATATAGAACTTGTGAGTTGTAACAAATATTGTAGAATAACAGAAATGTAAACTAATTGGTGCTAAGGCCTGTTTGGAAACAAATATTCAAATTTTTTAAAAAATATTTAAAGAAATTGAATCACAATAAATTGTACAAATTTTCGTTCTTGTAGAATAAGTTCTGACAATTACTACCATAACCATAGAATTAAAGCAAAGAACAAGAATAGTTGCCTTGTAGATTATGTTAGAAATAGATGGGCAGTTGTACATGTCTAATTAGCATGAATTTTATTGTGCTTATCTCTGTAAAGTCTGTTTAGTTTGCTCTGTTTATATCACTGTGGCTACCATTTTTAAAGGATAATTTAGTTAGTTAGATAAGATTAAGAAGCTTTCGGTGACACATTAAGGCAGTTTCCATATTCATTACACTGGGAGATTACTACTTTGCGATCTGTTTAGGTCATTGTTTTTATAGTTTAATAGTTCTCTATTTATGTCACATTTTTTTTTATTGTCCTCTGTTCATAACATTTTTTATGTACAGTCATTTTCTGTTACAGTAAGTCTTCCACGTACAAATGTAATGTATTCACAACAGCTGTTCAGAAGTTGAAAAGTTTATAACTCGAAAAATAATATGTTTAGCGGGCAAAATTCAAAAACAACACTGCATTTGTAACCAATTTCAGGAATAACATTGAATTAAATAACTAATTAAGAGAAGGTTATGTTTATTTAAGAAATATGAGTACATATTTGTACTTTCATAAAAATTATAACACTGTAACCCTCAATATCTGTGACTTAACTGTTCATGAACTTTGTATATGCAAGGTGAACATAAGTGTACCAGCATTACTATCCGTGATAAATATTTGCAACCCGCAAAGGGGTGCAGACTAGCTGCATCTATTGAGAAGATTTAGATGTCACTCGCGGTACCTGAGTCTAACACACACTTATTTACGACTTTAATACTTTATACTCACACTTACATTTAGGGAGGTGATGAGCCTCAATATGCTTTTCTCCTTAAAATAACAACAATAAAAATTAATATTTGCAATAAAGTAGATTTTAAAATATAAAATGACGCTTGAAAAATAATTGAAATTATTACCATAGTTTACTGTTTAGGATTGTTTCCCTATTTTACTGATTGTGACTATAACTAAAACAAATTTCCATCAAATAACTGAAGCTAGTTATAATGGATGATAGTGTATTGATGAGTTTAGCTTGCTGTAGAGACATTATCACTCGCTCTCACATTCATTCTGTAAATGTCTCTATACTTCTCCCTCTCCATCTCTGTCTCTCTGTCTACATGTCTGTCTGTCTGTCTGTTACCACACTATATGACGCATGCAGTTATACAGGGCATAGTTGAAGCACTCATGGCATAATGTAAGGAAATTTAAGGCAATTAAACAGCCTGAAAAGAACAACATACACTTTTTAATGAATGAGCGATTTCTCCTGTGAAATTCGTACTTTGTAAAACTCTGTGAATCATGAAACAAAATAAAATTAAGTCTTTTTTCAAGATCATATTTTTCTTATTGTAGTAATTAGACCTTGGTTCCCTATTTCAAAAGTTCATAAGTTGATTGTTTGTAAACAAATGGATTTATTACATATATTGGTGTTGTTATTACTGATTAGTTGTACTATATTTATTTCACTGTAGTTTCTGTATTGTCTTCAGATTCAATCCCAGTTAATATTGATTAGTTGTTGTCTATTTTCATCACTCATCACTGTTATTTTTTTAATTGTTCTATGTTTAAATTTCTGTTGTTATTGTTTAATTCACTGTTACTACTTTGTTCTGTTTTTCATGTGTTATTTATATTTTGTTGTATTTTTTTATTTCTCTGCTTATATATATATATATATATATATATATATATATATATATATATATATATATATATATATAATTCGGTTACAGATAAAGCTATATATCTGTTAGTTTTTTGTTTGTAACATGTTTTTTTGTTTAGATTGCTCTCTGTATCGCTATTGCTATTCTTTAGTTGCTTCCTGTTATTTCACTGTTTTTTACATAATCGTTTGCTTTTTATGTTGCTTTTATTACTTATTATGAATTTAGAATTTATTATGGATTTCTTTATTACTTATATGACTGTTGTTTCTTTATTACTTATGATTGTTCAGATTTTATCAATCTTATCAAAACTTATCACAAATCTTCAAAATCAAGAAAAACTAAAATTAAAAACATTTTCTATAATTAGAGAAAATGTAGTTTCTATTTTCAAACTTTCTGTTTTATTTCAACCATTTTTTTATGCATTTATTTGAACATATCATATTTAAAAAATATAAATTTGTGTCCTTTGTTGTAAAAGAAATAGTATAACACATAATGTTACACTTGCTTTCCAGAGAGAAGAAGCCTGTATGAAGTTGTTGAATCTGTGCGAGACATGCATGAAGCAAGGTATAGACCATGGCTGGAGTGTTCTAGTTAAAGTGCTGATACAGAGCTTAGATTACAGTCATACGCAAAACTTTTACAGTCTAGGTAAGCGTGACTTTGTAGGTTTTGTTGAATGTAAAAGTTATGACTGTGTGTAAATTTTGACAGAAAGTTAAGGTATGTTCTCTCATAGTATATCATTTGATCTTCAATTGTAGCTCTTATGTCTGAAGATATTTAATGTGCAATGGAGCATATAATGAATTTTGAGATCTGTAACTCAGATTCTGTATTAGAAAAATCAAAACTTTTAAAAAACATGACTGTAAAAGCAAGAATAGTCTTGCAGACGTATCTTAGAATTGTTTTTTCATCAGTTACACAAAATACAGAGATTTTTTAGCATGTTTAATACATGGCTTACATAATGAACATATGCCTCTAAACTTATAACTTTATTGTTCTTCTGTAAAAATGGAAGATTATAAACAAATCATAAAGTAGGACTGCCTGAAACTTGCCTTCCATGTGCTCCTTACATTATTTATTTGTCTTTACATTCAAATAAAAAATATTCTAATAAGAACAGTTTTTCTTAAGCTGTTTAATTCACTTTATTTTTAGTTCATTGTTTTCCTGGTAATAATTATTATAAATGAGTTTAACTTTAATCCAGTAAAATAATGTTTGAAAAATATGGAAAAATTGATGATTGAAAGGTGTCTTGTCCTAATTAATCCGGATCAGTGCTGTTTCCGGTAATACATTACCTGTTTATTGGCAAATTGTTAATAAGTTTGAATATTTTACAAGTATAGACTCTATTGTTTCAGGTTTGCTCTCCAACAAACTGAGATGTTTGCAAGGGCAGTTGTCATTTCACCCAATAGACTGCTCTGTATTCTGGATATTGTTGTCAGCCTTTCATTGTGACATCCCTCTGTCATGTATGGGTCTCTCAATCACCAGACACACGTTATACTGTTTGAACAATCTGCTGGCATCTGTTATGTCAAACAAGGTACAGAAGTCTGTATATAATTGCAGGTCTTTTTAATCACCATTAGGTTTCTTTTGTTTTTTGTAAGCGAATAGTCCTTTTAGCAGGGCAGAAATTTGAGTGTACTTAATGAAAATTAGTTTATTGGAGTATTATAAAAAAAAGTAGGCATTCTTTTACTGTTTACTTCAAACCTTTTTTTGTAATATATGTATAGCAATTTTATTTTATTTTAAATTTTGTTCTCTGATTTATGTTTTGATATTAATATACAATAAAATTTCTAAAGTCAGTTTGGGTAAAAATTATATCTGTTTGTCTGATATCTCATTGCTGATATTTAGGTTATTAAGGACACATGTGATTCAATTTTTTTTGTCTAGCAAAGATCAGTCAGGATCATTTTAACATTTAGTCTGAACTGTGCTACTTTTCTTTTAATTGTTAATCACTTAAACAAAACCATTTTTTCTGTAATGTCACGTTGGAAGATGTAAGCAAAAAAAAGTGTACAATTTTAATTGCATTGGAAAAATCTGTGAACAGTACATTATGTTTAGTTTATAGATATGTGATACTTAAATATGATATATCAGAACAACTGATATTTACAATCAAATACTGTAACTTTATTGGCTTTAAATTGATTTACACTATCATGAAGAAAACAAAATTACATTACCAGCACTCTAAAACCAGGTTCTTTTTACTTTTGCATTGTAGACTCAGTTAGGAATTTAATTTTTAATTTAATACTTTTAATTTTTTTTACTTTTCAAAATATTTTTGCAAATTTTCAAAAAAAAATGAATTGTTATAAGGTGTGGGAAGTTTACTGGGCGAATGATGAGAACTTGCAGTGGCTACCATATCTCTTGCTCAGTCGTGATGTAATTGTTCGAGCAAGTACCCTGCAACTACTCGCTGGCTTGTGCACTTCTAAAATTGCGACAGCTGCTGTACTGCGATGTATCGAGACTGTTTGGGACCAGGCACTTCGGTAAGAAAGCAATGTATCTAGGCTCCATAGGATGTATTCCTTTCATTAACAGATGCTGATAACAGAATTTGAATAGATTAGCACAAATTTTAAAACCAGTAAGTAGTATGATGTTTCTTTCTTGCATTCAAATAAAATGTTTTAATCCTTACGAGGCTAAATTACTTGAATGTAAACAGCATTCAATTAAATTAATTGAATGTAAATTAATTGAATGTAAATTACTTAAATGTAAATATTTATCTTTATGATAAATATATTCTTTATTCATTCATAAGATATTTTTTACAAATACCTTTATTCATTTTGTTTAGAAGTAAACATAAATAAAATTCATTTTGCTATATCATATCTTTATATTCATTCTAGTGAAAGTAACTAACAAATAAATATTTGAATATATTTAATATATAATGTATAGAGTATATTTAATATTTTAAAAATTAAAAATAGTAAAAAATACACAAATTTAACAAAGTAAAATTTTTATTTCTAAAAATACTTACCAAAAATATACAAATATAAAGATTAAAAAAAATACAATTAATATTAATAATACTGAAATATTGAAAAGTATTATAAATACAAATATAGAATGATCTTTTAATATTTTTATACATGAAAAACAAACTGATAAATGCTTATGAATTTACAGTATTTTAGAAAATAATAATTCAATAAAGTTAAAATTTTTATAAATGAAATATTAAAAAAACAAACAAAAAATACAGATAAACTAAAAAAAACACTCCACTATAAGCACTCTTTATAAGCAGCAAGCTCTAGGTAAGAATAACGCAGCGCACATGCTACTGACAAACAACACTCACATATATATTGTGAAGGCTTTCCTGTGAAAAGTATATTGCAGAGATATTCTTGCAGCAAGAATGTTAGATAAGCTAAAATTTTGAACTGCTAAAGTAATTTATACTTATACTTATATATATATATATATAAGTCCTATATATCCATTAAAAATATAAATATTTTTTATATAGTATATATATATATATATATATATATATATATATATATATATATATATATATATATAAATATTTTTACAGTATAATATGTGTGTGTGTGTGTGTGTGTGTGTGTGTGTATGTGTGCGTGCGTGTGTGTGTGTGTGTGTGTGTGAAAATTTGCCTTGCTAACATAGTGTTGCTAGATTTGTATTCAACAAATACGTCAGTTACAAAATTTTGTTCAATTTTTTCTTTAATCTATGTTTTAACTGGTTTTAGTATTCCAAAATTATAAAATGTGTGGAGCTTAAGATTTTTGTGAAAGTAGTGTGTGTATTACTGTAGGTTTGTTGTGGACCATATGGAAGCCAGTTTGGTCAGAGAGCAAGCAGCGATCTTATGCACAAACATCACTTGCAATGCAAAAGGAGAGGTAATATATTTTTATATGTATATATTAGCTGAAGTACCTGGTGTTGCTAGTAGAGACTTTGTATTTTTGTTCTCTTATTTTGAACGTAGAGGTTTTCATCATCAAGAAGTATCGAAATTTTCTTGTAAGGATTGGGGAAGGCGAGTGGTGTAATTTTTCAAAATCTCATTTTATTGTTTCTGATGGCCTCAAAATTGGTTCACACTGTCTTTGATTTTGCTTCCAATACAGGCCACTGTGTATTGAAGAAAGGACTACCTTTCTTCTTTGTTTAAATTTGTTAAGGATTGTTTTCTGCAGACCAGGAGTTGGTCCTTGTTTATGCCTGGAGTCACACAAATGATGCAAATGTCTAATCTTACTCAGATGCTGTCACACAGTCATGAGAAGCTTCTGTTTGGAGCTAATAGAGAGCAGCAACTGCCTCTCTTTTTGGAAGTTCATTTTTGTATTTTCTTTATTTTCTACTGCACGGGTACATACATTAGACGGAAAGCTGCATTAATCAAGTTTATTTTAATAGTTTAATAGTTTTAGGCGTATGCCTTTTATATTGTAATGTTTTGCTATTTCAGAGGTCTCCTCTGACAAAGACACAGAGGTAATTGCAATACTTTCATTATTACATATTATGTGCAAATCTGTAGTATTTTTATCTGAGTTTAGTTAAAATTCTGAGTGTTATTTTGAATATTCTGCAAAAGTATCTTTACATACTTTTGGCCCAAGTGTCATCTTTAATTTTAATTAGATGAGATTTTATCTTAGGTTTTGTAGGTAATTTTGTATTTACATAAATAGTAGTCACTATCACCTGATAAATCTTTCAGGTAATAAATCTATGTTGAAACTACGCTCCTTAAAGTCTTTAATCTTATATTTTAATTGTTGTGTTAGGAAATTGAAGTACCTTTTGTCGTCAGGTGACTACGCTTCTAGCTTTCCTTTTCGCAGCTACAAAATCTCTTACCTCTTTAAAGATTCACCCACACACATTTCCTTTTCAAGAGTATTAATCTGTGCTGCTTGCTGCAATTGTGCAACAAATTTCTCTACACCATTGTCTAGCTACTCAGTAGTTTTTAGTGGAATGTTTAGTTACTTTTTTCTTCAATCTCTCATTTGAACCTTTCCAATCTTTTATTATGTTGGTCAAGAGATGGCGGCTATAATTTGTTACTTTTTTACTTACTGTTAAAACAGCAGATGAGTGTTCCGATTACGAATTGTACATATCATCTTAACAGATGTAATTACTATGCCAGTATATTGGTTTTCTAGTTGACTAGCACAAACATGTCAGCTTTATAATTGCTGAGCATAGTTGTTTACATTTTGTTGGAATTAGCCTAGAACCTCTGTGATTGTGTTTACTATTAAAGTGTCCTCAAATCACAAATTTATCTCCTATTGTCTGAAAATAATGTATGTAACCTTCCCTAGTTACTTTTTATTTGCTTGGATGCATATAGATACACATCTGTATGGGGGCATCTTATGGATAACACTATGTTTATGGTTTATGGTTTAATGTTTAATGTTTATGGTTAAAATAGATAATAGTTGTTTTAATAGTTGTTGCTTGGATCTGATTAGTCTCAAAATTGGTTTCTTTGCTATATTTAATATTTTCTTTTAATAATACAGTTGATTCTCCTCTTGCTGAGTTATATTACGTAATTTAACTGTTCCTGCATTGCTGTTCTGTTTTGCATGGTATACATGTGCCTATTGTACCAATAAGCTTAAAACAATCTATACAGCTTATAGATAGCTGTAAAACAAAACAGCTCAGTAGTTGATGTGGCTAAGGCACCAGTCAGTATGCTGAGTCTCTGAACTGCGCATCTCAAGGTTTTAAGTTTGACACAGTTACTTCACCGTTTCCAATAATGCTGATTGCTTGTCCTTAATCTATCTGGCTAAAGCGTGAACATCTTTACCTGAAAAAGAAAAAGTGCCTTTTGAATTTGGGTAGTTACATCACCTTACTACTTATTGTGTAGTTCTCTACATTGATTTTATCTAGTTGTTGGAAATTTGAATTGCTAATAACGAGCAAACTTGCTATAATTGTCATAACGCTACCATACCAATAGTTCTGATAAGAATTTATCCAACAATTTTTTTTTAAATAATATGCTAATAACTGTTTTTGTAATTTTTAACAAATTTACATTAAATGGGTGGTGAATTCTGTTTAATGTGGTGTAACAGAATTGCCACCCATGTTTCTTCACCTGTGACAATCATGACCAACAACAGTGCATCACTCAAGAAAAGTCAAGTTTTTTGCACCTCAGTCAATATTTTTGGTACTTAAGTGAGAGCACAACCTATAATAATTTAAGTATTCTAACACAGTTTCGTAAAAAATACTTTTTGAAACTTGAGGAATTTAATTAAATAAAGATGAAATTATAAAGTGTCTGTCCTTTTGAACATTTTCATTAACTTTTCTCATCTGGTCTTTAGTAATGTCAGAAGGTCCCCACTTCATTCCTCATCATGAACATTCATGTGGCCATCTTTAAAAGCTCTAATCAATTTTCTTACCGTTCTATCGCTCGTGGTGTTTCCTTCATACATTTCACCAATCTTCTGATGAATTTCAGCAGATTTTGTCTTTTGCATTAAGCTAAGGAATCTCAGCGTGTATTTGACAGTTGATGGAATGTTCAGTTGACTGAGACGTTTTAAATACAAACACAAATATGGTAAAATCTTTCAGTAATGGTGTCCATAGCTAACTAACAGATACAATTACTTAACGCTGCAGTGGCCAAATGTTAGAACAGTAACTACCTAAAAAACACCCAGTATTAGTTAATTACACTTGAGAACTGGAAACTTTAAATATAATTGTTTAGATTTGTATATGTTTATATAATTGATTTTTTTTTTTTATTTGAAATCAAGGTGTGTGTTACTTCTGCTCTGGAAGTAGGACTTTGCCGAGAATTTGCAGTTGCAGTTGCACAGTTATCTTTAGAGGACATTGTTGATTTGGATGTGGCAACTGAGAATTCCATTAAAGCAGGTATTTATTTTTTTCTAACGTTGTGTCTCTGGAAGAAAAAAAATTGTGTTTTGCTAAATTTAAAACAATTCTAATTAATAATGTAGAAGAATTCCTATCTGGCTTGTTTGTAACTTTGGGTTTGCTTGATTTTTATAATCATTTGATTTATATATGCCTAACCACATGAAGCAATATAATGTATTGAAAGTGAAATTTAACAAAACGAAAAACATAATTATTAACAATAAATATAATGCATATTTATTATATTAATACAACAAAGTATCAATTATGTAATTGCAAATACTTTTATCAAAAAATATGTTTTAGCGCAGAGTGCTAAACATCATAAATAAATATCATGTGATGAATCACATTAAATGTCAGATATTGGCACTGGATCAATATAAACAGATTTTCAGAGCAGAACTAGCATGTCTTTGATACAATTAGATGAATAATTTCAGTTTTTCTTAGCAACTTTTTAAAATAAAATCCAGTATGTCCCTTTGACTTTCTATTTTGCCTTTTTTTCATAAAATATTATGATATGAATTCATAACTTCTGCAACATTACAAATAAGTCACAGTGGAGGTTATAAAAATATTCCATGAGTCACCTGTTTGTTTCGATATTAAATGATTGGTCTCCTTGACCTTCTCTTCTAAATTAACCTTTATGGAATCAGTAGATTTAAAATGATTTGAACCCTTATCAGTCAATTCTTCTTCAATAGGCTTATCCTTGTCTGCTTCTACCGATTATGCAATTTCATCTTCAGTCAGACTTTTCATAGTTATCTGGGACTAAATCGGCATCGGAAGCCACTGTCCAAATGATATTTTGTGGTGGAAGTGCTGTCTACTTACACTTCTATTACATTAAAGGAAATGTCTGATGGCACATAGTTACCGATTGCAGCTAACCAGCTCAAAGTAGCTGACCAGCTCCAAAAATGTGTTGAACCTTAATTTATCTATTTTTGATTATTTTATTTAATACAGTGTTTCATTAAAACAGACACTAGAGAGCTCTATTTAGTCCTTTATAACAGGGATCTTTTGTAACAGGTGCTTAAATTTGTTTCGACTTTAATTTGTCTAAGCTAATATCAACTTGTTTATTAACTTTTAGCATGTTTTTTTTTTATTTATTGATTGTTAGCGTATATTTTTTTATTAATTGTTAGCATATATTTTGTTTATCAATTGTTAGCATATATTTGTTTATTAACTTTTAGCATATATTTTTATTGATTTTAGCATATATTTTTTTATTAATTGTTAGCATATATCTTTTATAAATTGGTAGCATATATTTGTTTATTAACTTTTAGCATATATTTTTATTGATGTTTAGCATATATTTTTTTATTAATTGTTAGCATATATCTTTTATCAATTGGTAGCATATATTTGTTTATTAACTTTTAGCATATATTTTTATTGATTGTTAGCATATATTTTATTATTAATTGTTAGCATATATTTGTTCATTAACTTTCAGCATATATTTTTTTATTAATTCATAGCATATATTTTCAGAAAGTGAAATATCTGAGTATGAACTGCTACCTTCAACTCCTGGTTTCATTGCAGCCGGCTGCTGTCTTATCAACAACCTAATGACATTAAACAAACAACAGATACACAGTAGCATGAAGGAGGATGGCCTGGAGGGAGCCTTATTTAGGTTAGTGGTTGAACTGAAAGTAATAACTTATTAGAATGGTTGTTTATGACATACTTATTAGAGGCTAAATTTCATATTGTATTTTTATTTTTCCTGGTTTTGTCTTATGACTTAAAATGAATACATTGGATAATTACATATTTTAGGACCAAAATCCTATTATCAAGCCATCAAAAAGTTATTTGTGCAAGGAGGTCTTACTTGTTATAACAAGCATACAGCATCATTTAAAGCTGATTAAAAGTCCAATGACCATTCAGTGCCACATCCTTGAGTGCCTAGATCTGTTTATTGGGTAGAAATTATTGGAGCCTTTTTTTGCGCACAGCTCTTTTCAATTTCTCCTTAGCAAAATTTGAAGTGGTACACAAGGGCAGGACATGTTCCAAAGTTTGCTTTGTGTTGTGGCATCATATGGCATTTACTGATATTGCTGTGTTAAAGTATCTTCTCTATATGAGTGTGTCAAAAGTGAAAACAGGTTCATTATGGCTGTGTCAACTAGAACTATGAAAGATATTGCCAACATATCACTGTTCACAAGTTTTAAATTGCTGATGTGAACACGCACATTGTAATTCTTTTTATATTCTTCTTCTTTTCTGCTAGGATTATTGTCACTATGTTGAGTATAATGATCTGCCTTCCGTAGCTTCGTCAATTCTACTTTTGTTGACATGTTTCGGAGAACTTCCATCTTCAAAAACTATATATATATATATATATATATATAAATATATATATATATATATATATATATATATATATATATATATATATATATATAGTATAGATATAGTTTTTGAAGATGGAGGTTCTCCGAAACGCGTCAACAAAAGTAGAATTGACGAAGGAAGGCAGATCATTATACTCAACATAGTATATGCACATTGTGTTTGCACATGTGTTTTAAATTGAAAGCACACGCACAAACATCCTTATTAATCCCAGAGGTTAAATAATTTTGTAAAGTTTTGTAATTATTAAAAGAACTAATAATAATCAAAATACAGTGGTACCCCAGTTAACAGTCTTAATTCGTTCTAGAACTAAGACTGTTTTCTGAGTTGATTGCTGTGTGAGTCAGTGTTTACAATAGAGACATATGAAAAACATTTTAATTTGTTACATAGAAAAAAATAATTGAATACTCACTACTAATATGTCAAAGATGAAGAATGAAGAAAATTTACAGGACAAATCCTGTATATATATATTTTTTTTTTAGTTCAAAAGTCAAAGTTTGTCTTTTACTTCCACTACCACAAGTACTTCTTTTTGGACCCATTTAATTAACATTCACAAAAAAAAAAATTGATAACAGGATTTAAATAAAAGTTTGAAAGTCACTCACAAAGACATTTAACATTTTGTTAAATTTAAAAATCAAAAGTAACACAATAATATTATATCTGTTCACATTTTTTAATGGGCTACCAAATTAAACACACAGTAAAAGAGTTAATGATACATTCAGTAAAATTATGTATGATGATAGAAAAGGGAGTAGGATAGGGCATTCTGAGAACAGATAACTAAGACATATCGTGCAAGTTACAAAGACCAAACACCCGTCAATTAAAGGCTTGTTTCTTTAATTCAGCAGCTTGTACTTTCTGTAGCCCAGCCTAATGTTATTTCAATATTTATACATCTGCTTAGAAATAATTTAACAAAATGAAAACACTGTTATAATGTGTTCAGTCCTTTATCCGAACCTAAAATGTTATGCGGTTAATTTTTCATTCCGTGAATGCTGAACATTGTCTGAATGACCATTGTTCAAGTAGACCGTTATCACTGTATCACTGTAACTTTAATCCACTTTCGGCCAAAAACATGTAAATTATAACAGTAATAAAAAAACTTCCTTTACAGATGCTTAAACATAGACAACTTTTTTACTTGGATAGTAATTAATCTGTCTTACAGAGTATAATAGGAGCAACACAATATCATTGAAGTCTGTTATATTAATCACTATAAGTACCTAAACAAATCTCTAATTTCAAATTTTAATACATAAGCATAGCATAACAGTTTTAGAGTAATGAGAGTTACAATAAAAAGAACCTTAATCCGTTAATAAAGTATTAACGGAATTATTTCTTTTACTTGTTACAGATGTTTAATGGAACTCAAAATAGTTAACTCTAGTGAATGCATGAAGATGTATACAATAGTGTGCAACCTGCTTTGTCATTCCATCGCCTCTAATCCAACGATGGCCGTCCAAGTTCTTCCAGCTGTCATAAAACTACTAGATCCTTCTAAGTTTGTTCAAGGTAATATTATATATCTCCATTTCTAATTAAGAGAATGTCTTGCTTTTAATCCTGTTGTTGTCTTTTATCCGCTCTTTTTGACACATTTTACATTAACTATATTTTTAAAAGTTATGATAGTTCTTAATTGTATTTTTTGAAAATGGTGATAACATGAAATGTGTTGTAAAAAATGACAAAGAAAGCAACCTAATATTTGCAACAATATGTAGTCATAAGTGTTTTTGGAAAGTTTGCATATATTTTTATCAGGTAACTTTCCTCAAGGAAAAGTTTTTTATTATATGAAACTGAAAATATTTGAATGTCCAAATGTTTAGCATTTTACATATATCGAACACCCATAAACCATATACTCTCTCTATGGAATTAATGGTCTTGATGATGAAAACCGGCACTGCTTTTATCGTATTCTTCCAAAATAATGTCCGAATAAGAAAACACTTAGGTACTATCCTGTTTTTCTATCCATACTGGCTAAAAAGTTGTTCTGATCTAAGTTTTTATGACAAATTTTTAGTTGGAAATTAAATTTTCTACAACTTTAATATTTTTAACTACTGCTGTTATCATGTAAAATGCCCAAAACATTTATACCGTCGTAGTAAAGTACGGTAGTTTATTATGACTTCGAAAACCATCACAATAAGACATATATTGCTCGATTGTGATGGTTTCCAAAATGTGCGTGTTATGTGTGGTCTGAGCAACTGTTTGCAGACGATGTTGGGAGATAGTGCCTCGGCCGTTGACCGGGTTCTAGACTTCCTTCATCGTCTGAATGTTTTTAATAAAATTTAATTTATTGTATTTGTAATTTCTTGTGTTATTTTATATATTTATTTTATTTAAAAACTTTATTTCTGTTATGTTTTGCATACTTTTACGAATTGTTATTAAATTTTATTCATTATTTATTGTTATTTAGTTTTAAGTGTAATATATCTATAATTGTTATCTACATTTTTACTGTTATAGTTTGTTGTTGTTTTTTTTCTTAAGTACAATTTCGTTTAATTTTCTTTGTATATACTTTCATTCTTCGTGACGGCGATGATAACCTGAACGGTTTTTCGCCGGAAAAAAAAAAAAAAAATCAAAATTGTAAAACGCAATGAGAAAATTTTGTTGTTTGTTAATGTTATAAAAACAACTATCAAGGTATTTGAAACATCATTACTGTTACTCTTATTTAAAAGTCCCATTTTGAAACATGTACAGTTAGAGCAGTAATAATATTTGAAATCAGCAGTAACCATTTTCATTGTTTTGCTAATGTTAGTTTTAATTCACTGTAAGCAGAATTGGAACAAAACAAATATTAAAATTAAATCTTTTATTTTTCATATTATTTTTGTATAATGGGGAGAGCAATGCCCCTCCCCATGATCCCCTTAGGAATTCCCCAGGCTACATTATACTTTATATCTGATTTAATTTTTATCAAAATATTTGTTTCCTAATTATATTTTAGAACTTATTGAGGTATACATTACTTTTTCTATTATGCAAACGAGATAAACTTTTTGCTTATTGTGTAATGTTTTATTTTTGATTGGTTCATCTCCAACCGACATAAATTTCTTTAAGTTCTTCATTTCTTGTGGTTAGAAACATAACTACTGTGCTAATAGCTTGTCGATAAAAGCCTTGAATTTTTGAAATTCAAGTCTTAAAATCATTGAATTATGCTTGAATTATTTGAGCTTGGATCACTGGACACCCGGAATTAACAAGATATTATAGTTATAAATAGTTTCCATCTATATGTGTATCTTTATATTTTAATTTATTTAAAAAAATATAAACAACCATTTTTAAAACTTATTTTAAATGTAAAAATTATTATAAAATTCAGATTCATGAAAAAACATTGCTCAAATATAACACTCAAAATAAATTGAACGAAAAATGCTTTTAGTTTGAAATACATTTTTAGCGCAACCTTGCTTTATTTTGAAAAGTGACTTGTATTCTGATTTAATTAATTTGTTTAATGTTTCAGAAAAAAGTGGCGAAATTAAAAAATTGTGGCGAGAAGGTTGGAATTTGTTATCTGCCATTTTATCCTTGAATAAAGCACACACAACTTTACCTGCATCAGTAGTCACAGCATTGTGTGACAATATCTGCCAATCAGTCGACAGTGCTTTACAATTAAGTGCCTTTCATGCTGTATCAGCTATTACTTCCAGCTCTGCATTGGATGATGGTAGTTCAAATTAACAATGTATAATTTGCATGTTAGTGGATATTTAAGTATTTGTATACCTTTCCAGTAAATGCAGATTGCTACATTATCATGTTCATGTAAAAGGAATTTGGAGATAAATACAAATACAATATCATTAGTGTGAGCCATTACTCCTATTGCTCTACAGATTACTTTATTTCCAGAAAGTGCTGTTAAGGTGTGCGAAAGCCTAATGGATCAATGGCAAACTGTGTCGGGTAAGAAGAGAATTGCTCTTGTTCAAGCCTTGACCTGTATTGTTGGAGCTGGGGAGCATACAACAACTGCGGCATTTGAGATGGGACTTCTTCGCTACCTAGTTATGCACCTGAGACAGATACTTGTGGGTTTAACAGTTAAAGCGGGAAACATTCAACAGTTAAAGAAGGTTGGTGTGATATTACTTCTTTTGATTATTTTTTTACTCTTAATTAGACCACAAAATTTTTGTGACAAATTTTTATTTTTACATTAAAAGTCTTGTACATTTTACTGTACCTTTACAAGACTGGACTTTACAAGAAGACTTTACTTTACTGGACTTCACAAGAATTTTGTTTAAATCTATTTAACAAAAAATATTTGACCAATGAATAGAGTACTCAGTGTTTGTTGATGTTTTTCTTCTGTACCTTTTCTTTCAACAAAGGTACGATTTGTGTTCAGAAAGTAATGAGAATTTTAATTTTTTAAACAAAATATTTATTTATTCTTCTACATTGATGTTGTTGCCTTCAAAATAGTCCCCATTGGAGATTGTGCCAGCGCTTCTTCCAATCCTCGAAACACTCCTCAAACTCGATCTTTGAGATAGCCTTTAGTTCTTTCAGCAATGCGCTTTTAATGTCATCTACGGCTGAAAAACGACAGCCCTTTAAGGTTCTCTTTATTTTGGAAATAGGAAAAAGTCACACAGAGCCATGTCTGGTGAAAATGTAGGCTGGGCCATCGTTACAGTACTGTTTTTGACCAAAAATTCACGAACAAGCAATGGCGTGAGCTGGTGCATTATCGTGGTACAAAAGCCATGAATTGTTTTTCCACAGATCCAGGCGTTTTTTCAGATTGCTTCACACAAACGGCATTGAACTTGTAGGTAGTACTCCTTATTGACTGTTTCACCTGGTGGCAGGAATTCATGATGCACTATGCCATTAATAACGAAGAACACAGGAGCATAACCTTCATGTTCAACCATACTTGTCGAGCCTTTTTCAGTCTTGGCAAGCCAGAATGCCCCCACTGGGATGATTGAGCCTTAGTTTCGACGTCATATCCATAAACCCTTGTTTCGTCACCTGTTATAATACGTTTCAGTAATTCTGCTTCATCGTCGTTGACTTCATTTAGTAACTTCTGTGAAACTTCCATTCGCCATTGTTTTTGTTCAAAATTCAACAATTTTGGAACAAATTTTGCTGCCCCGCGTTTCATACACAAAACATTGGAAAGAATGTCATGACATGATCAAATCAATGTCAACATCATTAGCGACCTCTCTAATTGTGATTCGGCGATTGTTCATAACAATTTCTTTCACTTTTTCCATGTTTTCATCGGTTGTTGATGTGCTAGGGCGTTCGTCATCTTCAATGTCTTCATGACCGTCTTGGAAACGCTTATACCACTTGTAAACTCCTGCTTTACTCATAGCAGACTCACCATAGGCCTTTGTAAACATTTCATACCCTTTGTTACACTTTATTCCATTTTTTACGCAAAATTTGATACAAATTCTTTGATCCATTTCTTTTAACCAACGAAAATCGCTGAGCTCATAAAAACACGTCTAACCCTAGTGGCTGTCACAAAGTCAACAATGAAAACAGCTGAAAGTTTTATCATACTTCAAGGTCATGTATACCAACATAATAAAAAAAATGTTTGACAATCAAACTCTCCAAGCCCGCGAAATTTAAAAATTCTCTTTACTTTCTGAACACACCTCATATTTGTTTATTTGCTAATATGATTATTATTACTTTGTGCACTACAAGTACTGTGTAAGTTTCATACCAGTCAGATTATTAGAAAGAAGATTTGTTTGTAGAATGTAGTGGATGTCAACTATAGACATTTGTTCTTTAACTTCCCTCCACCTTCAGTAGATTATTAAGGATGCCCATACAATTCATGTACTAAACCATAAAAAATCATGAATCATCTGTACCTATATAATTTAAGACAGTGTGTGTTTAATATAGTAATTTTATATTGTATTGTAATGCCAACAATACTGGTATTTTACCATTTTGTTTCTAAAATTCCTTACTGAATGTTGATAACTTTGAACACTTCAAATAGTGAACTTCAAATTGAACACTCCATTACAAAATCAGTGATATTATTTTTAGTAATATAATAAATAAATTCTAATGGATTTTAACAATATCTAAAACTGATTTTTTTACCTTTGTTACACTTTATTCCATTTACGCAAAATTTGATACAAATTCTTTGATCCATTTCTTTTAACCAACGAAAATCGCTGAGCTCATAAAAACACGTCTAACCCTAGTGGCTGTCACAAAGTCAACAATGAAAACAGCTGAAAGTTTTATCATACTTCAAGGTCATGTATACCAACATAATAAAAAAAATGTTTGACAATCAAACTCTCCAAGCCCGCGAAATTTAAAAATTCTCTTTACTTTCTGAACACACCTCATATTTGTTTATTTGCTAATATGATTATTATTACTTTGTGCACTACAAGTACTGTGTAAGTTTCATACCAGTCAGATTATTAGAAAGAAGATTTGTTTGTAGAATGTAGTGGATGTCAACTATAGACATTTGTTCTTTAACTTCCCTCCACCTTCAGTAGATTATTAAGGATGCCCATACAATTCATGTACTAAACCATAAAAAATCATGAATCATCTGTACCTATATAATTTAAGACAGTGTGTGTTTAATATAGTAATTTTATATTGTATTGTAATGCCAACAATACTGGTATTTTACCATTTTGTTTCTAAAATTCCCTTACTGAATGTTGATAACTTTGAACACTTCAAATAGTGAACTTCAAATTGAACACTCCATTACAAAATCAGTGATATTATTTTTAGTAATATAATAAATAAATTCTAATGGATTTTAACAATATCTAAAAACTGATTTTTTTACTTTCTTATTATACATATGGACTATTAAAAAAGTATGGTGGTTATGAAAAAAATGTTTGGAGATTTTGAATGATTTATAAAATCAGGTTCCAAAAAGCTTGTCTATGCATATTTCTGGATGCTGTGCGTAATTAACGATTGTAAATAAAATTTGGCTGTATCTCAGGACCTTTTAAATTAAAAAAATAATTGTCAAATCTTCTCATAAATTGTCGTTCTCAAGTACAGGGCCATCGTATGGATTAAAAGTTATAAAAATGAACATTATGTAGTTAAAACAATAATCTATGCTAATCATTAAACATTGTATTAATGTAGATTTTAGTTTTTTTTTTATATAATACCGTTCCGCTTCCGTCTAACAGCAACCCTGCCTAAGTATCCTAACTAAATGTATGGGTCATTATAACAAGTATAATTTTCAATATCTCAAAAAATATCCCAATTTATAAAAATTTGAAATTAATTAAATTTATTTTTTGGGAGTAAATAAAGAAAGAAAATAAACCCTGACTCTTGCCAGGGTTTGTTTTTTTTCTAGTTAAATAATTAGACTGCATTTTTTAAATTCTATTTATTACTTGAAATTTGGTAAATTGATTTCAGATATTTGTCTTCATATTTGATCACAATTCGTTCAAAATTTGATGAATCAATTTGAGAAATTAGTCTGCTTTTTTAATGTCATTAAAAATTTAGTTTTTGAGGACCTAATTAAAAGTAATAAAGTTTGTGTAATGTTTTTGCACTATTTATTTATTTAATAATTCTTTCAGGGAAACCATCTATTAAATGACCTGAACTTACACCTTGGACTAGTGTGTAACTTCCTCGCAAACAACACTGTTGTCAAGTCAGCAGCTGCAGAGCTAGGTCTTGCTGACCTGCTGCACAAGCTGTGGGTCTGGTGCCAGGTGGATGATCAGCTGATGCTGAGAGTTCTGCATACGCTAATCACCTTCACTGCTGACTGCCCTCATAGTATGTTTGTTATATTTTATTTTATCAATTTTAAAAAATAATAATGTTGAATTTCTAGAAAAACTGTAACTAGTTTTTACATTCTCAATGTAGAAAGTATCTTAATTGTAAACAATTTAGATTTTGATAATTACGAGGGTTGATCAAATATAAACGAGACTGACTTTCTAAAAACTTTTCCGTTGGACATTGAACTCTAAAGGGTGGGGTTTCAGGTAGCCTGGGAGGTTTGGGACGGGCGTAGATGGGCAACATTTCCGTTCGGACCCTTCAGTATAAAACTATACAATGAGTGAGAGTGAAGTGCACGTTTCCGTGGAGCAGAGAATTATTATTAAGTTTTTGGCCAAGGAGGGGTCAATCCGACTGAAATCTTTAAGTGGATTGACGGCTCAATATGGGGACAGGACCCTGACAAGAGCTCGCGTTTTGCTTGGCACAAGGAATTCGCCGAAGGACGGAAGCAGTAGAAAACCTCAGCCATGATCGTCGCCCGACCATTTCCGTCCACGGACGAAAACATTGATGCTGTTCGAAGCTCCTGGACGAAGACATACGATATCGCTGCGATTTATTGCAGATGAACTCCAGTTGAGCTATGGTAGCGTTCAAAAAATCGTTACATCAAACCTGGAACTCAGCAAAGTATCTGCAAGGTGGGTTCCACGAATTTTGACCGACGTTCACAAACGGAATCGTTTGGAGATTTGCCAGCGACTATTGACCCAATTTGAACGAGATGGTGAGGCATTATTAAACCGGATTGTCACCTGTGACGAAACATGGGTTCACCATTACACTCCCGAGTCGAAACAGGCAAGTATGGAGTGGCGGAAGAGGGGAGAGAGGCCAAATTACGATCGTCGGCCGGGAAGGTAATGGCCACTGTATTTTTCGACAATCAAGGCGCCATTATCATCGATTTCCTCCATCAACGACGCACAATAAATGCACAATATTATTGCGATGTTTTAGAGGCATAAAAACAGTCTTTTTCGTAGGAAAAGGAAATCTAAACCGCGAGAAACGTCATTCTTCTTCACGATAATGCCCGACCACATTCGCTTAACGCTACGAGGCTTAAACTCGATCAAATTGGCTGGGAACCAATGGAACATCCCCATACAGTCCAGACTTATCACCCTGCGACTATCACCTGTTTGGGCCACTCAAAGAGGCGCTTGGAGGCCAGCGTTTCGAAGACGATTCTGCGGTGGAGACCTTCGTGCTCCAATGGCTCAATGAACGCCCGAGAACTTTTTACGAAGATGGAATTTAAAAACTTCCAATCCGGTGGGAAAAATGTATTACTCGTGCGGGAGACTATGTAGAAAAATAAGTTGTATCAAGAATAATTTGTAAGTAAGCAATAAATTTTTTAAAAAATCAGTCTCGTTTATATTTGATCAACCCTCGTATGTTTATTTGATGGTCCTCTGTATACTAAACGAATTGACCAATAAAAATGAAAAAAAAATCTAAATTCTTTTAAATAACTTTAATCAAATTTTAGTTGAAATGTAACCATAAGTAGAGCAGCTAAAGTCAAGTTGAACGCAAGTGGAATCATGTAAATACTTGTTAAATGCAAGTTAAGCAAATTGAATTGATAGTTCACTCAGATTGAATGACTTTAATATATTTTAGTTTCAAGTTGTTTGATGAAAGGTTTGTTTACATCTGAGCGAAAATTGGTGACCAAAGCAGAACCTAAATTTGTTATTAAATATTGTTAGTGAATGTTGTTCAGGTTAGAGTTATTTTTTTAATAAAAATTGAATTACAGTTTCATCAAATTATCAAGTTTAACTAATTAAATTTATCTTCATTTATTCTGAGGCTAGATTAAATTGGACTAGTTGATAAAGGTTTGGTTACTCCTGGTACTGCAATCAAAGGATTTATTGTGAAACTAAGCTTCTTATGTATTAATTTAGCCGACTAGTGCCGTTAAATAATTTGAGCAGGTCACAGACTATCTCATTCAGCAGGAAGTCCTTGGGGTGCTGGAAAACAACACCCTTTTCCTCTTGCTGACCAGAGTTTCACAGTCATAGATTATGTAACCTCAGTTTTCTCATCCGTCCCACATAGCCTGCACACAGTTTCTTTAAGTTTCCCCTTCTCCAAACCATAGTGCACTGTAGTAAGTCTCATAATTCGTGAGTTGTCCTCTACATAAACTGTAGGTACCTAGAGGAATTTCTTTCAATAGGCATTCTTGGCTGACAGCTCTCCAGTCTTCAAGTACAGTTCCCCATCAGTCTTGTCATTGCAGCAAAGTTTTTCTTTACCTCTGCCTCCAGGCAGAGCCTTCAGATGTCAGTGTCTTATGGTTAAAGGAACTTACACATTTATCAGTGACTCCTGAGCTTCAGCTATAAAAAACTTGTTTCTCATCATCAAGGTTTGATCCATAGGAAAGCAAAGATGATTCCAATTAAACCTACAAGCAGACACAGTCAGTAACTCAAAACCATTGAACTTCTGTAGGTGGGTTTTCCGGTCAATATATCTATGATAATATTAGCTGATATACACATAATATTACTGATATACACATCGCAAATAGCGATACTGGCTTTCTGTGCACTTTTTGTAATGTCACAAATATTGATGCCACTGCACTCAAAGTATTTGTGTAAAATCAATTGAAGCTTAATAATAAAGAAATATCTTTGACATGATTTAATTTGCATATTTTTTCGTACCACAAATTGGTTTAGCTATTAATGATTGTTGTTGGTTTTTTTTTTTTTGAGGGTTAATAGTCTATATTTTGCCTTGGGTGCCAATTTCTCCAGAAACGCTCTTCATTACCAGTACTAAATGACACTGATTGTAATGTGACACTAAACAAAGTAAATTGAATTTTAGGTGATATAGAGATATAGTCATCAGATGTTAAATTTGTTTTGCAGGTGCTCAGACGTTGGTGTTGACCAGTACAATGACAGGTGTAGGCCAAAGGAAAACTCCTTCTTCACATTCTTTTATACACACACTTGTACTACTGACTAGGAACATCACCCTCAAGAAATCCAAAAGTGTTCTCTTGTATTGTTATCGCATGCTTGTCAAGCGCATGAGTGTAGGATTGTTATTGCAAAGGTAAACATATCTAACAAATAATCTGTTGGAATAACGGCATAGTAATAATAAATATGTGCATTAATAATATTACATAATCTTTATTATTTGATAGATAATGCAGCACTTCTTGTTACTGGTTGTTCATAGGGAATTTAGGTTCTGGCTGTGACAGATTATCCAGACATAACTGTTTTTGTTCTCAAAGGACCTGTTATTTATTTCAGATTTCAAAATCTATTTCTTATAAAACTACTATTACAAGGGATTTCCAGTAAGTACTTTTTGGAATAAAAACAAATAAACATGACAGAAAACATTTTATTATATGAATTTGATAGCCTAACTCAAGCTACTATTTAGCATAATTCCCGTCAAATTGAGAAACTTATAGTAGTACATTTTGTTGATATCATTATCATAGAGTACTGTGCTTCTAGAGTCTGAGACTTTAATCATTCGTTCACGTCTTTCTGCATTTCCACATTGTTGAAACACAGGGTTACAAGCCAGGTCTTCATGTGTGGAAACAAGTGGTAGTCACTTTGCACCAGATCTGGATTATACGGAGGATGGTAGAACACTTACTAACAGAAACCAGCTAAGAGCTTCCAAGTGCAAGTGCGAATTGTGATAAAGCAAAACCTTTGCACTCAGCATTGCTGGTGCTTGCTTTCAATTACTAATCTCTTTTTTTAATATTTGTCTATATCTCCAAGAGGTAATAAAATTTCAAGGAAATTTACAAGAAATATACCTTTCCTGTCCTAAAAAATGGTCCCTATGATTTTACTTGTTGACAGTGTCTGCAAATATTTCCTTGGTTTCCCGGGGGAATCTGTGTATACCCTTTCATAGACTTTTTATTCTCACAATTGACATATTTTACCGAAGTCTCATCTCCAGTTATGACAAAAACAAGAAGTGAGTTATCATCTTTGTCATAGGCCTCTAGAAATATCAATGATGCCATCAAGAATTTTGGTACCCATCTGGCATAAAATTTATGGTAACTAATTTATCCTTTTTCAATTTCATGCAACTTTGTAAAGTTTGATGAAACCCAACAAGAGTTCCGAAATTATAAAGCATCAGTTTTCAAAATTGTTTCATTACCTTTGACACCAGTTCATCAGTCACAGTGCTTAATAGGCTGTTTCATTCTTCATAGTGCAGCCATTTTTAATTACAATGCACTGTTTCATTCCATCTTCACTCATTACATTGTTTCTGTACACTTTATAAGGTTTTAGATGAATTCTTAATTCGCTTGTTGTTTTCTGTTAACAAAAACCTGGCCAATGATCGCACTTTACAACTGGTGGTATTTTCTATTGCAGCACATATTTTAGAACTGCACACTGAATAAGGGACACCAAGACTGTAGCGGTAGCCTCGCCCTTTGGCATGTCAGCCCATAAAATAAGTTACTTTCTGCATTGGTTTTCAAGGAAATAAAGAAAGGTTGTTCACTACACCACATCCAGTCGACCAAAGTAACTTCATTCTTGCCAGTTAGCTCCGTTTGAGCTAAGTCTTGGTTTTGTGCATTCACATTCATTTCATTGGGAGTTTTTTAAGTAGTGACTGCAGTAAAAAATCCTGCCAAGTCTGATTCTTGTTTTTTTTTTAAGGCAAAAAGCACATTAAGGCTATTGTCGCCTCCGTAAATGTAAGTGTGAGTGTAAAGTGTTAAAGTCGTAAGTGTAAGTATGTGTTAGACTTACACACCGTACCTCGTGGATACCGTGAGGGACGTCTAAATTCTCTCAATAGGTGCAGATAGTCTGCACCCCCCTGTGGGGTCCAAGTTTGAAATATGGTAAATAACCAGGTGCGTTATTCAGTTTTTAGAATGCACAGAACGTTTCTGGTTTGTTGAAATTTATAGGCCAACCACCTATAAATATTGGAAATTCAGTTTTGTTCTAATGAAATTTGCAAGCCACTGTATAGCAGAAATGCAATGTATAAGTCTCCTATTATAAAATTTTGCATAATGATCGTGGTATGCCTTCACTCTTTAAATTGGCTTGAAAGAATTTTAATAAAAAAGTATGTCAGGTTCTTTGTATTAGTTTTATTACACAGAATTTTCCAAAAATGTGCAGATCTTTTTTTCATTAAGTAGTCACAAATTATCTAAGCTGGAAGAAATTTTTTCAATAGGTTCTCACAGTTAATAGACGTCCAGAAGATAAAATTAATGTGTGCAGCTTTGGTCCTTTGCCGCATGTCCATTTATCTCTTGCATTGTTCCTGAAGATGAAACTTGGGTTTTGTATGAAGTTAATGAATCCAGTTCGTAGAGTTCCTTCAATACTTAAAAAACAAAAACCAAAACCAAACTTGAAATCAAGAAGTAACAATTATATAGAAAATTTGTATAAAGTTTAGTATTGTTGTAAAAAAAGTTTTTACTTCAGTGAAATGTATGAAACCATTCAGTCATTTTTTTTTTACTTTTTTGAAGGGCTAATGCATACGTAAAGTTGTATATTAATTTTATCTAGTAATCTGAACTTAACCTTGGTGTTTACAGAGCAACTTGCTGCAGTTCTGGGCAATGGTTTGGCAGGATAAGAAGCAGGCTAGTGAACAGACCGAGCGTATATGGTTGCACTTCCTGAATGTGTTTACATTTTTCTCTGAAGGACAGCAAGTGTTGCCAAAAGTTAGTACAAAGAGCAAATGTCAGGTTGTATTTACAGGTTTTAGATTGTGGTAATTCGTTGTGACAATGTTATGGTGTACTGTTTGAACAATTGTAAAAAAACTTTGCTAATTCATATAATACTTACAGTAGACACAAAAGTAGGGGTCTGCGGGGCTCTGAATTTTACGGGTCGGATCGGGCCAAATTGAAAAGCCTGACTTTGTTTTGGGCCAAGTTTACAATTCGGGTCAAAGATGTCTCGGGCTAAGTAAATGTTAACTTTTATTTTCAGTTTACGCAATATGCATACATATTTTTATATTAAAATATGTAATAAACAAATAATATATATAAAAAATATTTTAATTATCGAATGTCAAGTGTCTAACCACTTACAATCATATTCTATTAGTATTAATCCATAAAGCCAATTACTGTTGACCTGTCAGTGAGCACAATATGGGTTAGTTTTATTTACTATTGTGTTGCTAATTTGAGAAGGGACCAAATGGACTGTGCATGTTTACAAATATATTTACTTATCTGGAGTGGTCAACACACTGCCTTGTCAAATAAATACCTGGAGTTAAATACCTGATAAATAAACAATCAGTTCAGAGAATCTGCAGATATCCTTTTTTCAGAATGGTATTGTTTTATAATTATTGTTTCACTAAATTAAAAAAGTTGTATTTTTTTCTGACAAAAATCAAATGAAAACACTCAACACTATGATTGTAAATGAGAAATTTGATTTTACCATAATTTTTTATTTGGATATTATGTGGGCGCTGGAGACAATTTATGTATCCACATTTACAATCGTGGTTTTGACTAACCAGTAACACAGATTGGCGGTATTAATTCAGACCAACAGAGCCTGTATTGCATCGACCTGTAATGGTATTAACACAACTTTTGTGTGCCGATGTAATCAGCCCATGGTGACAACTTTTGCGTGTCAATATAATCGGCCCGTGGCGGTATTCAGATGTTTAAAAACCGATTATATCGACTAGTGGCGGTCAAAGGATTAAATATGAAATGTGATAGGTTCCCCATTTAACCATTTGGCCCGACCCGAACTCTAAAAATACGGCTCGCAGACCCCTACACAAATGTCATGTTTTTATGTAATGAAATTTCTGTTGTATTACATACTCTGGCAGTCAGTTCCACATGACGTTATGAGAAGGAATTGTTTTGTAGAGCAACCTTTAAAATTATTGTATTGATAAAAATATATGAACACAGTATATGTTTGTTAGCATTCTCAATTTTTGACAGATTTGATTGCAAGTACCTTACAGAAGTAAGTTATCCAGAAAAATTTGTTACAACTTCAGCAGCAGCCTTCTGAATTATAAAAAGACATAGATTTTTTTATCTTACACTTTTTAAAAAAGTCTTATTTCGCCATCTTAATCAAAATTAAAATCTTTACAAATTTGTTTTTTTTTTCATTTTCAGCATTTAAAATACGTTATTAGGATTCATTTTTCATATTTTTAATATAATTTTGTATTAAATTTGTACATACCATAACTCTGATTTTGATGCTGAAATAAAATTTTTAAAAACATGTAATTTTATAAAAACTTTATTTTTTTTAAATTGAGGGAACCACATTTGTCTTCTTTTTACAGTTTCGGTTATCTAAAAATTGTAAAACATCATCATTTTGTTATTACAAAGTCTTAAATTAATTTCAGATTGGTGATCTTCTCATGTTAATAATTCAGTGTGCAACAAATGGGCGTGAAGGAAGCCAAATTCAGTGTGTTTACATTTTACGTAACATCTCTTTCAACCAACTAAATAGATCTCGTCTTCTTACTACTGGTAAGCAAATAAATATTGAATTTTCTAACAAACGTATGTGTTAATGCTTTTCTCAGTAAGTAATTATTACCACGTAATAAACAATAATATGTGAAAAATTATACTACTTGTAATGAAAATAAAACATATAATTAAATAAGTAATTGTAAAAAGTAAAACATATAAATTATAAGTAATTGTATTATTGTTACTTAATTGTAATTTAAGTAACAATTATTGTAAATGGTAAATTATTTATTGTATTGTAAATTGTGTGTTTATTGTACTTTGGATCAGTATAGAAGAAGTTTGAAATAGGAAGAGGGGATTAAGTGTTGTTTTGTATATTTTTGATATTAAATTGAACCAAGCTAGTTCAGTTTTTATCTTTTCTTATACTGTACTAATTTACCCCAATTATAAGAAGAGTTAACAAGGCAATTCATGGTGTCACCTGCATTGATGAAGAGCCCACTCATAAGACCGTTTAGCCGCTTGGGACAGTCCAGGACTGGAGACATGGCATGGAGGGTTAAAGCTCTTTTATGTGTTTGCAACTCTCCCTTTATCGCTGTTTTCTAATGGTAGAATCTTTTAAGCCATAAGAAGTATGATGCTTCAAGAGATGCCTTAGAGGTATGCCTCATAGAGTCATTTAGCTTGCTCCTTCCCAATTCTAGTTCTTTTAAGAAAAAGTGAAGTGACTTGGCAAGTAATCCTTTAACCCTCACCTGCATAGCATATGACTAACAAATGTACTTCTGTCGAATAGATGAATATAGGGGTTCATACTTATTGACTTAGTAGTGTTGGCTAGGAATGTTTATGTAACCATTAAACTGTTGAACTGTTTGTCCCCACTGGTCGTAAATGTTAATTTAAGTGTTACTGCAAGGCTCAGTTCATTTGAGAAATCCACAATATCAGGTTACAGCAAAGTATGATTTGGTGTTCAGTGTTTTTTTTTACCAATGTCTACACAAATCTTCCAGTCAATAGCCTTCTTAATTATAGAAGAATCCTCTTAGATCATGACCTCCCTGGCTGCTGTCCTGCACCAGTGAAAGCAATAAATTGGTTTGTTGCAAAGTTATCCCTCCTAACCTCAGTCGAGTAACACAGTGCTTCTCGAATAATAGCCAGGACTCGGTTATGACACCATGTAAATCTATTTTCTTTTAAGGCTTTCAGGTAGCCAGCAAGAATAGGATGCAATAATAGAAGAATAGGAATGCAGGACAGTGACCTGAGAAAAACTGCAAAGGTTGCACAAATTTTCCTACAAGATATTTTATCATGTGAAATTACTTGAAGACAGAAATGTTCCCCTACAATGCATTAGCGTAAAACTTCATCATCTTGGGTAACCATTTATGTAGAAATGTCCTCCTATGCAAATTAAAGAGGAATGCACATGTCTCCCACCACTGTCCAATCGTGTTGTATTTCCAGCTGTTGAGCTCCAATCATCCTCTGAGAACAATATCTCTCATAAGAGCGAATTCACCATGCTGATTGGTCCACCAAAACCAAATCCCTAGTGACGCTTGTTAACACAAGACAAAAATCTTGACTTGGTCAATTGATCTTGTAGATTAGATAGGTCTGTCTTGTGCTGCAAAGTAACTGAGACTACAAGATCATCATTAGAAGAAACAAACAAGAAAAAAAGAAATAAACAAGTTACTTTTTGTTATCCTAAACTGCCTGTGAAGATGCATTTAAACCCAAAACCAAAATTCCCCTAGTTCTATACAGCATACTTGTACCCATAGATCTTTGAAGACCTAGTTAGATCTAAATACGTCTTCAGAACTGATTTTTCTTCTCTATCCTTTAAATCCAACATTTCTTTCAAAATAGTTTAAATCAAGAGCAGCCAGCTCAAGCTAGCAATCAGCAAGTTGTAAATAAATACTTTACAAGGACCTGACAAAAAGTTCAATTTTGGAAGAGCCGCATACCTCAGTTGCTGCCTCCAGGTCAGGCCTGCCCTCCCAAGGTTGTTTGCCTACACACATATAATACTTTTATACCAGACTCTAAACAAAAAAAAATCCTTTATGTTTTAGTAATTTTTCCTTTCGTACATATTGCTCACCAACCTAACCATACCTAATGCTCACTAGTTGCTTCTGTAGTTTCAACTTACACTTGCTGTTTAACGCTACTGTGTTAATTAAATTTTTTTCAAAATACATTTTACAGAACCATTCTTAACACTCCTTGGTGAGAAACTGCTATCAGGTACTGATGAAGAAAAGAACAATATTTGTCTGATCATCTGGTCATTGGCCGCAAACTGTCAGAAAGCTAAGGCCACCTTGAGAAGTAAGGGTTTGTGCAGTCGATTACAACTGGCAGAAGCTACTAATTCGAATGAACTTTTTACTTTTGTTAAAAACCTGCTACAACCTGTTGAAGACAGTTGACATTTCTCTGGTATTTGGCTCTATTATTTATTTTACATTACTATCTATTATTTATGTTGATCTATGTATAAAAATAATCTTAATAAGTTTTCAGATTTCAAAAGTTGCGTTTTTATCTAAAATAATTTAATTTTTTAATGCTGTGAAGTTCAGAACTGTTATTTTGTAATCTTATCAACTACTGGGCGGTTCTCATATTGAAAACAAATCCAGCTTACAAGATATTTACAAAAGCTGTTTATTAGTGCATTACGTTGACATAGCCTTTTTTGTAAAAAGTAATTGTTAAAAGAAGTAAAATCAGATTACCTGTTGTTGTTACTTTAAATTCGCTGGTCTTGTTTGTTTGTTGTAAATATTATAAAAAGGGGGCAGTATAGCTCTAGAAATTAAATTTTACCAAAATATAAAATTAGAAAAAATATTTATAAATATACAAAAAATTTAAGTGTATTATTTTTATATAAAGATGTGATTAAACATAATGTTTCTGTCGTTTTTTTTACAAAGTACCTAATCCATTCCAAAAATATCCTGCAAATTTTATAGTTTTTCTAGGTTTTTTTTTTAATTGTGATTATGATATGTGTAATTTGGTAATAAATAAAAAGAAAACTTTGACATAGAGGTTGTTTTCAATATAGTCTCAAACTATAAATTTCTTTGTTTCAAATTGCAGGGTGGCCAATCAACCGTAAAATCTCACATAAGCCATGAATTTCATATACCAAGGAAAATCTGGAATAAACTATAAATTTAAATCCGGAAAATTCAATCTTTTTAAATGTTATAAAAACCTTATCAGAAATTTAAAGGCAGTTTTAAGTGGCAAAATTTAACTTTAGAACTTTTTGAAATTTATAAAACGTTGATATCACAAGCAGTAGTGCAGGTGATGTTGGCTTTAGTAGATGGCTGACGTTGACGACTCATACTCTTTACAATACAATATTGTACTAAGTTGGTCACATCACTCTCTTAGTATAAGCACTTGCTATTGCTTATTACTCAATTGAAGACTGGTGATTGCATTACTGTGTAGTGTGATCAAATATTTTTATTATTTAAGTTTTTCATAAGGACTTGGGTAACAAACAAAAAAAACAAAAACACCAACTATGGGTTAAAAACTATAGCCATAGCCATTGTGAGTATTCAATACATCTTTTACAAAACTACCATATTACCTATTGAATTAAATGGTGGGTTTCAAGCAGGGAAGTTTACATGTCAGTTTTACAAAGATTGCTATTCTTATTCAATGAATTTAGTATATAAAACTAGATTACGTTCTTTACGATTTTTCCATTACTGTTCAAGTTTAATGTTAGTTTAAATTTTATGCCATATGTTGGTAAAACAAACAATTTATTCTTATGTTTTGTCAAGTAAGAGATGTATCTATTGTCAAGTAAAAATGTTTTCGTTATTTAATACCAAAATAACATGTTTTTTTAACAGCATTTATAAAAAAAAACACCAGGTTTTACTAACCTAGATTAGGCCTACTTATTTTCACTCATTACACAGCTGATGTTAGGTGGTGGAACAATATTTATATTATTGTATATATTATGTTGTGATTATTTAAATATTTTATTTTAGAGATTATTGTAAGGTCGTGAAAACATGAATGACTCTCGTAACTGAGGCTGTTTGTTGTAAACTTTCAAAAATGCAGTCATATTGGCACCGTTAGTGGTGTCTGTCATTACAGTCAACAGTTTATTTATACACTCCTTGTATTGTTGATTAGGCTTAGGCTTTTTGCCTCTAGTGTACTTTTGATGATTGTACTCAGTCTACAAGTTTTAATTTATTACAATAAGAGAGTTTCTAATTATTGCTGTACACTTGCATGTTTATTTGTTTATAAGTGTCTGAGAGATTAACTTTTTGTATACTATTGCTTATAAACATTAGACCAGTATCTCAGTTATTGTTTTGTTTACGGGTTACATTGGGTATTGTCAAAAATTTTAATTATAAATCAGATTTATAATTTGATTTTATTATAATCAATTAGCGAATTTCAATTGGAAAAGTGAACTAGTGGAGTACCATCATGGTAAGACCTTGACTGGGAATGTGGAAATGAGCATCGATCATGACCTCTAGATCATTTTTTGAAGGATTGTTAACAGATTACCATTGTTTTGTTGTGAGTATAATAACATTATCCCAGACAGACAGAAAACTCTGAGATAAGAAATACAGTAATTGGCCTACATTACTGGAAAATTGCATCAACTCAATTGTAGGTTGTATGCATTTAAGTATTTTCACAAACTAAGTACTTGCTATTTAAATTGTCAAGTTGTAATAATAAACCATTTCCAGGTAAAGGCAAATATTAATTTAAAAAAAGAAAAAACTTTGGAGTTCTGTTTATGCATCGTATTTATATCGTTTGACAGTAGCCTGTCCCTGAACACATGTATTCAAATAAAGTTGTATATTCGAACATGCCAGGAAATTTTACTGTTGCATTCTTTATATTCTACAGAAAGCACTGCTGGAATTGGTATTTTAAAGCTATTTGAACTAATGTTTTGCCAGATATTCTAAAGTGATTAAGAAATTATCTGAATGGTTCTTTGATTTATTGTTCAAAAATGTATGTCCAGACGTAATTATCGTCATGAAATTTGAACAATTTTTGGACCGTGAAACCATAAAAAAGCCATGGATTTGAAAAATTCATTTGAGTGATCACTGTGAATTAGTATACTGAGTTCCATTAAGAATCTTCAAATGTTACAAAATTTTAAGGAATTTGAAAATATTGAGAAATAAGTATTTTTCCAGCTTTTTTGTTGATAGCTCCGAACCAGTTTTGGGGGTAATAATTAAATGTGAGAAAGTTTGTGTTATGTTTTGCACAATTTATTTTCTTTTTATATACTGAGTGATTTTCTACACTAAATTATTAATTCTTTGCATATATTTTCACACAAAATTAACTCATGATCAGTATTTGAAACATAACTTTTATTCAGTTACAAGATACGTTGTATTTTTTTCTTTTTACGTAGTTGTTGGCTTACTGAATCTGCCTTGGAATAACACCAAGTTATTAGACGTTTGCACGATTGCAAACAGGAACGGATGGTCAGCATTGAATATAATTGGATCATCAGATGACCTTCGTTGGCTAACTGTGGTACCTATTCAACAAAAAAGCATTATTACATATTTAAATGTCTATATTATATTGATTTTTCAGTATTTGTTCAATAAAATCACACAAAACGCAAGTTTAGGAGCTGGAATATACAACCGAATTTTGATTACAATAAGGTTATTGAAAATAAGGTTTATTTATTTTATTGAAAATAAAGTTTTGTTCAATGGAAAAAAAGCTTTTGCTTCATAATAGGATTATTACTAATAAGGACTAACTGTTTAAAATCATAAACAAATTTCTTTTAGAAATTTGTAGATGGAATTCTTAAGTTCCTTAATGCACAGTAAAAGCAAAAACAATTTTTTTTATTCTTATCATTATATTGATGAAATAGATTGTATTTCATGTAGACTGAAATTTTTTACGCACTTTATCTAATGTTATTCAACACTTACTTGTTGCTACTGCAGCTTCAGCACCTGCCTCGTCTACATCAAGCATTACCTTCTGTATAACACTGCCAACTAACAGCTTACCAACATCATTCTCGACAATACCATACAGGTTGGCAGATTCAGTGAAAACTGATTTTACACCCAACTGAAACAAAGAATTTTTTTTTATAAAAACTAAATACATAATTGAATTTGAAATTCAGCCTCAATAAAAAATGGTGTTTATCTGAATTCCTGCATGGTCTTCTTCACTTTATTTCTATGGAGAGTAAAAAATATCTCAAACTTTATGCAATTCTGGTTGTAAAGTAAAGGAAAATGTTATAAAGTAATAAAGTGATTATTTAAATAAATATATTTCTGAAAATGCTTTGTTATAATTATGTAGCTATTTGATTTGTTTTTTCTTTTTAATGATTTGTTTTCTTTCATTTTAATTTATTAAATTTTGTAGCAAAAATGTTTTGCTACCTCTTTCTAAAATGTATGACATTTTATTCATATTCAAAATGGTGGTTCTTTGAATACAGTATTTTAATTTTCAACTTTACAACAAACAAAACACATTTATTAACATGTGTTGAATCTGGACATTTGAAAAGTGTTGCATCTATATGGACATTTGAAAAATGTGTGAAAATCTGGACATTCACTTCGTATGTCGGTAATTCTCAACATCTATCTGAATGTCGGAATGGTATGTAACTTCCATTCTTTTTCTTTAAAATTCACCAAGACAAACGTGAATCATTCAAAAGAAGGAAGTGCCTGAACTGTACTATTTTGAGTCTCTAAATAAATATAGACATTCTGTTATTTTTGTACAAAAACATATCTCCTTTAACCATATATATATATATATATATATATATATATATATAAAACTTGTTAAGAAGTAAATTTTGTGTTTATATTTATACTCATATTTTTTATATAATAAAATAAAAATTAACTGGTAATCTTACAGATATTTGGCAGGGAAATTTTGTTGATCTGACATTTTTTTAACAGAAAACAATAAATATTTTCTATATAACTGGATTATAAGCGAAACGCATATAAAACAAGTTATTGATGATTGAATACTAAATAAACAATTGTAGACAAAGAAGATTTAAGGGTTTTTTCTGAATCTTTATTATAATAATTATGTCTTCTTTATTTATAAACTATTATAACAGCTTAATATAAAACCTTAAAAAATATTTATGCTACAAGTTCAGATATGTGTTGACAGAAATTTATGTTGTTAGAAAGAACTTACATTTTTCAGTATTGTGCTAAAATCAGTGTCGACTAAAACTTTCATTTTAGGTATGGTTAGGTCAATCTTGCGGTCTTCAAAACCTTCAAAATTTACAAAGAAATGTGGGTCATCTTTCAGTATTGCCTCTACAGTCGAAAATCCTTCTACTTGGTTCGGCAGCATTATCACCATTTTATAATTATTACCCTGAAAATGTGTTAAAATTTGACTACTTTATATACGTTTTAAAAAAGTTGTAGGAAAACTTTATACAAAATTTCTCGCCTTAAATTATTTCCAAGAAAATCTAGTTCAAAAACTATTGGCAAGAAACATTACTTTAATTCTCAAACTTCTGTCACATATGGGGATTCATAACTCAACTCTACCAAGTTTCAGCATTAGAAATTTTTGGTTCGAGAAATTTTTGGTACTTCTGGTTAAAAGTACTTTAATTTTGTTTTGTTATTATTAAAAAATGGTTCTTAGACGGACAATCCACCTACATCCGAAAACTTGTGAAATCTGAAAACAGATACTTAAATATTAAGATTGATTTTTTCATGATCACAATAATTGGAGCAAGTAAATACTGAAATTCAAAGTAAAATAATATTTCTAAAATTTGTTGACCGTACTTGTACTTTTTGTGTAGTTTTGGAGCCTGAAAAAACAGTCCTTGTAGACATTTAGAGAATATGGATAAACTCATTACTATTCTAAAACTCCCCATGATTCTTAGTTACCTAAATTTTAGAAACCTAATGTCCCTCTTAGGCCTATAATTAATTTATGCAATTTCCCTTAATTTCCCTATAATCAGTTCATGTAATAACACTAAAAGTTAATCGCACATTCTTGATAAGTTTATTATTGGTGATGGTTTTTGCTTTACCACTATAAGAAGTAATAATTATTAGAAGCAGTTGTCACATCTCATTGAGTCCAAAAAAGGCTTCTTACTGGGTTGTGTGTGTCTGCACAAAGGTATGCATAGTATTTTTGTTTTGAAAGTAAGTAGAAAATAATCGCTCATGCAGTTGAAAAAAGGACATTTTCAAAAAATGTTGAGCATTTTCATAAAAGAATAATTTTGTTCCATCAAACACTTAATTATCAAGAACAAATAATTGTGTAGAGGTTGTGTGCAAGGGAAATTGCATGAACTGATTATAGGCCTAAGAGGGACATTAGGTTTCTAAAATTTAGGTAACTAAGAATCATGGGGAGTTTTAGAATAGTAATGACATCCATATTCTAATTGTCTACAAGGACTGTTTTTTCAGGCTCCAAAACCACCATGAAGTGGCCTGTCTAGCAGTAGGAGGTGGATTTGCGCACTGGACAAGAGCACATCTCTCCCACTTTAATCGTTACTGTTTTCAACTTCTTAACACCATTTTGAGCTGACTTGCAGATTTGAAAACATGGCCACATCCATTGATTCTCTCACCAAGTGTAAATTATGAAGTGTCATTTGTTTTATTTATACAGAAGGGAATAACAACAGAAATTAATGCCTGAAGAAAACGAAAAACACTATAATTCTCATTTGGCAGGAGAATCATTAGATGTTATGATTACAAGTCTGCTGCTCCGCTCAAAATGGTGTTATGAAGTTAGAAGTGGGTAGTATGTGCTATAGTCCACATACCACTCAACAGTGCTTTATACCACTAAATAGGCCACTTCAAGGTAGATTCAAAGGTTAAAAAAAAATAACCCTCATACATACTCAAATAATAGCAAATGCACACACACACACCCACGTGTGTGTCTATGTGTTTGTTTCTATATATGATATATATACAGAACTTGAAGATACATTATTTAAGGAATTAGGTTTTTTACATATGTTTTATTTACATGTTTATGAAGTATATTTGGCCCTTTTTAAATAAAATAAATGTTTTGGAAAAGTTTCCTTTCTATTATTTATTTATTTTTGTTTTATTGTTATATTTTTATTTTATTGTATGTAACACAGCATGATCATTTTTGATATCAAAATCATCGAAAAAAAATCATTTAGTCATCATCTTCATTTAGGTAACTTGCCATTCAGAGTGGGGATGAATTATTTACATTTTGTTATATTCTGTTATTGTAATCTTGAATTTTTATAAAGTATAAAATTTATATATATTATTTAAACCAAACTAAGTAGGTTTCACACTATTCCTACCTGGAATGGCAGTTCAACCATTTGACTGTCGAACTCCTCCACATTCAAATATTTAAAAGTTCCAGCCTGATACATCAGGTCGGCAGTAACACTTTTTGTCTTATCATTCGACAAATAAAATGGAGCTCCTTTACGTGTCATTTCGGTTTTGAATGGATGACTCCACTTCGCTTTGAAGTACAATGTATTTGTAAGAAGTAGCTTGGTTGTTTGATCGACTGAACCTGTTCAAACATAATAGAAGTTGACTTTTTTTTAGATAAACAACATTTTTATGTATCAAAACAGAAATACTACAATAAACCCGCATCACCATCAGGTTCATTTAAAATAATATTTTATGCAGATTTGAATGTTGTTTACAGTGATGGAATCAATTTTTTTAAATGTATGGTTAGAAATTTTAGCAATTTTTAAGATTTTAAAAGACCACCATTTTGAAACTGTTGAACAGGTTTTACTTGGTAATACATTTGTTTAAGTTACAATGAAAGCTTGGTCAACCAAAATGTATCTGGAATCACAAATCCCTTAAGTTAAAAAAAAATGACAGGAAATACATTAAAATGTACAGGAATACAAGGGCAAGAACACATATGAAGTCAAAAGCTTGACCTTGAGTTCCCGAGCCATTGACTCCCAAGTTTAAATGTAGCTACACTGCTAATCCACACCCTCACTCCACATTAGTCACTAGCTGTCAATACAGAAGTGCAGATTGTGCTGAATTATAGATTATGCTAGAATTTATTAAACAACACAGAAAGTCAATGCCGGTTGATGTTCTTCTAAAGAAAAGATGTCAGGGCATCACTGCCCAAAAGCATTGTGAGGGATGTGAGAAACCAATGAAAATTACTGAGTTTTTTAATGAATAATCAATATCCTATAACCTATTTATCTTCAGTATTGTATGCATCTTATTGATGTAAGCCTAAAAGTTTAATTTTTAAAAGAACACAAGTCATATAGAGCCCAAAAAAGTTAGAATCATTTGACTTCAAAATCTTCTAGAATTAATTAGATACAAAAAAGTATTGTATGTACATGTCTTACCCAAAACAGCTTTCTCCCCTTGATTTTGGATAAATGGGGTTGTACTGTATTATCAAAATTATTTGTTCACCAATATACATTTATGTTAATTTCATATCATCTATAAAGAAAGCAACATAAAATATTTGTTTTCTCGAAAATGGCACAAACGATTTTCAAATATAGCCTTTTAACAATCATACATGTTGTTTGTTGCTTATCATACCAAATAAGCCTTTAAATCTTATTGGTTGCTAATGCACCAGAAGTATCATTTTGGGAGCTACTGTTAAAAATCATGAGGTATTCTAAAGAGCCAAAAATCTGAAAATATACTCAAAATATTTTGGTCCGAAATTCAATTCATTAAATTTCAGTCCAAAATAACTCAAGTCAGAGCCCAGATTTTAATATTTATGATTTTGGGAATATTTACTATAGTCTCATACTAAAAATTGTCTATTTCTTGTTTGATACTCTTAGACTCATTTTATAGAACTATATATAAATAGGAAAATTTAGCAGTGTCTGTGAGCTTCTGAGATTTTCTTAACTGTTCCATTTTTATTGTGAAATATTTGAGCTCAATTTAATCAAAATATTTTTTTTTTATTTTGAGGTAGTTTTTAGTAAATAAATGTTTTGATTCATGACTATACAGTTTAAACTAATTGGTTGATAAGCAAAAAGTTTTCTTGTGTCTAAGAGAGACTAAGCCAAACAGTACTACTGCCTGCAGGCGTAACAATAATTGCTGTCTTCAGTAATCCGCAAACATATGCTTGTTTACTATGTGACACTAATCTTAAACTCTTTGAAACACCTCTGGATGTTTACACAAATTCCAAACAGATTAAGGGTACCAGGTACAAAGTGAAAGCTTTACAAATTTATTTAAAATCTTGGATGAAACAATTTGTTCAAGTGTATTGTTCTATAAAGTATACATTTTTAACAAGAGAAGGTTACGTAAAACAATATTAATTGAACAAGCAATATTGTTACAGTCATATTGGTAAACATAAATTTATATCGAGTGAGTTTTAAATATTCCCCCATACTTAGATTTCTTCAGAAAATGTTTTTGAACTACCAGCGATAATTTTTAGGTAGTTTTGATGCAAACAAGATAGTAACTTTGTTAGTAGATACTGGATTTGAACAAAGTTAAGTAGAAATTTTTCAGGCACCGTCTTGAAATAATATTGTGTATTTGACATAGATAAGGAAGGAAGGTATCTACCTCGCTATATATTTATCCTTTTGTATTATCCTTCCAGGTAATTAACTCTTACTCATTGTTTTTTTGTCACTATGTATATATTTTTTTACTAACAAAAATTCTAAAATCATTTAAAATGTCTCAAAATAAAATTTTGTACACATATATTTTCAGGATCAATTTCCAAACAACTTTCAAAATTCCGTCTGTTTGTCTGTGGGTTATAAAATTTGTAAGCACAATAAGGAGAAGAGGGCTCAATCGATTTACTTAAAATAAACCAAAACTGTTTGAAATATAACCCTATTGTTTTTCAGCATTGTTGCTGAAAAATTGTTTGGGCTGGAGGAAATTATAGGGGGCTGAATGGGGTTAAGTACCGATTATTTCAAGTGATCAGATTTAAAGGAAATTTTGTGTTGAATTAGAATATACTATTGGAATTGAAGAGCTTAGCTTTCTGAGTCCTTAAAGGGCAATAAACCGAATTTTGGAATTTTTGACTTGAACCTCAATAGGACATTTAGGGCATCCAAAATATCAGAAACTTTATGCTGAATCTGAATATGTTACTTATATTGTAATTTTCTTAATTTATAGGTTTCCAATTACGAAACTCCTTAAATTTTAGTCTGAATCTGTTTGTTTTTTGTTTTTTTGAATCTGAATGAGTGTATCAAATAAAATAAGAAATTCCCTGCTGAATTTTAAAATTGTACTTTTTTTAGATTTGAAGCTTTTGAAGGATATTAGTACTTATGCAAAGAGATAATATGAAATGTAAAGAAATTTTATAAAATATATATGATTTTGGAGTACATTTTATATACTAAATACTATAATTGAAAATATATAAAAATATATTTTTATTACCTAATACCGAGTGAGTGTAGTGTGTCTCTTAGTACTTGTTTGCACATGTATACAGATACTGCTTCAAAACTACCATTAATGTATCATATTAACAGTATATGAGGAGTCAGTATATATTTGATATTTTAGGTCTTCTTTCCCATTTGTAGTTTCTGTATTAAATTCTTGACAAATATGTAACTATTTACTTTTATAATATTGATTCCAGTCGTAGTTACTGTTAATTTTATTGTATTACTTTTTGTTAATTGGATTTGTAATTAACTTACACGTACAAGTTAACGTACACGTAACAAGTTATAATCCTTAGGGTTCGAAAATAAACAGATAGTTAAGTGAAAAATTAACAAATAAGGAAGGTCTTTACCTGCAGGTACAATCTCCTGAACTTTGCCATTGGTTTTCTGACTGATAAAATTATTGATTGTCTTGACTGCATCATTAGGAGCATTGGTGAAGTCAACATTCTGCACACCAGATTGAAAATTGTCTTTTGCTTGTTTAGCAAACCGTTCATCTACTTGGAACTCTTTGCCGAGGAACAGTTGAGTTGTAACGTCCACTGAGCTAGTCTGAAATTTTTGAACTTTTATTTGTGCTTTATATTTAAAATTTGTAGACAATGACTGATAGGATCGCTCTGTTGTGATCAAAGATATTGTACGCATGGTGTATAAATAGTTCTGTATATACGGTAGACGTTTTGAAATCTATACAGTTAGATTCCGTTAGAACGCTTGGAATTCTATCTAACCTTAAATTTAACATTTTAAACAGGAAATCGAATACAATTTTAATTTATCTTTTAATTATAAAAACAAATTCAGTCCTGGATATTTTTCAATGAGTATGTTAATACATCAATGTTATTTTTGTGGATAGAATATACGAGGGCGGTTTGATAAGTCAGTGACTTTTTAAATTTCCTGTGCAGTTACTCCAAATGCAACAGTGCTGCCGTCAACTGTAATCTATCAGTGGGCAACTTTCTAATTTTGAGCAAGCTATGTCGTGCAGTTGGTGTTTGATAGCCGTTCAAAGCAGACAACCTCGTGAATTTTTACGAAAATGGAAAAAAGTGAATTTCGTGTGCTGATTAAGCATTACTTTTTACGTAAAAAATCCATCACTGAAACTAAGGAAAGACTTGATAAATACTACAGGGACTCGACACCATCAATTTCAATGGTTAAGAAGTGGTTTACAGAGTTCCGTTGTGGTCGTACCCGCACTAGTGACGCCGAACGTTCAGGTCGCCTAAAAGAAGTTATCACACCGGAAATTGTCGATAAAATCCATGATATGTTATTGGATGATCGGAGAATGAAAGTGCGTGAGTTGGTTCATGCTGTAGGTATATCAACTGAATGGGTACATCATATTTTACACGAATATTTGGACATGAAAAAACTCTCCGCGAGATCGGTGCCGCGATTGCTCACACTCGACCATAAGCGCAATCATGTGACCACTTCAAAAGAGTGTTTAGCGATGTTCAGCTGTAATCCGAATGAATTTTTGCACCTTTTTGTTAATGTGGACGAAACATGGATCCATCACAACACGCCAGAGACCAAGGGACAATCGAAACAGTGGGTTGATAGGGGTGAACGTGGACCAAAGAAGGCCAAACAGAGTCTGTCAGCCAACAAGGTCATGGCCACAGTTTTTTGGAATGCACGCCATGTCATTCACATCGATTACCTTGAGAAAGGTAAAATGATCACCGGCGAATATAATTCAAAGCTTTTGAACAGATTCGACGTTGATTTGAAGCAAAAACGGCCGCATTTGGCGAAGAAGAAAGTGCTGTTCCATCAAGACAATGCACATATGCACACTTGTCTAGTCACGATGGCCAAAATCCACGAATTGGGATACGAACTGCTACCCCATCCAGCATATTCTCCAGATTTAGCCCCCTGCGACTATTTTCTGTTTCCAAACCTAAAGAAATGGCTGGGCGGTAAGAGATTTGAGTCAAATGAAGAAGTCATTACCGAAACAAACACGTATTTTGAGAGCTTTGAGGAAACCTATTATTTGGAGGGAATAAAAAAATTAGAAAAATGCTGGACTAAATGTATCGAGCTAAAAGATGATTATGTAGAAAAATAAAATGTTTACTTGCCGAAAAAATTTGTTTTATTCAAAAAGTCACTGACTTATCAAACCGCCCTCATATTTTGAATAGCAAATAAAATTTGAAAGTTCGACACAACCAGTTTTGAAAACTGACATAACAAGTTAAACTAGTGGTCATTGATTATTTCCCACTTTTCTTCAGGAAATGAAACATTAAATAGTTTTATAAATTTAGCTTCTTCAGTCGTACTTACATCAATGGTTGATAGTATATTTCTATATCCTGCTTGTACTTTAGGTATTTCTTGCGGGACATGAAGCGCTTGTAAGATTTCCTGTTGCGTGTCACCATAAGCCCCTGTAGCAGTCACAGCTAGTACTAGTTCCAGACTCAGCGGACTGGCCAATATGTTGCCCTTCTCCTTTTTACTAGTTTCCTACATCCATTAAAGAGACAACTCATTAACTAATTAGATCATAACAGAAATATATGACAAGAACAACTAAGAATGGTCATCTTACAGAAACACGTTCCTGTAGTAGTGTTTTCCATATTTGCTAAGTGTGCGCTGCATATCCTAAAGTAATTTAAAAAAAGATTGTTTTTTGGTCTTAAGATTTTTGGAGGTTTTATTGCTTGTAGGATTTATTGTGTTTAACAATGCAGTAATTAAAATACAAACAAGAGGATTAACATAATATTGTTATTGTGGAACGATTGCACTAGCTTCCTGTGCTATTGTTATAGAGGGGTTAAGACAGGAGGAGACAAAAAGTATAATTGGAATGCAGTGATTAATAGTATCATTGCAGTTCATTTAGTTAAAAGTTTTTTTAATTTAAAATGATTAATGAAAAATTATAAATAGTAAAGAATGTTAGACCTTATCCTGAATTACCCAATTTAATAACAGTACACAAAGGGAAGAAAAAATACACACATTTTTTTAAAAAACACACATACTCACACACACAAATATACTATATATATATATATATATATATATATATATATATATATATATATATGGTTGTGAAAACATGAACTATTAAAAGTGGGTTTCCTGGTTTCAGTTACCTGTCTTCTGCACAGCAAGATCACATGTAAATGCTATTGTAAAATGTAAATTATTTGGTAAGCAAGGGAGTGACACTTTGATTGTTTCTCAAAGAAAACAGATAATCAAGACAAAGAAGTAAACAATAATAGACATTTTAAAGAAAACACCTATGCAATTTGTTGTTTATATAAGCAAGAGCTTCCTCTCAGAGATCATGATGAATTGCAAAAATCTTGTGACAAGCGGAATTATTTGGAACTTTCAGAAATCCTTTTTTTATCATAACAAAGCAGGTGTTACCCCCTGGGCACCTCAGTTTTGAAACAAAACAGTTTAGTTCTTTATCTTTCGTGAATCTTAGAACTTGCTTTGCTATGTTTGTGATATCTGTAGGAGATAAAGTCAAAGATCATCAGTCTTCCACACCAGTGCTTTGCACATCAAAGTGATGTTTTGCTGTGTCAGTGCGCTGGTTGCACAATCTGCTATTCATTTTTCCTTGAGTTAAGACTATGGGAAATACCCCATGGAGAGTATTTTAACGCTTCTTGAATGCTCCATGTCCTCTCACAAAGCTCAAGGTTGTTTCTGTTTAGTGAGGAGGCTTTTAATGATAAGGTGACACAAAGGTGATAAGGTGATGATAATGTGACACAAAGAGTTAAGGGATTTTCCTCAATCTATTGTTTCAATTTTGTTCTGATAATGGTTTTACTAATTCTGTATATCAGTTCTGGACCAATGTAGGGGGTTTTGGCTCCTTTTTTTCATCACCCTTCTTTGACTAGGCACTTCAACTCGTCTTCAATGTAATAGACTAATTTACGGATTAATCCCACCCTGTCATAATCCATGAAAATCGATGTTTTGTAAGATCACTATATTTTCTGTATAACTTCGTATATGAGAAAATAAAGGCTTTTTTTAAAATGTCATCTTTATTATTGATTTTAAATTACACAAAGGCAAATGTCATAGCTAAGCATGTAAGCTAGTGAGTAACCGACATAGTTATAAATCCATATTACCTTGTAGAGATCAGTAGAGAACGCATTTGAAGCTTTGACAAAATCTTCATAGATTGCGCTGTCATCAGCTGCCGTCAATATCACCGTTAAAAACAGTACTATAATAAGTAACAGAAACAAACAATAATAAGTAACGTATAGCTGGAAAAATGTGTTGGGAGTAGATTTGTTATTGTTCATCTTTTCTAGCTTTGTCAATTATTTTCAAAGCTTTTGTTGCTGCGTACCAGATTACCTTCATTATCAGAACTTGTAATTCCTTCAAGGGAACAACAAAAAGTTCTGATATCTTAGTTAATCCAGAACGCGTCAATAAATTTAAACTTGACGAAGCTAATATAAGTGGAAAATGTATTCAACATAACGATGACATTTCTAGCAAATTAAAAAAAAAGTTAATAATTCTAAGTAGCCGATTTTGAGAAATTAGGCCCCTTTCCCGGATTTTGCAAAACTGTATTTTTCAGGGAAATAGATAGGCCTATTCACAGATTTTGTGTGGATAAATTTGTACAGAAATTGAAATTTTTCGTTTTAATAAATCGATTTAAAGAAATCATTATGCTTAAAATCTTTAAAATATACCATTTAGAATTTTCAAATTTTATTGCTGATTTTCGTAGTAAAATAAAATTTTCACAAAAGTGTTAGAAACTTGCGCGATCACGCACACAGAATTAGCAATACGTTGAAATTTAAATTATTTTAATAAAAAGTAATAAAATAACATTATAGTGAATAGTACAATTAGTGAAAATGTATACAATTATTTCAGAAATTTAATTCACTATAAGTTCTTTGGATTCATTAGTGAAGAAGTTCCCGTAAAGTAGCGCAAATGCCAAGTCAAGCAAGAGCGATCGAGGCGGTGGATGCACATCCCTCGACTGTATGCTTCAAAATATTATAGACCACATAAAAAAATTCTATGCTGTTTGCATTTTAACACTTCCGCAGCTGTTTTAGAAGGTAATATTAATCGTGGCACGCAGCTGTCTCGTTCCGCTAACGTAATTGAAGCGAATTCAAAAGTTTCTATCTCTCCTTTTTGAAGTTATAATTTCACCATCATAAACAGAATTCAAATCTGCATATATTAGCATTTGAACTTTCAAATTTAATTGAAAATACGAACTGAACCGTGCCCGCCGCCAAGATAGATGCCTTAATTTCAACTTATTTTTAAAATTTAAAATACTAACGTATGGAGTTTTTAACGCTGATTACGGTGGCGAAATCAGATTTCCAAAATTTAAAAGGAGATAGTGCCTCGGCCATTGACCGGGTCCTAGACTTCCTTCATCGTCTGAATTTTGTAAATAAAATTTAATTTATATTTTTGTTATTGTTTGTGGTAGCCCTTTACAGCCCTGAAAATACTTTTTATATTTGCCGTTTTGTTTTGTTATTTGTTTTATTTTGTTATTTAGTTTTAGGTAAGTTTATATTTATTTTATTTTTCTTGTTATTATCGTAGGGCCAATTTACAGCCCTATAATAATTTATGTGTTTGTTGTTGTTTTTAGATATGTTATTGTTAACTAGTTTTAGTCATATGTTTATAACTGTTATTTTGTTTTGTTTTATATATTTGTTTTTGTTATTATAGTTTGTTTTTGGTTTTATTATTAAAGTTAAATTTTTGTTTATTTTATTCGTTGATTTATAATTTTATTTTGAGTATCGGACATGATAATAACCTCATTGGTTTTTCGCCGGAAAAAAAGCATTTAAGACAAAAAAGTTTTTAATTTTTAAGATTTGAAGTAACTGCCAGATTGACTCTGTTAAAAGAATTTTCCTGGTTAACGAACTTGTCCAAGCTATTATCAAAATCGATTGTGTCAAGTTTGAATCAAATGTGACTAAATTTGCGAACGTAAGCGTGCTATATACATATACATTTTAAAAAGTGACTTAGAGGTCAGGATCGGCATTTATTTCAAAGTTCCGGATATGGATCCTATCTTGAAGGCAGTTGGTAAGAGACTAATATTAATAATAATAGTAGTATTAGCAAGTACAACATTTTAATTGGTAGCTCATCCCTGCACATAATAGGGCCTATATGGTGTAGGCCTATAAGCTGTTTTAAAGTAATTCGCAATTATTGAAGTTTGTAATACTTTCACGAATCATTTATTATCGCGAATTTTTGTAATTGTAAATACTTAATAACCTTATCAAAGCAACATTTATTAAACTGAACTTGTTGCTATCAACACGAACCAAAAGCCAGACGGTCGAATTTGAAGAAGAGTAAGAATAGGACTTATAAGTCACCGGTATTCATTTTAATTAACTGCGAGCTGTGTTTTGGGTCAAAACAAGAAGAAATCCTGTTGAAGTATTTACTGTATATATACTGTATATACAGTATACTGTATATACTGTATTTTATATTATACGGCCCGTGATTCTCAATGAGTATTTGGGAAACAACATGAGGCGTTGCGCTTCAAGTAGTTAACATTGTTTTTATGCGTACAGTAATTAGACAGCTAAACCTAGTGTTGTGACAGTCGCAGATGAAGCGCTAAGGAACAGAAACATTGAATATACAGGAACTATCAGTACGGCCATCATTATAAAAAGCATGCTTGATATTTGCTGTTAAAGTCCAAGTAATTGGACTATCTGCCGCTACGAACACTGCAAGCTGTAAGGAAAGGATTAGAGAAAATAGACAGTAATATTATCTGCCACAAGATGCTACCAACAGCGAGCTCTCAAAAGAGTTATTGTAGTACGTTTATATTCAATAACCGGAGCCAGTGAAGCAGAGAGGGGCGCAGGAGGGGAAATAGTGGAATGAGGAAGCAGTATGCGCCGGGTTGCGACACGATATTTTAGAAGGCGATTTCCAAATGTTATGGGTGATTTCATCTCTTCAAGGTTTTGAAATGCCTTTATGTTATATTTCCAGTAAAAAATTCAACTCTTGGAGATGAAATTGACATAATTTTTACTTTCTTGACTTTTTTAACGAGTTTGTAAAAAATCAATGAACATTTTTAAAAGTTAAAATTTGTGGATTTAAAAAACCAAAAATATGTGAAAGCAAGGTTAATTTCCAAATTTTTTTCGTAGCACATTAAAAAAGTCAACATTCCCCCTAAAACGTAAAAAAACCGAGCACTTTTGTAGCCCATATTTCGCAAAGTATTCGTTGAAAAAGATGTTCCCAATTTTTCTTAAGTACATGTTAGTAGCTTAACAATTTTCAACATAAAAACCATCGCACAACTTTAAAAATTCAATGTTTGCCTTTCGCAGTGAGCTAGGCTGGTTCTGCTTTCAGATATTTCTAAAATTGTCTTCTAATAATTGCCCCCAAGTCGTTTGTCTGGGTACGGCAATCTGTTGTTGCTTTGCTACTTGCAAACGTGCAACTGCTTAGCCTCACACCACGTTGTGATGATGTAACAAACACAAGTGTCAGACTTGTCAAATTGTCATAAACCGCGTTAGCATCTTAGCTCGTGTTGGCCTAAGTAACTGCACGTGTGGAACTATCGTCGCTTCTATAATCTTGTTTTTAGCCAATTTTTTTGTTTCATGTGGTTGTTAACACTTCACGTTTACAATTTTAGTTCGATTTAATTCAAAGTTGGCGCAAAAAATCGATTATAACATCTTTTACAAGTTTGTTGCCCAAATCCTTACACAGTTTCAAAACAGCGGCCATTTTAAATCCTTAAAAAATCATAACTTCTCTTGAACTATTTTGAAAATATGATTATACCGTCGAAATCAACGTTATAAACGCATTTAAAATATTTAAAACCCAGGATGCCTGTGCGAAATTTTGCACTATGAAAGTTTTAATTAAACACAGCCTTTTGAATAAGTCTGTGGAGTGAGGGCGGTAGTTGGAAGGAAGGGAAAACATGTTTAAAAAAAAATCGAAAAGCGATCGATTAACAATAGATAAATGCTCGATGGAAGGAGAAACCACAAATATATTTGTGTAAACATGCATTTGGTATTCGAAATGCTTGTCCTGGCTTGTACGACGGGCAGGGATAAGGACTGTCAGTACGGCCACATAACCATATGTATAATGACTTTTAAGTAAATACTGAAATTGTTCTAAGCACGTTATGCAAAAAAGTAGCATTTGTAATGGGATTGTCTATTCGTGATTAATAAGTTAGCTTCGTAAAATATACAAAATATTGTCTGATTTGTGATGCCGCGCATGCGCAGCCATGCCGTTTTGCTTACGACAGTTAAAAGTGCCTTTCATGTTAAAACTTTCCACGAAAATAAGTTTTAACGCAAATTCGTTTTGCAGTGTCAGAAGCCGGTTAAAAAATCTTTTTAAAGATTCCACATTTATGCCTGTACGAATAGTATACGCGTATGCTGAGAAAAAGGGATGTTGACTCAAGAAATAATATATACGAGCCATTGAAATTGAAAAAATAAAATTTAACGGCGGTCAGGTTTAATTTTCAACGTAATTTTAAAGTTTAATATCCTAATTGATGCCGACTTTATTCAAATTTAGCACAGAAATCAAACACTGACGGATTAATGTAATTTTGTGGTTGGTTGGATTGTTCAACTTACAGGAGAGCCTCCTTGAGGACGAAAATTTTTGAAATAATGCCTTCAAAAACTAGAATTGTTAACCTGTTTTGAGACTTAATACCGGTATAAAATAAGTGTAAAAATTTATTTTAGACAAAAAATTAATAATTTTTTTAGATGCATAGTTTTTAAAACTTCTGCAAAACTGACTCCATTACATAAGTAAAGTAAAAACCACAAATTATATATAATTATATTATATACAATAAAACTTTATTAACACAGAAGCAAACTAAAGAATAAAATATTGAAATAGATTCTGTAAATTGTTGAAAGCTGCGTTTTTATTAGCTTTAAATTCCTAATTATACATACTTTACAGACGAGTTTACCTTAAAATTTACTTAAAATAGCATTTTAAAATTTCTAAATCAAACATAATCGTAACACGCAGCTGTCTAGTTGACGTGATAGGAGCGAATTTTCAAAAGTACTTTCCCCTATCTTACCCTTTTTCAAATTCTTATTTCACTTTCAAAATAAACATTAAAATTAGCACTAACTTTCAAATAACTTTAGAAATACGAAAATGAACCCTGACCGCCGTCAAAAAACGTTTCTTAACAAAGAATTTTGAAAATTCAAAATCCTAATTTATGCCGGTTTTAACTTTGATTGCGATAGTGAAATCGGTTTTTCAAACACATTTACGATAAGAAAATTAAGAATTTTTAAATGATTTGAAATAGCCGCCATTTTGAAACTGTTGAAAGAATTTTTCTAGTTAAGGAACTTGTCCAAGCTGTTACCATAATCGACTTTTGTGCCAGGTTTGAATCAAATCGGACCAAACTTGCGAACGTGAGCGTGCTACAACACACAAGCGCGTGCATTGTCAAAATTTCTTTAATGAATTCCAGAGGACATGAAAATGTAAGGATCCATCGAAATCTCAAGATCGAATTATATTTCTTATATTAAGAAAGGTAACCAATCACTTTCGCCGCCCGTAAAAGCCTGTAACATTGTGTATCACTACTACCAAAAACATATTGCTTTGTTGAGTTAAAATCGTGGCTCATTGACTTCAGTAGTTTTTTGTTATTTTAAGGCGAAAAGCACACTGAGGCTTTAATAATCGCCTCCCTAAATGTAAGTGTGAGTGTAACGTGTTAAAGTCGTAAGTGTAGCATTGTAAGTGTAAGTGTGTGTTAGGCTCGGGTACCGCTAGGGACGTCTAAATCCTCTCAATAGGTGCAGCTAGTCTGCACCCCCTGCGGGGTGACTTCAGTAGTAAGAACACCCCAAAGTCCAAAATTTAAGTACTGACACATTTATCTACACGAATACCTGCAAAAGAATGACTGCGTTTGTAACTAATGTATTGTTTCCTATAATATAAATCACAGCATAGTTAAATTAACACAATAAATAAAAGTATTGAATAAACCACGCTAAACTTATTCCATAACAGGGACCAAGTGTAACACTTACCGATCGCCTTCATGATCACAGTGAGGGGAATTTTACAATGCCTCTTCGTACATCTTTAACACCTTTCAAACACAAATGTTTACCGGATGATGGATGCCCTATAAACACAGCATATGCGTCACCATAGATTGATGATCAGACTCAATTACAGTTTTACTTGTGTCGCGTACTCGGCGGACAAAACGGTTTGATTGTAGATTAATAGTATCACAGATTAATTGCTTTTATTGTGGGTGAATAGCAGTTGAATCAATTGTTACTGAATAATTAACAGGTTAATCCGGTTAGGTGTAACTATGATTGCGTTGCTCATAGTTGGGAAAGAATTGGAATTTTTTCCTTGTTTTGAAAAAACGGAGGAAGTAAAGGCAAACTCATTTTACTTTTTCGTTTAACTCTGAATATAAAATATGGTGATCGTAAAAAATCTTCAGTTTTGATATGTTTACGTCTGCACATCGCTGGATATTTAACTAAACTGACCAATTTTGATGAAAATTGGCATGTAAATTTTGTCTGCCTATACTCGGGTTCAAAATTTTTGATGTCCCTTTTTTGGTTAAAAACAAGATTTTCTCAAAATCGGCTGTAACGATTTTGATAAAATTGCTCAAACATAGTCCATAAGTATGAATCGCTAGACACAAAATTTCCAGTACGGAACTATTGAAAACAGAACATAAAAATGTCTGTTATTGAACTAAATATAATAATCGTGTTTCATGTTTTCTCTTCCTTTTTTAATTTTATTTACGATTATTTCTTCGAGAACATGACAAATTATAATAGTTATGTTTTAACAACATAACCTGAAATTATTATTGCCTATCAGCTGTTCAACGAAATCAACTGATATTTACAAATTAATATAAAACAACTGATAATATAACTACCAACATTAAAATAACGATCATTTCATACACAGTACTTAAATGTGTCAAACTTCTTCGTTGTTTCCGTAGTGTAGTGGTTATCGCGTGTACCTCACACGCGCAAGGTCCCCGATTCGATTCCGGAGAAATACAGAAATTTTTAATTATAATTAATTTAATATGAGACTTGCGACGCACAAAATATACTGTTATATATATCTATATAAATATGTTCCTCGCATCACACTTCCCGCAAAATCCAACATCAAAACCAGCCTTAAAACATAATACATGTTGAAATTAGTTCACTAGGTTTTGTTCAAACTTTTGTGAAAATGTGAAACATACTTTGTATCTTCTTTTGAAGTAAATATACTACTGCAATAATTTTTCGACCAATCGAATCTTACGGTACTAGCCTGTGAAGAAAACAGGGATGTCTTCTAGTGTCGATAAATAATTTAAGCAGTACAGGTTGTTTTCAAATTTTGAAACGATCACCACCAACAATTATCATGCTTCCTTCTTTACATAGCTTTTTTTTGCTTTGATTCTTACATGTCTTCATGTCATACATGGCCGCTGTGACAGTTCATTTCCCAATGGAAATGAGCTAGTTAACTAGCTTATAGTTATTTCTTATAATGATAGCGTCTTTTCTAATGGAAATTTGCTGATAAAATTTCTTAGAATTATAGCTTATTTACAAAGGAAACAAGTTAATACAATTTCTTATAATGATAGCTTCTTTTCTAATGGAAATTTGCTGATAAAATTTCTTAGAATTGTAGCTTATTTTCCAATGGAAATTTGCTAAATTTTGTAATGTGTCATGAAGCCACAGATATTAAATATCAATATTTATTTGGTAGATTAGCAAATTTGCTTTAGGCGTACATAAAGTACAATATTCAACTTCTGCAAATTACTTAAGGTCAATGTAAACAACCTGAAGTTCTAAAATAACAAAGCAACAACAGTATTTACATGTAATGTAACTTGTTACATAATATTAAAATCGAAATCACAGGTTAATAGTTTTATAACACGGTAAGGAGGGGTGTGTTGTAAGGGTGTAAGTTTATAAATAACCATCGCCTCTTGCCTCACCTTACTATACTTTCTCCGTAGCTAATGTCCAGTCAGTGATGATAACGTAGGCATGGACTCCGAAGTAGTTCTAGTCACTGGTAAGTGTAGTGGTTTGTTTTGTAAGTTGGCAATTGCGTAATGCAGTATATTAACGATTTATGCTAATGAACAGCTGTTTATATTTTAAAAATCGGTAAGCTTAATCAGGTCTTTATGTGACACTAAAATTTAAGTGTGTTAACTGTGAGATAGTTTTCAAAATTTTTTATGAAAAATAGAGAACCACCAATGTGTTTCCTAAATTTCTTTTGTGTATCCAAACGATGTTATTAATTTTTATTCTGAGAGAACCCACGAATTGTCATCAAATGATCACTAAAATAAACAGGGAAATCTGTTGAAAAGGCATACAACTATCCAGTACAGTAAAATACAGGCAAAAAGTACGTTATTTTGAAGCCCAAAGAGAAGAATATAATTTAATTTGGAAAAGCTGACATGGGCTTGTAAGTTTTGGAAGTAGCCTTCAACATCTGTGCTCCCCTACATCTATTCAAAGTAACTTAAATTGTTTATAGTGGGGATTTAATCCATTAGTCATATGTTTGGATTAAAAGGAAGTAGCAAAAACATAATATGACTTAAGGTCGCTATTTTACTTGAAATTCTGGTTCGATGTGAAACAAGGAACTCAACAATGGGGAAATTTAAGAAACCTTTTTTCACAATTATCTTAGATATTGCTAGTCTATATAAATAAAAGGAAATGTGTGTGTGTGTGTGTGTGTGAGGTGGGTGGGTGCGTACACACACACCACACACACGCACGCACACACTCATATATTCCCTTTTATCATTAACAATATATACATAAGCAATATCTGAGACGATTGTGAAAAATGGTTGGTTAAATTTCCCCATTGTTGATTTTACGTTGAACCAGAATTTCAGGACAAATTCTACGTAAAGTCACATTATGTTCATACGCTATTTATTACCTTTTAAAGACCTTTGACGCGCGCAATGTACAGTTAAATCAGTGGTACACAAAGATTTGAAATATTTAACGTAGGAAGACAGAAGAAGGTCGGACAACACCTCGAAGCCGGATTTTAAATAAGATTTTTAAAAAATTAAATATTCAGCTGAAAATCTGACATTCACAGTGACAAAGTTTGGATTACATGAGCAACGCGTGCAGGTAGACTACTGTCAGTATTTTAATAATATATAAAATTCTTGAATGAAAACAGTGACAAATTTTAGAAATAAAATAAAAAAAACCTCAGGCTCTCAGTATAAACTGAATAAAATTGCCAAGCACATGTTTAGTGCTTAAATAACTTACTGAGGGTCCGAATAGGATACTTGTTTTTTGTCACTTAGAATACGTACTTAATGCCTTCCGAATAGGAACCTTGTTCTTGTCACTTAGAATACGTACTTGATGCATTCCGAATAGGAACCTTGTTTCTTGTCACTTAGAATACGTACTTGATGCCTTCCGAATAGGAACCTTGTTTCTTGTCACTTAGAATACGTACTTGATGCCTTCCGAATAGGAACCTTGTTTCTTGTCACTTAGAATAAGTACTTGATGCCTTCCGAATAGGAACCTTGTTTCTTGTCACTTAGAATACGTACTTGATGCCTTCCGAATAGGAACCTTGTTTCTTGTCACTTAGAATACGTACTTGATGCCTTCCGAACATGAACCTTGTTTCTTGTCACTTAAAATACGTACTTAATGCCTTTCGAATAGGAACCTTGTTTCTTGTCACTTAGAATACGTACTTGATGCCTTCCGAATAGAAACCTTGTTTCTTGTCACTTAGAATACGTACTTGATGCCTTCCGAATAGGAACCTTGTTTCTTGTCACTTAGAATACGTACTTTATGCCTTTCAAAACGTGTTGTTTTTTTAATTTTTCAAAGTCACTCTTTTGTTTATAAATAGAAACAAAATGTAAAATATCGAAACATTCTTAAAAAGCGTGTTTTTTGATCAAAACTTGTTTTATACATTTTTTAAGTTTTATTTGATCTAACAAGTCGAAATTAGAGAGGGAAACATTATAAATTTTGCCATTAGATTATTTTATCCCGTAAAAGTAGAAGTCTGGGCGTTTACCAGGTCGGCCGCAGGCTGGCGAGGAATGGTAAAATAACTTCGCTTCGCTTCGTGTTTAGACTTAGTCCCTCCTATTTCCTCCCGAGCAAGTTGTGTCTTGTACAGTTGGTCCGGATGTTGATAGGGTGCAAGTAGTTGTTCTATAGTGGGTGGTCTTCTTCGATGTTCTGCCGAACAACGATTTTCGACCTCTATTTATACTCGAAATTATGACGGGTCCCACAATTTTTCAGAATTCCATTGTTAAAACTAGAGAAAGAACGCACCAATCAGAATGAAGCTATTGTATACGGGAGATGCGCCGGTAGTAATGCCTGAGCAGAAATGTATTAATCTAACGTATTATAGACCCGAGATACGCGAACACTGCGAACCAATCGGAAGTTAGTATTGGTTGACGGGAATGAATTAGGTTTCGCAGGCTGAAGCTGTTTCCAAGCCGGAAGAGAATTACGGGGATTTTTAGCGTGGTTCTTTAGGTATTAGTAAGCGAAACTAGGTTGTGTAATTCAGTTCCTATGTTGTTTAGGCGACGACATTAAACTAAACATTTTTTGTCGATTTACCTAACCTATATTTTCCCTAAATTCGGGCCACTACTAAGACCATTTTTGTCAAATTTTATGGTAATCGGTCACATTAAGTAAAAAAAAAAAACGTTACTGATAAACAGACAGACAGACATACGCGCGTAGATTTATAAGCTTAGTTTTTCTAAGGATACTAAAACACAGATTTTTTTAAATTTAGTATAGGGGGCTTACTGACGAGTTATGTAATTCCATAGGCCTACTGAGTGAAATTTGTTAAGACAGTTTACATAATACTGACCGTGTAGAAATCCTTCGTTTTTTGACAGCCCTTAACTGAAATTTTTGAGGAAATGATAATTTAATGTTTTAGAGCTAAAAGAACTTCAAAAGTAAACAATATAAAAATAGTCTTATAAACTAAATTTATTGTAAAATTTAATCGAAATCGGTAGATATGTTCTTTAGGCGAAAACCATTTTTAGGCCTTAAAATAATAAGTATTTACATCAAAGATCGATTATTTTTACTATTACAATACGTTCTTATGTGGAAAATTAAAATAGTCACGACACGCATCTATCTCGTTGGTAATGGAAAATGTAATTACATATTCCTATACATACAAATCTATATTTTACACTATTTTTAGTGTAATTTAAAATGGTAATGAATACGGATTTAAACGCTGTGCCAGCAAAGTTTAAAAAATATAAGAAAAAAATAATGACTTTTAGAAATTATTTTAATGAACGCCATTTTGAAATTCTTAACGGATCTAGATAAAGAACTTATTCAAGGTATTACCGAAATCACTTTAGGCCAAATTGAACTAAAAAATCAAACGCTGGACTGCTAACACAATTTTTTTAATGTAACTATGTAGGCTACAGATTTCAAGAAATAAAAAAAAAGATGATCTAAAGGTCAAGATCGGCCCTAATTTCAAGACCTCAGGTTTTTCCACATGGAAATTCGCTAAAACTCAGGAATTTTCTTCCGCGGATGGTTGCAAGAAATTTTCCTGTAAAAACCGACAAGGTCGTTTACCGGCAAGCATTACGATATGTCCTGTCCACAAGGTCCTTTCCGCTTTCATAGCCAATAAGTAAACAATGTTGTAACTTTTGTATTACGTTATTGCTTTACTTATTTACAAGTAAAGCCTACGATTAACGAACGTGTGTTGGCATTCGTTTCTTTATTACTATAAAAAATCGATTTTAGTTTTTCAGTTCTCCTGAATCTAAAAAATCGTGTTGGCAGTGTCAAATTATTTTCTTAAAAACGGTAATCGAGTACAAATATATTGAATACTAGCTATTACCCGTCACGGCTTTGCCCGAAATCATAATATACATTAAAGATCACGCATTATCGTGTTAGGACCAACAACCGTGTCAGTTAGGTTATGGAGTATATATATATTTTTAATAAAAATTTGTTTAACGTATCACCGTATTAGGCCCAACAACCGTGTCAGTTAGGTTATGGAGTATATATATTTTTTTAATAAAAATTTGTTTAACGTATCACCTTGTTAGGCCTAACAACCGTGTTAGTTAAGTATGGAGTACTGTTTAAAAAAAAATTAAGGTTTTTTTCATGCATCACCGTATTAGGCCCAACAACCGTGTCAGTTAGGTATGGAGTACGCTTTTAAAAAAAAAAAATAAATTTTTTTTAATGCATCACCGTGTTAGGCCTAACAACCATGTTAGTTAGCTTATGGAGTATTCTTTTTTTAAAAAATATAAAGTTTTTTCACGCATCACAATGTTAGGCCTAACAATCGTGTCAGTTAGGTTATGGAGTATTCTTTTTAAAAAATGGGTTTCTTATCACCCAAAACCCGTGTTAGACGTATTTTTATTGTTTTACCGATCTACAACACGTTACCGATTTTCGCGCGGTAGCAATTTTGAGGTTATGTTGGTCACTTTTATTTTCGATTTTTAACGTACTTCTCGTGGTTTCCGCGCTTTTATATTTTGGATTCTTGCTTTTGGTCATGTAGTAAAGCGTTTTAGTAGCAAAAATATCGAAAAATTCAGGACATGCTACACTGCATATTTACCATTTTTCACCCTGAGGACCCGGGTTCGATTCCCGGCCAGGGCTTGGCATTTTCATACGCTATAAATCATCCCATAGTCTGCATTAGCCCAAGTGTGCACAATAGTCGGACGTTAAAAAAAAATCATATAATGTAATTACACAAATATATATACTACCTTTACAATTAAAGTATCCTAATAAAATTGTACATGTTATATATTCTGCACTCAGCGTCGAAAAGTCTTAAATGAGAAACACCAGATTGTGATTATTTGATCTAATGAAACTTAAAATAACAAAACTACAAACAATAAAGCAAACCAGACTTTCATAAAGAGAAAATACTTACAATTATAGTAATTTTTAACGTATCGTAATCTGCACTCTGAGCAGGGATTTTTTTTACATTTAATATTGAAAATTCAACACAAAGTAACAAATTAGAGTCAGTTTTGAAAAAATTCAACTAAAATAATTGAAAATGTAACATTAAAAGCAATAATTTTTCAATAAATAAAATACAGATTAAAATGGGATTAGATCTATGTCCATCTCAGATGCCTAAATCTCAGGTCCAGTAAACAGTAAACAGTAATTAAACCTAACTACAGTTAACACATGCCATAAAACTAAATACTACATAATTATGTTGGGCTGGGTAAGTAGTATAATGACCTTTTTTTAAAACAGGAATAGGCCTATGTTAATCTCAGATACCTAAACCATTTTCGTACCAAATTTCATCTCAATTGGTCCAGTGGTTAAAGCGTGATTGAATAATAAACAAACACACAAACTTTCAGAAATATTATATGATTAAGATTGTAATAATCAGTTGTTAATAAGTGCGTTGGAGAAAAACGCCAGTGATTATGATGAACAAAGACGCAACTAAATGATAGCACTAAAAAATCAGTTGGAACACGAAGAAAACGTTTTCTGCTGATTTTTCGTGTCACTTAACTCAACGCATGTGTCGAAAGTATGATGTTTTCGGTATAGTACAGTGAAAAAATTGTTACATTATAGTGATGGAAGTTGGCGATGTTATTCACCTAAACAGCTGATTTGCCACCACAGCTATTCATTCGATCATGCTATCGTTATGTTACCTTCAATTGTGAATTGTGAATACGTAAAAATCATTACAGAATATATTTTAATTGTTAATATTAAAAAATGTATGTTTTATTTAGACGAATATAACTAAAGCCAATATTGTACTTAATTCTGTTTTAATTAACATATTTTATAATTATCATGTAAACTTAGACAGCACTAAGACAACAATGAGTTTTTTAAGACTAAACTTTGAATGTAATAGTAACAGGCGGAAAATGTATAGACTGTTAAGAAGCCACAAAGCTGACTGGAGGCTAGTGTTAGCGGCCGAAGCCACATGGGGCAGAGTCCAGTGGTTTTCTTATTGTATCTAAATCAATTATTTGCTTTGTTACAGGAGGCAGTGGATTCCTGGGGCAACATATAGTACGAGAACTGCAGCATAACGACCCCAACGTAACTGAAATACGAATCCTGGATCTGAAACCTTACTTGAATAAACTGGGTGAGTTTCATGACAAAATACTGAAATACTGTAAATCTGTATAAGCAGCCACATATGGGGTGTTAAGGGAACAAATACAGCAGATAATTTCTTTCATTACCTTGAGTCAAGATAATAACACAATTTCCTACATAGGCCTATATGCCAGAAACGTTTTGTTACCTTTTTGTTGGTCATTTTTGAGCCAAATTTTATTGTAAATTGAGATATTGGTGGAGTCATCTTGGTGAAACCCAGGCTCATAAGTATTAGATTAGCACCGTTTCATCCCCGCAGGGGTGTGCAGACTAGCTGCACCTATTGAGAGGATTTAGACGTCCCTCGCGGCACCCGAGTCTAACACACACTTACACTTGCAACACTTTACTTTCACACTTGCATTTAGGGGGGACAATAGCCTCAATGTGCTTTTCGCCTTAAAATAAAAAAGCACCGTTTCATAATACATTTTTAGCGGTCATTAAAACTTGTACTGTACATGCAATATATTCTTCTATGTATTGTTAAAGCTCCCCGCAAGGGGTTGCCGACTAGCTGCAACTATTGAGAGGATTTAGACGTTCCACGCGGTACCTGAGTCTAACACACACTTACACTTACAACACTACACTTACAATTTTAACATTTTACAATTACACTTACATTTAGGAAGGCGATAATAGCCTCAATGTGCTTTTCTCCTTAAAATAAAAAAGCACCGTTTCATAAGACATTTTTAGCGGTCATTAAAACTTGTATTGTACATGCAATATATGAGAGGATTTAGACGTCCCACGCGGTACCTGAGTCTAACACACACTTACACTTACAACACTACACTTACGATTTTAACATTTTACAATTACACTTACATTTAGGAAGGCGATAATAGCCTCAATGTGCTTTTCGCCTTAAAATAAAAAAAGCACCGTTTCATAAGACATTTTTAGCGGTCATTAAAACTTGTATTGTACATGCAATATATTCTTCTAAGTATTGTTAAAGCTCCCAGCAAGGGGTTGCAGACTAGCTGCACCTATTGAGAGGATTTAGACGTCCCACGCGGTACCTGAGTCTAACACACACTTACACTTACAACACTACACTTACGATTTTAACATTTTACAATTACACTTACATTTAGGAAGGCGATAATAGCCTCAATGTGCTTTTCGCCTTAAAATAAAAAAAGCACCGTTTCATAAAACATTTTTAGCGGTCATTAAAACTTGTATTGTACATGCAATATATTCTTCTAAGTATTATTAAAGCTCCCATCGCAAGTTGCAGACTAGCTGCAACTATTGAGAGGATAACACTTTACTTTCACACTTACATTTAGGGAGGCGATAATAGCCTCAATGTGCTTTTCGTCTTAAAATAAAAAAAGCACCGTTTCATAAGACATTTTTAGCGGTCATTAAAACCTGTATTGTACATGCAATATATTCTTCTAAGTATTGTTAAAACTCCCCGCAAGAGGTTGCAGACTAGCTGCAACTATTGAGAGGATTTAGACGTCCCACGCGGTACCTGAGTCTAACACACACTTACACTTACAACACTACACTTACAATTTTAACATTTTACAATTACACTTACATTTAGGAAGGCGATAATAGCCTCATTGTGCTTTTCGCCTTAAAATAACAAAACAAAACAAAACAAAAATATTGTTAAAACTCTAGTACATAAATCAAATTTCTGTTTAATTAGGTTTAAATTTCAAACAAAATTTGATTCTTATAAGTGGCTTACCCAGAATTTCATCAGCTGTAGAGGGTCGAGATTTTGAAATATCCCTCAGTATAATACGAGATCCAGGTTACCACCTGTAAAAAAAGTACCAAATTTTTTTAAACCTTTTTTACCATTATTGCAAGCAACCAAATCACAACGTTCACATAAACAATGATTTTTAAACTGTAGGCCTACTATAAAATTGTAATACACATTTTTGCAGTCCATTCAACAAAATTATTTAAAACACAAAAAAGTTATGATTTTTAAAGATTTGAAATGGCCGCCATTTTGTAAAGGTATAACGGACCTTGCTGGGTAACGATTTAGTCCTAGTCCAAGCTGTAGTTTACAAATAGCCGAACAAAACGTATGGACCACTGGTTCAGGAGCTATCGAAAAAAACTGAAAATTAGGCCTAGTTTCTTAAAATTGGTTTATCAGTATTTGCTCAAATTTTTTCACGTGTGAAGATTCATAACTCAAGTAAATAGAAAAGATCTAAAGATGGCCTTCGTTTGTTTTTCTCGAACCGTATTTTTTCAGTTCCTACTATTAGTTTACACTCTCCCTATATAGAACCTATATTTAGACATATTGTTCAAATTTTCAATCGTTAATAAAATACTTTCTATTCATCCACTCAAGTTCAAATACATTTTTTAAACTTGTAGTGGATGACACTAATGTTAATACAGTTTTTTTCAAATATTAATTCATTCATTAATTTTAATTAATTAATTTTAGTTTTATGTGGAAATAAAAAAATTTCTCATATAAGATATTTAGCAGGATATAAATTTAGGAATAAGTTATTGACACTATGTTCAGTATAATAATCTGCCTTCCCTAGCTTCGTCAATTCTTCTTTCGTTGACGCGTTTCAGAGAACCTCCATCTTCAAAAACTATTCTATACTCTAGTTTTTCTCTGGGGAGTATAGAAATAGTTTTTGAAGATGGAAGTTCTCCGAAACGCGTCAACGAAAGAAGAATTGACAAAGCTAGGGAAGGCAGATTATACTGAACATAGTGACAATACTCCTAGCAGAAAAGAAGAAGAATATAAAAAGTATAAGTTATTGACCTAAGTAGGAATTGACTTAATTTTTTTTTACATTACTTGTTTACTAGCAGTACAAAAAACAGCAGACCTCGCAGTATATCCTTAATTAATATAAAAAGTGCTCCGCTACAGCTCTCGTAACTTTTTCCGCCAATTTAACCGGTTGCTGTGATATTTACGAAAAATGTTATTGGACCAGCTTTATTAGAAATTTTATGCTCTTTGTCCATGTAGTGGGCAAAATTAGGCTATGACAAATCTTGCCGTTTAGACAGTATTAGAGGAAATAGCCAACAAATACTCTCCATTGTTAAAACGGAAGTGAATGGAAAAGTCATTTATATGAGGTATCTTCGTACCAAATTTTAAAACAATCGGTCAATGCGTTTAGCCAAAACTGCGTGACAAACACACAAACCAAATGCCGAACGGTCGAGTTGAAACAGAGCCCAGTTCGCTCGGTCAGTTACTTAAAATTTGGTTTGTATTATGAACAGTTGAAAATATAACACTGCAAATATGATAAAAATTTGAAGAAAATCTGATGAACCGGGTTTGAGAAACTATGCCGTTTTTAGGGTTTTTAATAGCTTTTGAACCAGATTTTCCAGAGATGTAAGGACCCATACTTTTTTTTAGTACTTTTGGATAGCTTGGACAAGTTCGTCACCCAGCAACCACTTCGAAGTGGTCTACAGTTCGTTTCAAAAGGGCAACCGTTTCAAATCTTTAAAAATCTTAACAAGAGTAAATGGAATAAAATTATGGAATGAGCGCCAGCGCCACGGCTATCGTTATTCTCCCTTCCCAAACATACCGCCGGAAGTGCGGTTGCATAACAATTGCACAATATGCCTAGATGGTTGTCCGTCTGGTGATATGTCACGCGCGCAATAGTGGATGGAACGCTTGAAGACAATACTACAGAGCTTTCACTGGAGGAAGGACTTATTCAGGAGTATTAAATATATAGTAAACAACACTGTTGTTAGTATACCTAATTTATTTAAAGGTGAAAAAGATGTTTGTTTGAAACTTATTTTCATGATTTTTATTTTGGTTTATGGCACATAATGGGTGGCATGACCTTCTTGGTCCCCTGTGGCATGCCACTGACTTGTATTAAAACTTGGACAAACTTGTTGTCCAAAAAAATATGTTATTATAGCTTAGTGGTTATTCAAAATCTTTAAATAATTATAACTTTTGCATGTTATAATTTGAAAATATAATTTTACCTATGTAATTAGCATTAGAATTTTGCAAAAATTAGTATTTACATTTTTTTTAATTAGATTGAAAAGTTTAAAATGAAGGTAATGGTGGTTGTAGTTTGATGTCTACTCAATAACACTTAAAAATGATAATTTATGTAGATTTTAATGGTAATGCAAAAAGAGATTTTCAAAAAATTTTTAGACAAAACGTTATGATTTTAAAACAATATTTAATGATTACTATTTCAAAAGGAATGAACAAATTTTGCTGAGTAATTAACCTTGTTTCAATTTTTGCCAAAATATCAAATTCAAATATTTGTGTATTAGTGTTATTCATTGCATTTAGTATTTGTGAAATTTGCTTCAATCATATCAGTAAGACAGCTATATGCTTTTTGTTTTTTTTTTAATAATTTTACTTTTAGAATAGCTAACTTTATAAAAAATTACAAGTGTTAAAATAAATACATTTTTAACAATTTTTTTAAATGTCGTAGGATAATAAAGTTTGTAAAATATACTACATATTTAAATTTAAAAAAAATTGACAATAACACCTAAAAAATAAAGTTTTAAATTTTGCTACACTTGTAGAGAAACAACATATCAAAATATAAAATATATATTGTCCAGAATTTAATTTACAATCTTAACATGATCTTAACGTGATCAACAGGCGGAAAGAAAGGGAATTCAAAAACATTTTATTTTTAAAATCAAACTTCAAATCAATTGACAAAATTTGTTAATTTAACTTGTTACTGTTAATAAATTATTAAATAATTATTTTATATTAATACAGCTGATTTATTTCACTGTTTTCATAAAAACAGATGAAAGAGTGCAAAATATATTTACACAATTTTTTAGAAAATTACAACAAAATTTTGTGTTTTGATGAGTGATTTTGTGTTTTTTGATTTGATACATTTAATTTTCTATTAAAGATACGTGAGGTCTTTTCTGTGATCACTGACACAAATCATTTTGGATTTTGAGCTGTAAAAATTGTAAACAATCAAACATCATAGTTCAGTAAGTTAAAAATTTCTGCAGCAATTAAAAATATGCATTCAGGATGCAGTAATTCACCTTAAAATATATGTTTTGTTTTCAGGTCATGCCAATACAAAACCAATAGTTTCTTACATAGGAGATATCACCGATATCAGCAGCATCGAAGAAGCTTTCAAAGGTGTTTCCTGTGTTATACATTGCGCGTGTTTAGTGTCGTACGAGTATCCATCCAAGAAGGCACAATTAAGATCTGTTAATGTTGAAGGTATGCATTATGGGTTGCATTAAGGACATGAGTTAGAGTCTGAGAACAGCTGTAAATACCTAACCTTCAAATATAGAAAGCATAGTGCTACACTGTATGAGTTCAGAGTCCTTTTGTTTATTTGTGAAATATGTAGGAAAAATTTGGTGTGGAAGTCCAACAAAAGCACAATCTATAGCAATACTGACATTCTCTTTTGTTCATATTTTATCCTAAATGATTTATTGCATTCTCAATTTTGTTAAAAGCTAACCAAACAACTCCGGATTTCAAGAACTAAATAAATTGTATGTTAAAATTCTCAGTTGTATGATTTCAACAGGATTTAGCCAACAATTACTTGTGACATTCTGGCGGTGGCAGCTGATGTTCTTAGCAATCCCACCATAACTCTAGCTCATACTACTCTCACTCATCTACTCAAGACACATATTCACTACTCTACATGGCTTGGCTAACACTAAAGTATAAACTGACTCATACTGATGGAGTTAATGACACCAGTCAAATGGAGTATCAAACGGAGCCTTGGGAGAGACCTGGTGACCTCCCAGTGTACCTTAGCCTTACCAATGCATGTGGGGATCTGTATAGGCGGACTTCATTTCCTTGGCTACTTATAGGTGTTTCCATAAGTAGGAATATAAAACAGAATGAGAGATCTCACTGAATAACAAAAAGGTCATAGCAAAATCTCCATTATAAGGGTCAAGAGAAAGAAAAAGAATAGAAAGAGAATTAGCATTTTTTTTTTTTTGTGTGTTTAATGTTTGACTATTGTGCCCACTTGGGCTAATGCAGACGATGGGATGATTTATAGCATATGAAAATGCAAAGCCCTAGCCGGGAATCGAACCCGGGTCCTCGGGGTGAAAGCCCAGTACGCTATCAACTAGACCACCGAGGCGGCTGAATTAGCAGAGCAAGCATTTGCAAATATCTCATTAAGGAACAGGGAAGTCACCAATTAGAAGTGGGAGCGGGAACTAGCCCCCTTGAATCCTGTCCAAATCCTACATGTTATGAAGAGAGTAGGACTGGAGAAGGTGTTGTAACTGAGCATCTCTGAAATATCAAAAGGGGGCACAATAGATCTACAAAGGTCATAATAACCCTACAAAATCATTCAAGTTGTGACATGCCGTATTTAATTTTAAAAGCATCAAAGTTTACTGACATTGTCAAATCCAAATGGACCATTTTTATAAAATAAAAGCATTATTAAATACCTATTAGTAAATATTTCATTTGTAAATTTGTTTGAAATTTTAAATAAACTTTATCAAATGATATTTTAGTGTATAAGAGTTGTCCTAATAAACAAACTTTTATTGGCAAAATTACATTCCAGTTTTTCCAAAATTTATCACAACTGTTCTATACTATGTTAAGTTATGAAATTGTTAAGAGCAAACAAATTGTCCGTGTCTTTGTTGATTTTTAATCAAACATTGCAACTTAATGTTTACTGCTGCAAGGCCAGTATTTTCCATCTTATTTGTAAAGGCTTTTATTGTAATACTCATTTTTTAAAATAAATTTTAGCTCGTTTGAGTTATAAAAAAACTTAATGGCTTACCTAAATTTAAAGAAACTATGATTTTGACTGTTTTGGATTTTTACTTTAACTAATTTCGAATCTCAAACCAGAATTTTTGAAAAATAGCACAAAAAAGCTTTAGTGAGAGCTATACAAAAAAATTTTAAGTAACAAATAAGAATTCTTATGCAAGTATAAGGAACGGTAAGTTTTATAAAAAAGTAATTAATTGAACAATTGGATTAGAAAATGTACTAAATGTTTTTGTTCTTTGTATAACATTTTTTCTTGTTTTATTTTCCAACAAATTTTAGTAATAATGACTATGTATACTGAAGTTAATGTTTCATGATCTTTACTAATTTTAACGATTCTTATTTCAAGGTACAAAAAATATAATCACCCTTTGCAAGAAGTTTGACGTTTCACGTCTAGTTTTCACAAGTACAACAGAAATAACTTTAGTCCCATATTTTCGTTGGTGGGTTTTCTCCGCTATTGTGAACCAAACTGAAAACAAAGCAGTGCCGCCAACTGATGCTTCCAAACTTATTTTTCAAGATTATGCAGCTTCCAAGTTGGAAGCTGAAAAGTTGGTGTTAGAAGCAAACAACTCGCAACTGAAATCAGGTAACACCTTCATTATTTAACAACCCCCCATCATAATATAAAACACATTTTGCAATTTCTTTTTATTTTCTGGTTATTAAAAATAGCTATTGAAAGTTTCCACTTATGGAAAATAAGACAAATTTCAAAAATCAGGTAAGTAATGTGGGAGAAAAACAATAGCCATATTGAATCTCTTTTGTGAGACCCAGGACTATGAAATGACCAATGGTTTTGTCCTTTAGATTACTTTCTGAGAGCGATGTTAAAAATATTATATATATATATATATATATATATATATATATATATATATATATATATGTATATGTGTGTGTGTGTGTGTGTGTGTGTGTGTGTGTGTGTGTGTGTGTGTGTGTGTGTGTTTAGCACTCTAGCATTCATAGCTTTGGTACAATTTGAATTTAAACTTGTCATTTAAATTTAGATCTATTTTTGTAGATCTAGTTTCGATAATAGCTCAAACAATTTTTTAACCCTTCAAAATCCATTCAACCTTTTCAAGGGGTTACATTTGCAAATTCAGTCAATATCCTTTTGTTTATATACCTATGGACTATATCTAAGCAAAATTTATTGAAGATCATTTTATCCAGTTTTATTTCAGCCAGATAAAATTTAATTTTTTAGAACAAAAAAGGGTTTCAAAATTTTGTATTTGAAAAATTAACACTTTTACCGAAACCTCAGTCTCACAGCCCATGGGGATTTTCGAGGTCTCTTATTGCCAACACTGTTTGCAGGAGAAACATCCCCCAATACCTTCCCCTTTCTTCTTACTTTAAAAAATAAGCTACTATTTGCTTAATTTTTGTGAGGCAGGTGATTTTGACAGTTGTTTTGTTGAAAACATGCCGGTCTGAGAAGCCCAAGGTTTCGGTTAATGGTATTTAATGCGTGGTCTTCCAGACCCAAGGTTTCGGTTAACATTATAAGCGATTTGTGTATTGGATTATTGTTTTGTTTTATTCATTTATATATTATTTTGTGTGTTGAATTATTCTTTTATTTTACTTAGTTTTATAGTAAATTTTTTTGTTTGTTGGATTATTATTTTGCTTTATTCAGTTATATAAAATAATAATATATATAACTGTGTGTTGAATTTTCATTTCGTTTTATTCATCTGTATACATATACGTGTTCTTAGAAATAGTATACAGGCAATACGGAGAGTCAAAATGAACTAAAGATATCAAGTTGAAAATGTCAAAACTTGAATCCTAAAGACCCTGAGTTTAGTGATAGAATATGTGAACTGCTTCTTGATGATAACTATTGGGACAGTGACGGAAGTGTTTTTGTTGACTCGTATGATGATCCTGATTTTGTCATACCAGACAACATGGCGACAGGAAACCAATTGAATCTAGCTTTGAAGAAGAAGATCTACTTTGCATCAAAAACGGGGGACGAAACCATTATAGAAAATATTAGTCGTCCAATATATGCAGTCACAATGTCTGAGAAAAGATTTGAAATTTTTTTAATGTGCCTTAGGTTCGATGACGCAGCAACATGCGTTGAAAGAAAAAACAACGACAAAGCAGCTGCAATCAGTGAAATATTTAAGCAGTTCATATCTAACAGTAAAAGTGTCTACTCAGTTTCGCCTGAAGTCACAATTGACGAAATGTTAGTTCCAAATAGAGGATGCTGCAGTTTTTATACCAAAGAAACCTGAGAAATATAGAATAAAAATTACGTGCATATGTGATTCGAAGACATCTTTCCTCTTAAATGCCTATATCTATACTGGGAAAGATAGTGATTCAGATATAATATCTGATTATGTTAACCTTTTTTGCACATGGTGGTCTCTCAGACCCAGAGTTTCAGTTAGTGTTATAAAGATAAGGTTTTGGTAAGTATTAAAATGGGTTACCAGGCCATTTTAATTATGTGCAAAACTAGCTTTTGTTGTAGTGTAAGGGGAGCTACTCATTGATGTTCTGCCAAACAATAATGTACTGTAGAAACTGACTGTTAAAACTAGTTAAAAGTCATCACTAAAAAAGAGCACCAATCAATATGAAGCCAGTATGTAGAGGAGATACAAAATATTGCATTGTCAGAAATGTGATAGGCTTAAAGTACTTTTGACCAAAAATACTCATACAGTGCAAATCTGTCAGGAGTGAGTATTTATTAAGGAACTGTTGTGAATTTGATTTACAGGTATAGGTTGTTTGAAAGCCATAAAAAGAAGTTCAAGGATTTGGTGTAGATGTTTAGTTGATGTTAGTAAGAGAAAGTAGTCGAATTACTACATTCCTACATTATTAAGTCAATGACACTTAGAAGGTTGATCAGACCATGATTTGTCTATGAGTGTCATTATCAGATATTTGAAAAACAAAGCCTCTATCATAGACTTGTGATTAATTCAGCAAAATTTCACCTGCTAAATCTCGTACATATAACACTCTGTAATCGATTTTTTGCAAATAAACAACATTGCTATTTATATTATGTGTTATATCCTTAAAAATTTAATTCATAAACTACCGGCAAAAAATGTTAAAAATACCCAATGAAAATTGCCAACAGATTCATTTGATTTTTATCATTTTAATAAATTCCCCCTTTTAACGAAACCTTACTTTGCATGCATGTAATACTGCAAACATCTGTTATCGCAAAATGAATGTGCAACATAAATCATGCCGTCAATGCGTACATTTCAATCACACCTGCACAAATATTCATTGAATAGTTTGTATCTAAGCTAGAATTGCTTGAAAACAATTGTATTTAATTATTCCTCTTTACAATTTATATCATTACAAAACAGTTGTTCCTATTCAAAGTAAATATAGGATAACTGTGGGCATACAATGACAAAGCATACACTAAAGCAAATTAAATTTTCACTAAATGTTAAAACTGGCAAACAAATATATTCCAAGGCTAAGGAATCATTGTAATATACTGACAGATTAATAAAACCTACCTTGCGACTTGCAATCTATGTTTGTATTAGCCAAAAGTAATACAAAAACGATTTAAATTAGTGAAAATCTATTAAAAGTCTTCATTATTCAAAACTGACATAACAGATTTTGCTAGAAATTTAATCATACAGAGAATTTGTATGTTTCTGTTTGATTTATATGCTCCTTAAGTATTAAAACAGTAAATTGGAAAATCATGAACTTGGTATTCCTGTCAAAGCCAAAATTTAGGGAATTTTTTTTTCAATTTCGAATACATTTTATTTTAAAAATGAGGGACTGCATAAAAAAAGAAAAGGTTAAAAATAAATTTCTCCAAAGTAAAGTTTATTGTTTTTAATATCAAATTTCAGTTTGGGAGGACAGCTTATTGATCACAACTGTATATTTTGAATTTCAAATAAACAAAATATTTTTTGAGAAACTAACCTGTTGTTTAATCCCTATAAATATGTCTATGGTTCTTAAATTTGCAGTTTCAGTTTATTTGGCAGATATATTTATAATTGCAATGTTTCAATTTAAAATAGAAAACTGTTAAAAAATTCCAGTAATAGGCAATTATTAGAAATTCAACATCAATATAAAACATTCATTATTATTACTTTTAAAATACTTATTGGCAAGAGAATGTTTGTTTAATATTTCGTTATATTCTAAATGAATGAAAATTCGCTAAGAATAACTGAATAATTTACTGCTCTCAGCAATAGGTTACTACTCTAAATAAGCTCTTGATCAACAGATAGTAAGTAAGCATTAAACTTTGTGATTAATTTGAGAAAGGACAATAAATGAGACACCAAACTCAGTCATTTTAAAATTGTATGCAAAATGTTCCATGAAATTTTCCGATGCTCTAAGCCGAAAGTTAAGTACACTTAAAATCTAGAAACCTGTTGTCCTGCCAAATCGTCCACTTTACCTAGTACATTTACACTATACTGTTATTGGTGACAAGCTGGGGTTTTTATGGGTAAACAGTTAAAAAACAAAATAAACTGTAGAATTATTTTTATAAAATAAAATGTTTGAAAGAAAAATTGAAATATAACATTTTTTTTTTTTGTGTTTAACGTTTGACTATTGTGCACACTTGGGCTAATGCAGACGATGGGATGATTTATAGCGTATGAAAATGTCAAGCCCTGGCCTTTCTAATCTCACCCGGTCCTCGGGTGTTTCCTTTAAACATTTCAACTAGACCACTGAGGCCTAGTTGAAATATAACTGTGTTCTTGAAATATGACAAGAAATTATATGGTAGACAAGATGTTTATTTCAATAAAATTGTTAAATCAACCTTTGCAACCCAAGTTTCTAAAACTTCCTTGTTTTTAGAACTGTGTTAATGAACTATGAATTTAAAAAAACTATGTACAAGACACACAGTAATTGATAATTTCACTTCTTACCATTATAGTTTTCCAGTCCAATCTGTAGTTGTTTTTTTAACAGGAGGTGGGTTAAGGACAGTTGCTTTGCGTCCGACAATACTGTATGGGGAAGAAGACACTGGATTCATTGCTATTCTGTTAAAAATGGCTGACACATTCGATGGCAATTTAATTCGTATTGGAGGCGCTGGAGGCAAACAGCAAATATGTTATGCAGGTAATATGAGTATAAGAATAATGTTCATTCTTGACACTGTTATTTATTTCAGAACATTTTGTACAGCCAAAGAATTATTTTCCTGTTTCAGGAAACGCTGCTTGGGCCCACGTCACAGCTAAGAACGTTCTTTACAACAACGCTAAAAGTATTCAAGGCATGCCTGTTTTTATCACAGATGATTCACAAGTCATTGATACTTTAAAATTCTGCGAGCGTACAGTCAAGAATACTGACGGTTCCAAGCGCTATCGTGCACCTTGGTGGTACATTCCAATTATATTTTCTTATTATGTGGCTTTAATTTTAGAATTTATAATGGACAAGCTACATCCTCGTTTCATAAAACAAAAGCTTCCAATTTCATTGACAACTGTAGTCGCTTACCTCAGCTCGATCTTGATGTACAGTCGGTTACGTGCTTCAATTCATCTGAATTATTCACCAATTTATAAAATGGAAGTTGCTAGAAAGAGGTCAGCTAAGTTTTATTCAGAAATTAATTCCATCAGTGATGAATATCGAATTCAAAGCTGTAAATATTTGAGTAAAGATTATAAGTATGTCAAATTGTCAATGACTAATGTAGCAACATAAGTGCATTTTATTTGACTTTATGTGAATATCCAAAGTGCCTAATTCCAAAAATGTGTGTGTATAAGAATAAAGAAGGGTGAACCTTCATTTGTTATTCATAATATAATATTATGTTGGCAAGTTTAAACGATTAGCAAATTTCATAAAATGATAAATTAGTTGTATAAATCTGTACCAAGTTAGATTTTGATGCTAAAATGTGGATTTACTGAATTTGAAACTGTTTGTTTGTAAAATGATCTTGAAGGAATAAATTCTTGGCAAGTTTCATCTGTAAGTTAAAAAATGTTCAAAAATTGTATAACTTAAAACATATTAACTTATTTAGATATTTTGTGTCTAAAGCAAGAATGAGCAAAGAAGATTCCTTTAACAAATGTTTGATTGGAAAATCCTAAAAAAACATTTCTGTTTTATTTTTGGTTGTTCACAGTATAAGCAAAGGCAACTGCAGATGAATTATTTAATCAATAGTTTGTCTTGTGTTTATTTTTTCTCTTAAATATTTTGGTGTCAAGGTTAACGTCTAATAATATTTTCTAAATAAATTAATATCGTAATAAAATATTGAATATAGTTAACTTTAAAATTTTTAATTTTTGAAAAATTTCTAATAATAATAGTCGTTGACATTGTAGTATATAATTTGATACTGTCATAGAAAAATTTGGTGTTTCCATTTTTATCAACAGTATCACAAGACATTATTTTACAAAACTTCAAATGAAAAAATAAAATCTTTAACATAAACTTAAACATGCAAAAAATACTGTCTTTATAAAAAATGTTGACAGTCAGCTAGTTGTGATATTATATTTCCTCTTTTAAAATCCAAAAGTATTTTTCTATGAGAATTTAGCTTGATGTCCAGTGCTTATCTTTCTCCCAGTTTTATATTACTTTTTAAAAGGTTAATGCTATGTCACCAATTATTAAAATAATAATGAAATCCAGAAAATGATGAGTATTTTTATGGCACTAGAAAATGTAATATTTGTTTCAATTCAATGAAATTGTATGTATAAATGGATTGTAAATAATATTTTTATAAGTTTAATATGTAAATTTTACAATGTAGTAGATTAGTTTATTATTGTTTTATAATAAATTTATATTTTTTTCTTATTCGTCTAACTGGATTAATTCTTACCAAATTTTTCCTGGCAAAGTTATGTGAAAATATTAAACTATTGAGATTACTGAAGCTTTTAAATGGGCACTGATCTTATAACAGTTATAAGACATAGAATACTGTATTTTATGTGTCATAGCATTCAGATTTTTATTGTCATTTTCCAACATCGATATAAACAGAAATACCCTGTCATATTTGATTTTTTTTAGGTCCTTTCTGTTGGGAAGACTTTCTATTGCCTTGACAATATTTTCATATTCTAATTTGTTTAATCACTTAAAGCCCTTATCAATTAAAGTTCTTTAACAAGATAAAGTAAAATAGAAAATACCATAGTTGAAAGTGATGGCACTTTTTTTAAAAAAAGAAGAAATCAGAAAAGGGATTCAATATTTGAAAAATTATGCAAGTTAAAAACTAGACAATTTTTAATTTAACTTTAAATTACTAGAAAATCACTAGTTTGATCTTTTATTCTTTCTGGTTTCAATTAATAAGCTATTATTTCCATTTTATATTGCTAAAATTACACGGTAGTTCCTTGTGCTTTTTCTATAAACATTAAAAAATTGTTACAATCTAACCTTCAGTATAAGATGGAGTTTATTTCCTATTTTTATTTTTCAAATATTTATTTGTGCAATTACTTTTATACTTTGTTTTATTACAGCGTAATTACTTTGCAGTACTTATTTAAAAAATGACATTTAGACTATTGTTATTATGTGTGAGTTTATATGTGTCAGCATTTTGGTATCCCAATACGAATGTGCAATTTTCCCTGATTTTTCAATTCTTCATCCAATTTTCAGCACACTAGCAGGTGATCTTCAGTCAACCTTGATCCAGTTAAGTGGCAGAGGTGCATTCATCTGAGGAGCAAATCAATTAAACCTGCATAGGTGTGTGTGTGTGTGTGTGTGTGTGCACGCGCGTATGTGTGTGTGTGTGTGTGTGTCTGTGCATGTGTGTGTATGTGTATGTGTATGTGTATGTGTGTGTGTGTGTGTGTGTGTGTGTGTGTGTGTGTGTGTGTGTGTGTGTGTGTGTGTGTGTGTGTGTGTGTGTGTGTGTGTGTGTGTGTGTGTGGTGATGCAGTAATGTTGAGTGTTGAGGCAGAACAACACTGAAGCCTAATAGTCTAGTAACTTACATATTGTTTTAATAGATAAATAGATCTTCATTAATACACATATTGTTTTAATAAATCAATAGGACTTCATTACTAGCATAAACAATTTATCATATTTTTTTAAATTATGAAATGTTATCAATAGACAGCAGCATATACACCAGATGATTTTTTGTATGTTTTCAGTTTATCTGTACAAAAACCACCAATTGGTAAAAAGTCCCCTACCAAGTTTACAATTAAAGTTGTTAAATCACCTTTGAATTAAACCGAGAACCACTCACCTGCCTACGTAGTTTACTCAATAATTTTACATTAGCTGCCTCGGTGGCCTAGTTGATAGCGTACTGGGCTTTCACCCCGAGGACCCGGTTTCGATTCCCGGCATTTTCATACACCATAAAATCATCTCATCGTTTGCATTAGCCCAAGTGTGCACAATAGTCAGACGTTAAGCACCAAAAAAAAAAAAAAAAAAAATTAATAATTTCACTCTTCACTCTAGGCCACTGCATGCCTTTTTAAGTTAAAGTACTGTAGCTATATGATTTCAGTCGCAGATAAATTTGATAAATAGTTGTATAAAATATTGAATTAATAAATTAAAAATTAATTTAAAATTATTTAATTAATTAAAATTAATAAAAAATTGAATATGAAATGCTTGAATGAATCAAGCAACCTCTTGCTTAAAATGTTTTTTATATATTTATATATGTAAAATAAATTCTATTGTGAATTACTAAGAAATGGATAGATCTTTTTAGTATCAGTAGCCTCTTTAAATAATATGGTTAAAATGAGCAATGAGGGTTAAAATGAAAGACATACCGCCACCAAATGGGAAGACAAATTGTTGATTAGTAAACTGCATAATCAGGTGACTGATTCTTGAAGAATTTAAAAGTGAGCAAACAATTTTTTAACTGTAGACTTGGTGAGAGGCTTTTATACAGTTTTTGTTTGGACTAGGATCGTTTCACTGATACAAAATATTGTGGAAGATAATCATGATAAATTAAACTGATCTAATAATTGCTGAAAAAATAAAATGTGTATGCAAAGAATTGCATTAACTGTGAGAGCTGATTTTTTTTTTAGGTTTGTAGAGAATTTTAAAAAAACATTTTAATTTTTCATAATATATAGTAGTTAGTTTCATAATGTATAGATCATCTGTTCAGTAATTTAGGTACAAAATACCGGAATCAATAAATGTTTTGGAAGGTTATTGTAATTTTATAATTGTAAATGTATCAATTTTTAAAAATTTTATAAAAAAGGAAAGTATTGCAACCTTAACAAATAAAATAAATAATCAAAATGAAAATTGGTTTAGTAGCTTAGGTTGATGTTAACAATTTAAATCATATTTTAAAATTTTCCGCATGTATTTTTCCTTCTATAACAAAAACATACACTACAAAGATGAATAAAATTATTTCTCCTCACCGCCTATGACATATACACCGCAACAGCCAGGTTCCTTGGCGGGACGGAACGCTGCCGCGTTCCTTGATATACAGTGTGGCAACTCGGGTACGTTGGCGAGGTGGAACGCTGCCGCGTTCCTCGATGCGTATTTGTAAAAAAAAATAATATAGTTTAAATTCATAAAGTTTGAGAAAACTCTCATAGAGAGCAGTCGAATACGTAAACCTTTGTAAAAAGTTACTACGCATTAAAAATCCCTCTGTTTAACCCTCAAATAATACGAGTTCAGTTAGTATGTTCATTTAGTTCGTAATAATTCTACTAGATGGGAGGCCCAAGTAATTTGCTTCAATTTGCGGTATGGTAACTTCATACACACACATGTAATAGCGACGTGAACTTTCCGCAAATATTATTAGATCTGCAGTAGCTGTTATTAGTTAACCATTGCCGTTTAACGGTATATAAATGTTCCTTCTTAAAGCAATTATTTTTGCGCGTAAATTTAATTGTAAAAAAGAAAGAGTATTTTCTGTGCACTTATGCCTACACCCGGGAAATTTTTTTTGATGAATACGAATAAACTTTATATTACTTGTACTTTGCACCTATTTTAACAATTTTTTCCATAATCGTCTTAGTGCACAGTAAGGGTAATTCTACAGTTATGCTTATGAAACTTGGCAATAAGTTTAAAAAAGATTACTTATTTTCGTCAATAATTCGCAACAATAACTTTATGATATACAATATCAGTAAGTAGTAACTCAAAATTGCATTTCATACTTTACAAGATTTGAAATCGCTATATCCAAAAAAGCGTATTTAAAAAAATATCAAATTTTAAAAACTTCTTATAGTTCGTAACCATACCGAAAATATTCAAGTATATACACCAATATATATGTATATATATCTAATTTCTAATTCATATTATATTTCTGAAAGTTTGTGTGTTTGTTTGTTATTCAATCACGCTTTAACCACTGGATCAATTGAGATAAAATTTGGTACGAATATGGTTTAAGTATCAGAGATACATATAGGCCTATTCCCGTTTTACAAAACGTCATTATACTACTTACCCAGCCCAAAATAATTATCAGTTTTTAGTTTTGTGGCATGTGTTAATTGTAGTTATTTACTGGACATGTGATTTAGGTACCTGAGATGAACATAGATTCAATCCTATTTTAAGAATCTTAATCTGTGTTTTATTTATTGCAAAATTATTGCTTTTAATGTAACATTTTCAATATTTTAGTTGAAATTTTTTTCAAAACTGACTTTAATTTGTTACTTTGTGTTGAATTTTCAATATTAAATGTAAAAAAATCCCTACACAGAGTGCCAATTGTAAGGTATATACATTTGTGTAATTACATTATATGAAAAAATGGTAAATATACAGTGTAGCATAGCCTTATTTTTCGATATTTTTGTTACTAAAATGCTTTATTATGTGCCCAAAAGCAAGAATCCAAAATATGAAAGCACGAGAAGTACGATAAAATCGAAAATAAAAGTGACCAACATAACCTCAAAATTGCTACCCGGCGAAAATCAGTAACGTGTTGTAAATCGGTAAAACAATAAAAATACGTCTAACACAGGTTTTGGGTGATAAGAAACCAATTTTTTAAAAGAATACTGCATAACCAAACTGACATGGTTGTTAGGCCTAACAAGGTGATGTGTGAAAAAACTTTTATATTTTTTTAAAAAATAGCCTACTATATATCCTGACACGGTTGTTGGGCCTATCACGATGATACGTGAAAAAACCTTTATATTTTTTTAAAGAATACTACATATCCTAACTGACACGGTGGTTAGGCCTAACACGGTGATGCGTGAAAAAAACTTTGTATTTTTTAAAGACTACTACATATCCCAACTGACACTGTTGTTGGGCCTATCATGGTGATGTGTGCAAAAAACCTTTATATTTTTTTTAGAGTACAACATAACCTAATTGACACGGTTGTTAGGCCTAACACGTGATGCGTGAAAAACCTTTATATTTTTTTAAAGAATACTACATATCCTAACTGACATGGTTGTTAGGCCTAACACGGTGATGCGTGAAAAAACCTGTATATTGTTTTAAAGAATAGACATAACATAACTGATACGGATGTTGAGCCTATCACGGTGATGTGTAAAAAAAACCTTTATTTTTTTAAAGAATACTACATAACCTAATTGACACGGCTGTTAGACCTAACACGGTGATGCGTGAAAAATCTTTATATTTTTTTTAAAGAATACTACATATCCTAACTGACACGGTTGTTGGGCCTATCACGGTAATGTGTGAAAAAACCTTTATTTTTTTTAAATAGTACTGAAAACCTTAACTGACACGGTTGTTAGGTCTACCATGGTAATGCGTGAAAAATACTGAGTTTAACGTCCGACTATTGTGCACACTTGGGCTAATGCAGACGGTGGGGATGATTTATAGCGTATGAAAATGCCAAGCCCTCGCCGGGAATCGAACCCGGATCCTCGGGGTGAAAGTCTAGTACGCTATCCACTAAACCACCGAGGCGGCTATTTTTTTTTTTTTTTTTTTTTTTTTAAGAATACTCTATAAGCTAACTAACATGGTTGTTATGACTAACACGGTGATCCATTAAAAAAACCTTTATTAATTTTTTTTTTTAAATAGTACTTATAACCTAACTGACACGGTTGTTGGGCCTAATAAGGTGATACATGAAAAAAACCGTTATATTTTTTTAAAGAGTAACTTAACTAACACGTTTGTTAGGTCTAACACGGTGATGCGTGAAAAAAACTTTTTATTTTTTTAAAGAATACTAGGCTACATATCCTAACTGACACGGTGGTGCGTAAAAAAAATTTTATATTTTTTTAAAGAATACCACTTATCCTAACTGACATGGTTGTTGGGCCTATCATGGCGATATGTGAAAAAACCGTTATTTTTTTTAAAGAGTACTTCAAACCGTAACTGACACGGTTGTTAAGTCTAACATGGTGATGCGTGAAAAAAACCGTTATTTTTTTAAAGAGTACTCCAATCCTTAACTGATACGTTTGTTAGGATTGGTGATCATCCCATGGTGATGCGTGAAAAATCTTTATATTTTTTTTAAAGAATACTGCATAAGTTAACTAACATGGTTGTTAGGCCTAATGCGGTGATGCATTAAAAAAACCTTTATTTATTTTTTAAAAAAGAGTACTCCAGAATCTAACTAACACGGTTGTTGGGCCTAATACGGTGAAGCAGGAAAAAAGCCTTAATTTTTTTTTAAAGAGTACTCCATAACTTAACTAACACGGTGGTGCGTTAAAAAACCTTTATTTTAAAAAAGAAATACACCATAACCTAACTGACACGGTTGTTGGTCCTAACACGGTCATGCGTGATCTTTAATGTATATTACGATTGCGGGAAAAGCCGTGACGGGTAACAGGTAATCATATTATATTTCTGAAAATTTGTTTTTGTTTATTTGTTTGTTATTCAATCACACTTTAACTACTGGACCAATTGAGATTAAATTTGGTGTGAACACGCTTTAGGTACCTGAGATAAACACAATACTATTCCAGTTTAATTGTATAATAGTGACTTTTTAATAATACTGTATTTTATTAAAATCTGACAGGACCCTGTTTTAGAGTATCGAGTAACAAAAATGTATATTTCTTGGCCGAAAACCATAAATCGTATAATATTGTAAATAGTATATTTACATTTACATTTAATTTATGTAACATATATTAAAATGAAATGACCTATTCTGATTTTGAAAATCGACTATAAATTTTATTGCCTACATTATAATTGCAGGCAAAGCCGCAACGGGTAACAGCTAGTTTTATATAATACATATGAGATACAGTGATATATATATATATATACATATATATATATATATAGTGATATATATATATATATATATATATATATATATATATATATATATATATATATATATATATATATATATATATATATATATATATATATATATATATATCACTTTATTTTATAAACATGTACTTCTAATGGTTCTTATTCTTAACGTGTCAGGCAAAGGTTTTCATAACACCATGATCGTGGAAGCCTAATTTTTTGTAGGCAATGAGTTCTACGTTATCACGATATTTTACACGGTGTAAAAATATATATATATTTTTAGTTATACCCCGCTGCCTACTGACAAGTAGGCTCCTACTTGCCTAGTTTCAGATGAAAAATCTTAAATTGTTTTATTTTCGACATGATAAATTTTATGCAAGCTGAAAACTCATGAAAATTTGCAAGCTGCAACATTTCTTGTTTTGCAATAGTTTAAAAAAAAAATGATCATCTTAAATTTTATAAACTATCGAAATTTGAGTAATCAGTTTAAACGACATTGCTTAAAATTGATTATCTTCAATTCGTTCGCAACTGCAAATTATAGACTACGTTATACGAAGCCATGGAACATATTCATTCATAAAATTAATTTTTAATTCATAGCCTATATCCAATAATAAATTATGTCCCACGTGAGAAAAATAAACTACTGTACAATTACTTAATTATTGGTCAGCTGAAAAATAAAAATATTATTATTATTTGTAATTATTGCAACAAACGTACCTATTTACAAGTTCATAATTAGACACCAAAGAACAGGTATTCGCTTTGTCCAACATTTTTGTGTTCAGCCGGCCAGCACGTTATGACATCACAACTTGTGACTTCAGCTGTGACGACTCACAAAACAGCTGTGACAATACGTTATGACGTTTGTTCCTAACCTAACTTATTCCTGTCTTCTAATTTGCTGGCTGTATCAACAGTTTCTACTTCTGTCTTGATCAGCTTTTAATCTAGTTGATAACTTACAACAGCTGTAAAGGAAGCCATCTAGAATGTCTGTTTTTAACTTTCAAGGTCCAGCGATGACGAAAAAATCGTCAGTCAGACGCAATAATTGTTTTGTAGTAGTTGGAGTTGAACTTGGATTCAGTAATAAGTGGAAATTGTCGGAGATAGGACGGTTGTGCGAGGGCATACCAGAAGTGTATTTTAATTTATTTTGTCAATACATACATTTTATTACATAAATTTAATTAATATATAGAAAATGAGTGGTGTTTTTTCAGTTTTCCCGAAATTGGTGAAATTTTCGGTGAAGTATCCCATTACGAGAGGAATGGCATCTTATGCAGTTATTTGGCCTATTGGAAGTTTAATACAACAAAGTTTCTTGAAAGAAAATGATAAAGAATTGGATTATAAAAAAGCTGCAAAATTTGCATTATATGGTTCTTGTTTTGTTGCTCCTACTTTACACATGTGGATAACCTTAGCAAATGCCATGTTTCCTATGGGCAACTTGAGTTCAGCATTAGCCAAGGTAATGGTTTGATTTACAATAGGTTAAGTTAAATGTTACTTACCCGTTTGTTTTTTGTTTTGGTAAATGTGTGATTAATTTGTCTCAACCAATTTTCGCATTTTTTTTTTATCCAAAACACTAACTTTAATGATTAAAAGTAAGAACCCAAAGTTTCGTTTTAGGAAAAATTAAACTTAACCTAAATTAAAACCTAACCTGTACTATATTTGGTGTTACTGACCTAATTATTATTCTCATTATTGTAACATAGCCACCGGACCACATATTCAAATTATTAGGATTCTTCTCGTCAGTGGTCTATCAACTCACCTCATAAAGGCTACCGCGATTTCGAAACTTTACAGTATCATCTTCAGGCCATACAAAATGTTAAATCCCTCTGTCGAGGTCGTCAAACAAAACATTAAAAACATACGTCACAAACACTAAGCACAATTACACATTTAAAATATTCGTCATGAAATTCGGTTTGGCCAAGCTACACATGCGACTCGTATGTCGTTACATTCTGGACTCTTATTATTCCTACATTAGATATAGTAGTACAGCTACTGCTTTGTGAAAGCAATGAAATGACCATGCTAATCGAGTGTATCAATTTGTAGAAGTTAAGATAACGCCAGAAAAAAGGGGGAAATAAACTTAAGGAAAGCTAACCAATTATACTGTGTTACTGACCTTGTTAGCATTCCAACTTCTGTCTTTCTGAGTGATACTTCAATGTAAATGATTATGATGCCTCAAAATAGTTCTGTTAAAAATCATATAACATTTTAACTTAATGACCAATGTACATATTATTTTGTTTCATAAAAAATATTGTATAGTTACATTGCAAGATTAATAATTATAGAATTATTAATAACTAATAATTATATAATTATTAATTATAGAACCTCACAGGGAGTGCAGACTAGCTGCACCTTTTGAGAGGATTTAGACATCCCTCAAGTTACCCGAGTCTAACACACACTTATACGTACAACACTACACTTACGACTTTCACACTTTACACTCACACTTACATTTAAGGAGGTGATAATAGCATAAACGTGCTTTTCGCCCTAAAATAACAAAACAATAATTATAGAAATACCATAGTTTTTGTACAATAGGTGTAGGTGTAAATTAATTGAGCACCACTTATTTTAAAATTTTTTTTTCTAAAACTTAGAACATTTTATTTTACGTGTATAAGTAAGAATCTAAAGTACCATTTTGCAAAAATTTTGGAAGACAAAAAAAATCTTAACATGGTTTTGTATGAAGCTTACTGATCTTGTTATTCCATTGGGATCATATGTTTTATTTCATGCCTGCATATTGATTAAATCAACTTTGCAAAGTGATACTTAGTGAATATAGTTTATGCTCAAAGCATGTAAGAGTAATATAACGTCACTACATGGTTCAGTTAACATGTAGTACAGATGCTTTAACATCTGTACGTAAAAGTGTTCCCCAGATTTATATTCCTCAATTGTAGCATACATTAGGTAATAGAACAACAATATAGTATAATTATATGATAATAAGTAGAAAAAGAAAAATTTGAGCAAAATCAATTTTCATAAATTTGGCCAAATTTTCCAAGTTTTTTTTTGTAGATTCTAATCTTTCGCTAATAATTGAATTTTCAAAAAAATGTAACAAAAAAATCATGATATTTTACTTTTTTGGAATTTTTTTTTATTTGCAAAAGGAGTGGTGTGATAATATTTTTTTATAGTCTGCTATCTTATAATATTTATTAGTTTAACTGTGCTTTGAAGTAAGAATGTATTTATGTACCATAAGAGTGACCAATTCTGTTAACCTCAAAAGCCTATTTTGTTTTATCTATCTTTTTTCAACAGACACTAGGCAACACTGATGTTATCTACATTGTACATTATTTTATGCTCTGCATCACTCAGTACTACATTGATTTTTAGTCTTCCATTTGCTCCACTTGTGTGATAACAGATGATGTTAAATCATGCAACTTTTCATAATAATTTTGATGATGCAAAATTTTCATCTTGAAATCCCCTCTTGGCACTGTTAGGCCTTATACAAAGTGGAAATGGAACTTGTGTATCTTAAATGGATAAAGAATAGCATAATCATTTAAAACTTTTCTTAACTTTTCTTTAAACTTTTCTTTCAGAGTACTAAAAGGCTGCATTTTTTATACAAAATGAAAATATAATTTTTGCTCTCTCTCTCAAAAAAAAAAAACAAACAAACAAAAGTCTCTGAAAGCAATGAAACAAAATGTTACAGGACTCCAAAACTAACAGTGTTGTAATTTTTTGATAATCAAAAACATGAATGTATTCTAAACATCAAAATTTATTACTCTAAACATAAAGATGTCATTTTTTCACTATGACATACAGACTGTCTGTTTACTTCACATTGCACAGTGTGTAATTAATTGGTTTTACCTACTAATATTAATATTATGTATTATGGAGTGTCATAGCTCAATCATTAGAATAGAGGGCAGTTCATTACAACTCTACCTGTAAACAGTTCTAGTTTCTGCCATTGGTTTTTTCCTTATATTAAATCCATTCCTTATCTCCATACGCTTAGCTGGCAAAAAATAAATATGTTAAACCACAAAACAAAAAAAATATGTATTTTATATAATTATATCAATCTCAACATTAATATTGGCTAACGTTAGTAAGACATTTTTGTTATGTTGAGTTTGTTGCCTTGCAGTTTTACTGACCCAGGCAATTGATACTATTATTAAAATTTTATGAATTATTGTGCAATCTTTATTATGCAACTGTAATATGTTTGTAGTTAAAAAAACTAACAACATTTTTGTTGTATAATACCTATGTTGTGCTTGCAATTAAAGTATAGTACCGAAGATTAATAAGCTTTATTTTTAAAGAACACAAAAAGAATCTGCCTTACCGAAACCAATGGGCTAGTTAACATGGTACATGTTGAACCATGTTACATTGTTGTATGTGTAAAACAAGCCATTTAATACATTTAAAGAGTTGTGAAAAAACTGTGAATGTTATTAGAGTTGTGAAAAACTGTTATTAGTTTTCCAATCAGTGTAAAATAGTTTAAACTATTAAACTCAAAAACAAGAACTTCTAGTACAAAATGTTTAAAGTTTTCATGGTTAAATTATTGTAGATAAAAACCCTTCAATGATGTTTTTCTGTTTTAAAAAAGAAATAATATGTTATCAATTTTGAGTGTGAACAAAATTGTTTACCACTTCATTTGAAAAAAAGAGTGTAGTATGCATTACTTTTGTGGGATAGGAAATAAATAAGGTAAGGTTTTCATAGTCATGCTGGAAAAATGTAAAATTTTCACAAAAAAGAAGATAAATGAATTATATTCCTTTTACATTCACACATCTATTCATGAATACTCTATTCAATAAATAACTGGCTATAAATCCTTAATTAATCCTTTGGATTAATTTTTTTAAAATGGTTTATTTTTGAAGTGTTGAAACAAATTTATTTATGGAAAACCTTACTCAATGTTTTATCATAGTAGGCCTATTTTTTAAAGTACATGTTTTATCTCCAAGGTTCACAAATCAATGACATTATGTAAGAGGTTAGTAGACTACTTCAAATTACATCATTTTTTAAAGTAAAGCAATTCACAATGATTGGATAAGCAGTCATAATTGTTTGTTAAAATCAGATTGCTTAAAATCTGTTTAGCATTCACTCAGAGTTTTAAAAATGGCTGAAATAGCAAATATAATTGCAGCATATGGCTGTCTCACTGAAGTGATGATCTAGATTGAAGCAAATTTCCAACAATAATTTTTTTTTTTTATTTTAGGCTACATTCTTTTGAAAATCGGGTTTTTAACCATCGTAATCATGATTAAAATTTGCATTCATATTTTAAAAAAATTTAAAGTAATAAAATTAGAATTTTAACATACACAATCCTATTTTTTAGTTACAAAATGCATTTTACATTTCTGGTACCAGATTCATTTTCATATTTTCAGTGGAATTTAAAATACTGCTGTGCAGATTTTGAATTCTGATTATGATGGTGAAATCATATTTTCAAAAAACTATAAACTAAAAGTTGTGATTTTTCTCTAAGATTTGATATGGCTGCTCTTTTAAACGTGTTGATAAACAGATTGTGCTGAGTAACTAACTTCTTACCAAAATTGATTTTTGTGTAAAGATTGAATCAAATTAGACCAAAATTTCCAAAATATACACACACACACACATATAACCTATTATAAAAAATGTTTAACAACCTCTAAAAAAATGATCTAGAAGTCAGGATTGGCACTCTTTAAGGTCCTAAGTCATAGGTAGGAACCTTGAGGCTACCAATAAATTATTTTCCAATGGAAAATCACTAATCAGGTGATAGGCATAATTTTGCTCACATGTTTTTCTTTCCAGAATGATAAATTATATGCGATATATGTGGTTTTCCTTAGTTTTCTTCATTAAAGAAAAGTAATACATTATCTTTCCTTGTATTTCATTAAGTTCTTTTACAGTTAGCTAACCTACCACAATCCGTACTGTAGGAATACCAACTGAATTTAAAAAAAAAAATATTTTAAATGTATCAACATTTTTAAGCATTGCGTTTTGTTGTGTAAACCACATTAAAAACATTTTGGTGTAAAAATGTGTTAGTTGTATTTAAATACTGTAGTTGTATGCCACTGTTCTTCATTGTGTTTATTTACTGCACCAAAATGTTAGTAAAATCTAATGAATGATTTTGAGATATTAGGCCAATTTTTTAAGTTTTTTTGTCAAATAATACTGAACCACCATTTTGGGGAAGTAATTTAATGTAAGATTGACTTTCTTTATGGAATTTAGAGATAGTTGTAATAAAAGTGGGCCTTGTAATCCTTATTGTGCCTCAATTAAACTTAGCCTTGTGGATTGCTAATAGGACCTGCTCATAAATATTTAATACACAAAAGTATAAGTGAATATGACCTAGTATCAAAAATTGGAGCATTGTCCTAATATACCAAATCAGTAACCTTCATGAATACATCTTAAATTAAGCCTATTAAACTATTAAAATACATTTTATTTTAGTGACACAATTAAAAATATTTTAAATAACTGAATTGATTGAGAAACAGTTTGTAAACGTTTCAGCTTCATATATTTATTTTTTAATAGTGGTACTTGTTTTGATATTGCAACTATAATCAAAAAACTACATTTTTTGTCTTTTTTTTAGTAGACAGGCTCAATTTAAGATGTAATTTTTTAATATAAAATTTACATAGACTGTATTTTGTTCGCATTATGTTTCAGGCTATAATTGAACAATTCTCATACACACCTTTTGCTATGACTTGTTTTTATTATGGAATGACCCTTTTAGAAGGAGGCACAAAAGAAGCTGCTGTAAAAGAAGTTCAGGATAAATTTCTTCCCACATACAAGGTTTGTATCACTAGTGGATTTCCCAATTTAAGGATCAATTCATTTGGTCCTCGCCACCTTGACCAATTCTAATTTAAGATTTTTGTAATATACTGTTTATGTGTCCAGGCCATTTTCTGTAGTTTTGTAAGTACAGACTAGGTTAGGTTAGGTTAGGTTGACCCATATTCTTAATTTTATTGAGGTTGCACTAGTGCTTGCCAAAAAATATAAATAGATTTTGTTTCGTCATGGAAAAATATAATTTTAATCATATATATATGTGTGTGTGTGTGTGTGTGTGTGTGTGTGTGTGTGTGTGTGTGTGTGTGTGTGTGTGTGTGTGTGTGTGTGTGTGTGTGTGTGTGTGTGTGTGTGTGTGTGTGTGTGTGTGTGTGTGTGTGTGTGTGTGTGTGTGTGTGTGTGTGTGTGTGTGTGTGTGTGTGTGTGTGTGTGTGTGTGTGTGTGTGTGTGTGTGTGTGTGTGTGTGTGTGTGTGTGTGTGTGTGTGTGTGTGTGTGTGTGTGTGTGTGTGTGTGTGTGTGTGTGTGTGTGTGTGTGTGTGTGTGTGTGTGTGTGTGTGTGTGTGTGTGTGTGTGTGTGTGTGTGTGTGTGTGTGTGTGTGTGTGTGTGTGTGTGTGTGTGTGTGTGTGTGTGTGTGTGTGTGTGTGTGTGTGTGTGTGTGTGTGTGTGTGTGTGTGTGTGTGTGTGTGTGTGTGTGTGTGTGTGTGTGTGTGTGTGTGTGTGTGTGTGTGTGTGTGTGTGTGTGTGTGTGTGTGTGTGTGTGTGTGTGTGTGTGTGTGTGTGTGTGTGTGTGTGTGTGTGTGTGTGTGTGTGTGTGTGTGTGTGTGTGTGTGTGTGTGTGTGTGTGTGTGTGTGTGTGTGTGTGTGTGTGTGTGTGTGTGTGTGTGTGTGTGTGTGTGTGTGTGTGTGTGTGTGTGTGTGTGTGTGTGTGTGTGTGTGTGTGTGTGTGTGTGTGTGTGTGTGTGTGTGTGTGTGTGTGTGTGTGTGTGTGTGTGTGTGTGTGTGTGTGTGTGTGTGTGTGTGTGTGTGTGTGTGTGTGTGTGTGTGTGTGTGTGTGTGTGTGTGTGTGTGTGTGTGTGTGTGTGTGTGTGTGTGTGTGTGTGTGTGTGTGTGTGTGTGTGTGTGTGTGTGTGTGTGTGTGTGTGTGTGTGTGTGTGTGTGTGTGTGTGTGTGTGTGTGTGTGTGTGTGTGTGTGTGTGTGTGTGTGTGTGTGTGTGTGTGTGTGTGTGTGTGTGTGTGTGTGTGTGTGTGTGTGTGTGTGTGTGATATATCTATATATATATATATATATATATATATATTTTATATCTATTAATAGCACATTAGCAATGTTTACAATATTTTTTTCTATTTGTTAATGAAGTTTCAGCATTAAACAATGTACAATGTTAATGCAAAGGAAATAAAATAAATCCATGTTTTTGGTTCATTAAACATTGAGTTTTTTAATAGAATTAAGCTTTTATTATATTTATTGGTATAGTAAACATTTTGTAACAGATCATTTTAAATAAATTTTTCACTCAAAACCAAATTGATTAAGGTTTTAGCATTTACCCAAGATTTAGTTCAAAATTAAATTTGCAATAAAACCTGTAGCCACTTATTATTATTTTATTTTAAATTATCAAGCCTTTTTTTGTCAAAACTTAAAAATCAACTCAAATTGTGATCAATAAGTTATTCTCAAGTGTACTTCAAAATTATCCATACCAAATGTAGTTTTAGGTTGGTGTATGCATAAAAAAATGGAAAACTGTCCTAACTTAAAAACCAGTTTTTTTTATATAGCTTTTGAATCATTTTTTAAAAATTATAAATGAGAAAGTATATATAATATTTTGAAACATTTTAGTTATTGTTTTGTTAAAAAAATTTACATTAATTGTTATTCTAGGTGGGCATTGTAGTTTGGCCTATCTTGCAAACACTCAATTATACAGTTATTGCTGAGAAGAATCGTGTAGTGTTTGTCAGCTTCTGCAGCTTGATGTGGACGACATTCCTAGCTTACATGAAACACTTGGAGAATATTAAAGAGAATCAGACAAACTCAGGCACAACCGTCCTAGCTCCTTCTAAAGAGAATCAGACAAACTCAGACACAACCGTCCTAGCTCCTTCAAAGTCTGTAAAGCAGACAATTTGGCCTATTCAAAAAGTAGTAGGAAGTTAACGATAATACAAATTAGTAAAAATAAATCATGAACTTCCATTTAATTTTTGTTAGCTTCATTGTTACTGTTAATATTAGTATTTATTTAAAATTCTACATGGCTGTGCGTTCTAGATTTAATTAATTTTTATAAAATAAGTTATAATATATTTGTTTTTGTTGGTCTTTTAAAAAAACAAAAATATTCCTTTTTTTGTAATAAATGCTCTGTAAATTATAATCATATGATACATTTAAAACTACACAGTAAAAACTAAGGCCAAATGCAAAATGCATAGCAGAGCGGACTATGTGTTCAAAACCTACCCTATTGTTTTTAATGTAAGTGCAGCCACTGAAAGCAAAGCAGAGCCATTTGACTCTGCTCAGTTCTGTTTCGTTTTCATGAGCCAATTTTAAGTTAATAACAGTAAGTTAGGTTTTGAATTTGTAGTCCTAACCTCCGCTCTGCTCAGCACAACTCAGCACAGGAATTTGTTTTGTTAGTGAAACTGTTTAGAATTATCATGTACATAAGATTGCTACAAAGTCATTGTATGTGTAGGGTTGTTATGAGTATTCGAATCAGTTTGTGAAAACTGAAAAATAAAAAAAAATATTTATCTTTAAAATTTCTTCAAAATTTAAAGATAACAAACTTAGATAACATCTTATTATCTCATGTAACATAACAGCTATTCATAAAACTTATGTTAAGATTAAAACTTAGATATATTACATGGGTCCAAGTAGTTATATTATTGACAATTTATAGACCTATATGTTATCAATTTCTGTCTCATTAATAACTTTCATTAAGCAATTTTTCAAACTTTGTCCTTGGACTAACTGTTAAAGACCAATATATTTTGTTACTCATTATTTATTATTTTCACTGTTAAATTAATATTGAGTACATCATACTTCTGTACATAATTAATAATAAAGACGGTGTTTTATTAGATGCAAACAGTTTTTATTAGTAGTAATCATTTGAGTTATAAACACAGTATTATAGTCAGACTGTGAGATGGTAAGTTTGAAAATTTTATATATTATGTATTACGTTTTCAATACATTGGTTGCTTATGAAATTGCCGAAGATCAACATATTGCGCAAAAAAAAACAATGTAATGTACATTTTCACCTTACAAAATATAAAAATGTATTTTGTAAAAACAAAATGTAGTATCCATGTTCTTAGATAGAAAAGTATACAATTTGTTTTCCTTTAGTAATACATAAATCGTAATTGTAGACTGTTTTATCAGTTTGGTCTGTTGGGTAGTAAAACTCAATAATAAAATAGCACTACAGCTAAAATCTAGTCACAGTAAAATATGAACAAAATCTATGGCATTTAAAAACTGATTTGTGCATAATAAAAAAAATACTTTTAAACTAATTTTATTTTTGAGTTATTCTTAATATTAATCTCAGTTGGTAAAGTTAAGAATGATTCTACCAAGGGCTCCTTGTGCCTTGAAAAGTGATTTTATTATTATATAAATCAAAATCTGTCAATGTTACTCGTTGCATACATATGTTTTGGCATAAAAAATGCTACAATTAAATATTTAATGACACTTCAGTATTTATTAAATGATATGATATGTTTCATATGCTGAAACATATGTACGCAACAATACGTTTATCATACACAACTAAGAATGAAAGCTTTTTACTCATAAATTTGTTGTTTATATATTTTTTAGAATTTAAAAAAAATAGTAAAAATTTATTGTAGTTCAGTACTAATTAATACAGAAGATATTGTAATGCAAATCAATGTTTTGTTGTACTGTACATTTAAGATTAAAGAAGTATTTATTTTTTTTCAGACTTGTATTGAATTACCAAATTTCCATCTTTTGTCGTATTCTTTAAGAAAACCGTGTTTTGTGTTGGGTTGAAAATACATTTACACATAATATTTATGGTGTTGTTTCGATCAAATGATCTCTGTCCATAACTAAACCCGGCACTGGGCGGTTAACATATTCACTAGATTAGTATTTGCCAACTTTTTCTAAATATTCTGGCAAACAATCATGTCTGGTTTTAAGTCTCAAGTTATTAAAGCATTTCTATTTTTGGTTGTGTCCCAAATTTTGTAAATTTCTTTTGCCTTCTTTGTGGGAGATTGATTTGTTTCATGTTCTAATGTTTAAAACACTGTTTTTTTTAAGGAAGGTATTATTGGTGTGTTCCATGTTTTTTTTATCCAAGAAAGTACTAAAGCCAGCTTAGGGAATTTTGTATCAGTACTTAGCAGGGTTTATTTATTCCATTTTTTCCTGGATAGGAAAAGTATAGCCTGAGGTTTTATACTTTTTGCGCAGGAAATTTAAAGATAACTAATATTTCACAACATAAACAAATACATGATACATGAAAATAAAATTTTAGGGGAAATGTTATTATATTTTGTATAGTAAAAGTGGTTTTTGAAAAATTATGTTTTAATGACAAATGCCTTTCCCTTGAGGTTTTTTATTTTAAAAAGTAATTCTGTAGATTGGAAAAAAGATATAACCAAAAGTTTATAATTAGTATAAAGCAAGATGGTTGCCAAATGTGGAGAGGAGATGCGCTGAGCAGAGTGGACTATGCATTCAAAACTGAATCTATTGTTTTTAATAAAAATGTGGCCACTGAAAGTGAAGAGGAACCCAGCAACGCTATTTGACTCCACTTTGCTTTCAGTGGCCATGCTTACATTAAAAACAATACTGAACAATGATTTGGTTTTGAATGCTTAGTCCTCTCCGCTCAGCGCAATTTCAGTCCAGATTTAGTTGTTACTCTGCCTTAAGGTAACACTGAATATTTAAAATATTTTTTGCATTGCTTTGTCAATTTTTTTTCTTATGAGCAATTCAGTTGACAAAGTTATTCTTATTCATTTATGTAGATGTCTTAATTGGGTCTTGATGTTTTATGATGAACCAGGTGATGGTGTTTGGATTTTATAAATATTGATAATGAATTCCTCCTTACCTGTACTGTCATTCCCTTGATGACTGATATAGCCGTCTCGGTGGCCTAGTGGATAGCGTACTAGGCTTTCACCCCGAGGACCCAGGTTCGATTCCCGGTGAGGGCTTGGCATTTTCATACGCTATAAATCATCCCCTCGTCTGCATTAGCCCAAGTGTGCACAATAGTCGGACGTTAAACACCAAAAAAAAAAAATTGATTGATAAATGGAATAGTGAGTCAAGAATTAAAATTTTTGAACTTTTAGCTTCCTTTAATTAAAATCTAAATTATTTTCCTTTTTTAGCATTACTATGGGTTTTGTATTTCATATTAATCTTGGGATTTGAGCGTTATATAAACTAAGTACACAATATGACAACTACATATTATGTATTTTGTAGTTAATTTATTAAACATCTGATTTATTAAATGTCTGTTTTATGTATATAAAAATATTCACATATTTTTTTAGATTTGACAATTTTTATTACAAGAATACAATTTTTAAATATCAAGGGGTATAAAATAAGTTGTTAAACATAACCAAACATTAATAGTATAATAACCAATGGGTAGATGTTGACAGATTCAGGTAAATTCTTTGTGAATTCCATAAATGACCAAGAGTTTTGCTATTTTTTTCTTACTATGTACTCTGTATTTCCAGCTGAAAATACTGATTGTTGTTTATTAGGCTTAAAATATGGATCATATCTATGAATCCCATTATCATATAAATGATCTACTACGTTTTTAAAGCTACTAAAAACTATATTTAAAAATAGTAACTTTTTACAATAACAAATATTGAAGATTAATTTAAATTCATGACTGCTTGTATTAAGTGAATACCATCTTTATAAAATAATGGTTTAAAATTCCATGTATGCTTAAGGTTTGTAGATACAAAGGATTTTATGTTTTCGCTTGAGTGTCTATGTATTGGCAACAGCACCTCTATTTAGTGCAGAAAATTTTAAAAGTTAGTATCTTATTGTTTTATATGGCATTTGTTGAACCCAACGATATAATTTGCAAGTTTATTTTATTTTAATCTTTCCACTCACATTTTATTTCTTTGAAATGATTTTTAATAAATAAATGATGCACTGTTGTTGCTGCTACAAAAAAAAGTTATCTACATTTCTTTTACTTGAAGAAAAAGTGGCAAAGATAAACTAAATTGGGTATCCTTGCTTCAAAATTGAGTTAAAATTTCTAATATTAAAAAAACGCTTGTTTCACTTTAATTGTTTTGAATCATTTTATTTTTCTGTTTATTTCCATTTTATATTTTAAAAGATTAAAACTATACTAAAATTTAGAATATATAGGCATTACAATTTTATTAGGTTCATCATCAACACATAACTTTCTCCATGGTTTAGACATGAAAAAGGTTATCTTAAAATGGATTGTTGTGTAATCCATTTTGTAACTGTAGATCTATTTAAGAGAGTTAATATAAACTATTGAGTCGCTCTTATTTTTAGACAGGAAGTTGACCAACTCAGCCAGCTTGGCAGTATTGTACTAGTGCAAAACTCATGTTCTGGCATTTGTCCATTATTTCATTCTAAGAAAATTATTCTGATATTGTTTTGGAGAGTTGTCAGACTTATTTAAGCTAGGGTTAAGTACACATTAGATTACTTTTATGGACTTTTTTTTAATCTATCATTCAAAAAAATGTATATTTCATTCAGTGTTACCAACATATAGTCATTTGATTTGAAACATTGTGATTATGGATCCTAGAGTCAATGGATTTTTGCAACACTGCACACAAAAAAAATTGCAGGCTTAAGAGTAACAATTACAGCAATAATTACACTTTACTAATTTTAATCTCTAGATAATATCAATTATAGATCAAATATTTCTAGAAAAAACATGGATAGCAAGAAAATTTGCAAATTATGTATGCAATATAGGAGGTGTGTTCAGAAAGTAATGGAAATTTTTAAATTTTGCAGTCTTGGAGAGTCCAATTGTCAAACACTTTTTTTTATTATGTTGGTATACATGTCCTTGAAGTATGATAAAACTTTCATCTGTTTTCATTATTGACTTTATCTGTGACAGCCACTAAGGTTAGATGTGTTTTTATGAGCTCGGTGATATTCGTTTATTAAAAGAAATGGATCAAAGAATTTGTATCAAATTTTGTGTAAAAAAATGGAATAAATTGTAACAAAGTGTGTGAAATGTTAACAAAGGCCTATGATGAGTCTGCTATACGTAAAGCGAGAGTTTACGAGTGGTATAAGCATTTCCAAAAAGGCCGTGAAGACGTTGGAGATGACGAATGCCCTAAACACCCCAGCACATCAACAACCGATGAAAACGTTGAAAAAGTGAAAGAAATGGTTATGAACAATTGCCGAATCACAATTAGAGAGGTCGCTGATGATGTTGGCATATCAATTGTATCATGTCATGACATTGTTTTTGCAATGTTTTGTGTATGAAACGTGTGGCAGCAAAATTTGTTCCAAAGTTGTTGAATTTTGAACAAAAACAGCGGCGAATAGAAGTTGCTCAGGAGTCACTAAATGAAGTCAACGACAATGCAGAATTACTGAAACGTATTAACGTATTATAACAGGTGTAGAAACATGGGTTTACGGATATGACATCGAAACTAAGGCTCAATCATTCCAGTGGAGGCATTCTGGCTCGCCAAGATTGAAAAAGGCTTGACAAGTGTGGTCGAACACAAAAAGGGTCGACAGTGCAGTTATGCTCACTGTGTTCTTCGATATTAATGGCATAGTAAATCAAGAATTCCTGCCACCAGATGAAACGGTCAATAAGGAGTACTACTTACAAGTTCAACGCTGTTTGCGTGAAGCAATACGAAAAAATGCCCGGATCTGTGGAAAAACAATTCATGGCTTTTGTACACAATAATGCATCAGCTTCATTTCTTGTTCGTGAATTTTTGGCCAAATACAGTACTGTAATGATGTTCCAGCCTCCATATTCACCAGACATGGCTCCGTGTGACTTTTTCCTATTTCCAAAAATAAAGAGAACCTTAAAGGGCCATCGTTTTACAGCCGTAGATGACATTAAAAGCGCATCGCTGAAAGAACTAAAGGCTATCTCAAAGATCGAGTTTGAGAAGCATTTCGAGGATTGGAAGAAGCGCTGGCGCAAGTGCATAATCTCCAATGGGGACTATTTTGAAGGCGACAACATCAATGTAGAAGAATAAATAAATAAATAGTTCAAAAAATTAAAATTCTTGTTACTTTCTGAACACACCTCGTATATGAAAAAATTTTGTATGTAATTTACACAAAATTACAAAGTTTTAAAAATATTTTTTAGGTTTATAAAATTTTGAAAAACCATTTGTTTATAAATAAGGTTGAATATTTATTAATTAAAATTAAATAAGTTTTTTATGGAATATTAATATATATTTTTCTGAAATATCGTAAATAAATAACATCTACTTTTGATCTAAAAGTTTGTAATACTAATTGATTTTCCTAAGTGACAGTATATTATTACAACAATGCTAATTTGAATATGTTTATTGTAATAACTCCTAATATGCCTTAATTTATGTTTTTAGTAAAATCTTGGTAGATTTATTTTTACAGTTTCAGATGAAGACTTAACCTTTTTACATCACCCTCCATTATGTACAGTGATTCATTATTGTAACGTTGCCAATATAATATGTTATACTAGGGTATGCATTCTTTGATATATTATGTAACACTGCCTCACTTGCCAAATAGGCAACCTTTATATAAATTTACAGAACAATTAATCAAAAACTATATTTTTATATCTTTCCATTCAATCATGTATGAACAGCCGCCTTGGTGGCCTAGTTGATAGCATACTAGGCTTTCACCCCGAGGTTCCTGGTTCGTTTCCCAGCGAGGGCTTGGCGGCATTTTCATATGCTATAAATCATCCCATCGTCTGCATTAGCCCAAGTGTACACAATAGTCGGACGTTGAACACCAAAAAAAAAAAAAAATCATGTATGAACATAAGAAAAATATAACAACCATAAATATACAATTCCTTGAAAAAGTTATAGGCAATTTAAATTTTTATATGTTCAATTAATTAACACAAAACTTTCAAATTTGCTACACAAAATAACTTCACTTTCAACACTGTTCTTGAAAAGCTGAGTATTAAATTGACATAACTTTAGCGATGGAAAGTACTGCTTTTGTTATTAATGAAAATAAAACGAAGATTTATTTTTAAAGTGGGCAATGCAGCGCTGAAATTGAAAATCACTGAATTAGTTAATCAACTTTACAAATTGTTTTTACATTGGCAAATGATTAACTCCACTTAAAATTCTGAAATTTAACAATTGAAAAAACCAACACAGTGTTGGTCTATGTGTATCTAAAAGGGTAATCACGTTATGATGGCTCAGTAAAAAAAAATAATGGTTTCTTACCAAAGTTACAACCTGAATTGCAGATTATAAGACCAGCTTACTGAAACTGCAGAACATCTACTTATGATATTCAAAGCCGTGAAGTGAAAAAGACTGATGATCTTTGGCCCTACAGAAGTTGGAAACCTAGCAAAGAAAGTTCTACGACTCATGGAGGACATAGAACTAAACTGGATTGTTTAGAGACTGTAAAGTGCACAAAAAACATGAAGGATGAGGTACCGAGAGGATAACAATCATTTCCATTACAATAAAAAACCAAAGTTAAGAATAAGGTGCTAAAATAATTTGTTTTATTTAATTCAGGTCATTTTATTTATAAGTTGTACTACAATTATGCATACTAAGTAAGCATTCCTTCAACAATTTATTTTGGCACACTTAAAACATTATTTGGTCCAAAACCCACATTGGAAGGTACTTTAATAAACACTTGTCTACCAAACAAAAGTTTAAATGAAACAGATGTTCAAAATAAATAATATTTATGCAATAAGAAACAATGGTTCAGTACCAAACAAATTGTTTATTAATATGTACCTTAATGATTCATAGTCTCATTATGTATGTGGTAGTCCACATAATAAAATACATGCTCTGGGAACAACTAGTATATTTAGAAATAATAAAAATGTTTATGCTATTAAGAACTAAACGTTAAAAAGTCTAAATAACACATGTCAAAATAACCGCCAATCTCTTAAAAAAATGTAAAACTACCTGTCTTATTTGTTCAGGTTGGGTTACTAGCTGACCTTTTTGCTTTTCAAAATAGTCTGTAATAGTTGAACAGATCATCTCTTATGTTTTTGAACTTGAAATTTGAAGAATAAAATATGTAAACAATGTATGTATTAGTATTTCTTTTTCTTCATTATGTGAAGTAAAAGTTATATTTTATTACTGAGTGGTATAGTTGCACTGAGATGGAACAAAAGTAGAGAAAGAACTTGAAAATACCCAACATTACTAAAAAAATAAATAAATTTTTCAGTCAGTCTAGTATTAATTTTTCTTCTTATTGATTAGGAGTTTCTTGCTATCTCTGTGTTTTTCACCACTGTACCTCGAAATTGCCTAGTTGTTGGGTATTTAAAAGAATCTCTGATATGTTTTTTTTCTTATTTATGTTTTTAAATCCTTTGCAACAGATTTATCTGCAATCCAAATTTGTCTTTACATTGCAAGAAAGTGTCTGAGTCTTGCTCTCATCACATACAGATAGGAAAATGAAAAAAATTATACTTTTCTGTTACAAAATGGTCTAGTCAAACTCTTGCTTCGGTATATTAATATTCATGTAAATGACTCAGCGATTTTTGTCCACTTAGTTATTATGTATATGATCCACTACGCATTATTTACGAATATGCTATTATTAAAAGTTGTGCTTACAAAAATCGACTATAACTTGAATTTCACTATTACTTACTTTTGTTAACATTTGTTTCACTTATTAGACTGCTCTGTCATCTGCAGTTGCTTGCCTAAACATAACATTAAAGTTTTATTTCACTTATTATATTAAATTAAAAATTATTTGAATTTACCATAAGGTTTTTGTACCAAGCTACAGTTTAACCTAGAATACTAACATTATTTGTAGTACTACTATTAATAATATACGCAAAATTTATGTACATTTCTATTTTAAGTGTATAAAAGAAAAGAAAAACATTTTTATTGTAAAATTTTAAGGTCAATACATCCTAGTATATTATATTATTTTACTTTTAAAAACTTTCTAAGGACCAGAAATCATTCTTAACCCATACGTAATACTGTATAACATAGCTTTTCCCAAGATTAAAATAAGGTTTATTTGCCCTTGACACCACAGCCAAAGGGTCTATATATCTTAGGTACTAGTTCAGCAGACTGGTTTCTTCAACGATTTGAGCAGTCCACTGACTATCTCATTCAGGCAGAATTCCTCAGGGTCCTGGTAGACAAATACCCTTTGCCTCCTACTGTCAAGAGCCTTACTCACAATTATAGATTATGTGATCCTTATCTGTCCCACATATAGTATATTTTGGTATATATTCCTACCCTATTCAGATGCACCCTCAAATCACAGTATCCAATAATGAGTGTCATGGTTCACCTGAAACATTTAATTCATCTACAGTGGAAGTACAGTTCGTCCTTGGGGTCGTCAATACGTGCAAGTCGCAGAGAAAGGTGGTGATCACCCGCCTTCGCATTGGTCACTCCATGTTAACGCATGGATTTCTGATGGGACGCGGGACCCACCTGAATGCGAATTCTGTAGGGAAACCATCACAGTTAAACATATACTGCTCGATTGTGATGGTTTTCAAAATGTGCGTGTTATGTGTGGTCTGAGCAACTGTTTGCAGACGATGTTGGGAGATAGTGCCTCGGCCGTTGACCGGGTTCTTGAATTCCTTCATCGTCTAAATGTTCTAAATAAAATTTAATTCATATAGTTGTTATTTCTTGTGTTATATTATTTATTTATTTTATCTATATAAATTTATTTCTGTTATGTTTTTATATACCTTTTACTAATTGTTATTAAATCTTATTCATTATTAATTGTTATTTAGTTCTTAAGTATTTATTATTAATATAGTTATGACTGCTACTTAAATTTTGTTAAATTTATTTATATACAGGGTCCCTTCTATCCCCCTAGAGGAACTTTTTTTAACAGATGTTACCAGACTGTCAAGTCTTCCAATCTTAGAATTTGGTTTCCCATATTGTTGTTTCTCACATTCAAGGTATGATCCCAGGGAGGTCTTCTGGTTCTAGGTTTAATTAGAATCATCTTGGCTATCATCTCCTCTCTTCTCATTTTGTGGTCCTGATAGGGTTCTTGTACATCTACAAACACCTATCTGATTTGAGAGATAGACTGTCACTTTACTGACTTAGATGTTTCTAACCAATCTCTCTTATGTATTATGTTGTAGATTGGGTAAATCCACTTAGCGTTTCTACAGTTTGTTGCAATTCGATGCTTGTGGGATCCATGGAATCCTAATGTCTTCCACCTTCATACTGTTTTCGCTCCCCAGGTTCACTTTTTGGTTTTCCAGCTATTAAAATCACAGTGAGCTAGGGAAATAAAAGATCCACCTATGTAAAGCCCAATTATAGGTAAGGTAGCCAAAAACTAGAGTTCACCTGGGATGCCAGCAGAGGTAGCTGAAATGAGGAGCTGATGGGTTAGTGATCCCACCGTACCTCTAGCTCAATTACTCATTGATTTACTTAAGACACATATATACAACATTTCCTACTATACATAACCTGACTAACTCTAAAGTGTAAAGCAACCCATACTGATGGAATGTATGACACTGACCTAATGATTTAGCAAACTGAGCCTGGGATACCTAATAACCTCCCAGTGTACCTTAGCCTTACCCATGCATGCAAGTCTCTATGTAGGTGGACAAAATTTCCCTAACTACTCATGTTTGAATGAGTAAGAATGTAAATAGAAAGAGCAAGAACTCACAGCACAACAAAAAGTTGGCCAAATGGGGCATAACCTCTATGAATGAACTCAATTCACAAAATACAGTCTGTGATACTCACTGTGAGTTGTTTTTTTGTTTTGTTTGTGTAACTCATTCCTTTTTACATGTATTTCACATGCTAATTTTATTTTCTGTCTTACTTGACTCATGCGGATCAGAAGCAATTCTTCACTGGAGAAACTGCTGAACATGTTGATAAAATAAATATTAAAAAACATGAGTTTAAGTGTTAGGATTTAGAAAAAAATATTAATTTTTAGTTACTAGTTTTAAATATGATAATGAGGTCACAGCCAAAGAATGAACACTATTACAAAAAAACATAGGCGAAATTACAAAACTGCAGACGTACTGCCTGTTGCAATAAGCAACAAGGTATGTAGAACAGCAGTTGAAACAAAAGCATGGGGAAGAAGTAGGGCGAGAACAGTCGATTCCGGCGGGGCCAGAAAGTCAGTTTACTCTGGGTGACTTTTCTGTGAAGACTGTGTGACTTTTCTGTTCCAACTGGGCGGTGCCGAGAAGTGGAAAATCGGCGCTAAAAGTAAGTAGACAATTATTAGCGTACACTTCTTCCCCTTTTTTAATTTTGGTTTGAAGGGATTAATATATATTTTGGGGAGCGTTTTATTTCACATAAGACAGTAGTGTTTATTCTTGGGGTTGCCACCAACAATAGTTGTAAGGTAACACATATCAAATAATTAAAGGTAATTTTTGATAATGAACCACCGATAGAGAATTATTCGGAGAACCCCGTACTCCTAACAAATGGTGCATCGGCCGGGAAATGAACCCGGGCCGCCCGCGTGGCAAGCGAGCATTCTACCACTGAACCACCGATGCTTTTTTGGGGTTGAAAAATTTTCTTTTTAAATTGTAATATTATTATTATTTTAAAGATCTTACTTTTCCCTTTGTATAGTTAGTTTTTTTTAAAAAAAAAGGAGTTTACGCAGATTGTCTACTTAGTTCCAGGCAAATAAGGTAGAAGTACAGCAAATACGGTCGGAGCACATCTGATTCATCGACTTCGACAATCTGTGCTGCAGATAGCAAATATGGCAACAACAGAATTACGAATCTATATTCTCTTTATTACGTTTAACCTTACCCTACCCACGGTCCAAATCGATTCTCCTGTCAAAATAACTAATGGCGTCTACTTTCATTCTCTTCCCACACATTATACCTATAAGGCATCTTATCCTTTCACCTATACCTTCCCTCTTGACTCTTTTGCAGACTTCACTGACATTCCACATCGAGGTACTACCTGTTTAGCACCAGATGAGATGTCGGTATGCCAAGCGGTACAGGCACTACAGGGTCTTATGGACAGCACGGATGACGTACAACATAAAGTGGCGACTGGATTCAACTGGACCACTACAGGACAACACAGGCTATTGACAGCATTGGCGATATTTTCCATTGGTGTTGTGGCACAGCAACTGACAACAAGCTACACGTCCTGACTACAAATGAAGAGGCGGTCAACAAACACATCAACATGGTCCAGGCAGTATCAGGGATGACCATCAGGATTTAGTAACCACGACGACATCACTCAAAGGATACACTGCAAACGTGTCAAGAGTGCTGCAGGACGTACACGATACTTTGACAACATTTCAAAAAACCCTTGAGGAAGCCACGCACGTTTCTACAGTTAGTGTATATAAGACTTTAGTTCATTATGTGTTGCGCCAAGAAAAGCAAATATATTATAATACCTTAATTTATATGATAGATACTATAAGAACAAATTGTAGAAACCATGTGATTACACCCACCTCAGTACCTGTAAATTTGCTTCTTTGTCCCATATACTCATCATCAAGATTGATGATATTATTACTACACTACTTTGCAACTGAGACTGCTAGAAAGGATAAAAGCACCTCCACTACAAGCCTAGAAAAACCTACAAGCGAATCGGTTTCAGTGCGAATGCATCACAGATTTTTCCCAGCTTGGTTTGGCATCGCTTTGACTGGCCTAGCTTGGCTCGACATTGGTGGGTAAGGCGCCATAGCCAAGATTTCAGTCAATGTAATGTTGAGAAGGTCCATTCACTTGTGACTACACTCACAAGAAAAGTAGTAAGCGAAGCAGGATGTTAATTCAAGGATAGATGTTTCTTATCCAGATTAAATGATTTTATTTTTTATATTTGTATTAAAAACATAAAATTTTATTCTTGCTTTTTATATTTTTTATATTTGTACTAAAAACATAAAATTTTATTCTTGCTTTTTATAACATGATTTCAAACACATTAAAAATGTGTAAATATAACAACATTTAAGGGGGTGGGAGCATACCTACTGATAAACATTTGGTTTGTCCTAACCTACACAATGTTTGCTTGAGCCATAAGTACTCAAAAATAAAACACATTTATAGAAATTTGTCTAAAATTTCATTTTTTGAACTACTGACAGGATGATAAAAATCAAAAATGGTAAAAATAATTGGAATTAAAACTTTAAAAAAATGATTTATTACATAAAGTATATGTTACAACTAACAATACACAATAGAAAATATAAAAAGTACAGAAAAACAATAACACTTTTATAACAATTTATAATACATATGCACATGTATTTATTTACATATAATACAGCTGCTTTACTGAAAGCAATATTTAATAGTTTTAAAATTTATATTACTGCTTTACATTTGAATAAAGTAAACTTTTCAAATGTGAAACATTTAGTGGGCTTGTAAAAATCATGACATGGTTAACAAAAATAATTAGAAATATAGAAAGTACTGGATTATCAGTTTAAACATATCACAGATATTATAAATTACTTTTTTATTACTGATTTCATAATTTTAGTTGCCTTCTAGTATACCAGGAGATGCCAAAATAGCACTAAAAAAAACTTTTAACAAATTCTAAAATTTGAAGTTTATTTCTTAAAAAAATAAATAAAAAACATTATATAATTTCAGAATCTGTATACATACCTAGTATTAATTTAATAGACCTTTAAAGAAATAATTTTTACATGACCAAAAAATATGTCACTGAATCAATAATTATTCAGTTTTTACATTCTTAATACACTTAAAAATACAGTAGATCCTTATTTCATCTGTATGTTTTCGTAGTAGTGTGTGTGTGTGTGTGTGTGTACACAGTTTTGGTTTGATTTGATTTAAATTTCTTTTTATTATTTTCATTTTTTTTTTTTTTTTTTTTTTTTTGGTGTTTAACGTCCGACTATTGTGCACACTTGTTGCAGACGGTGGGATGATTTATAGCGTATGAAAATGCCAAGCCCTTAAAGCCTTTATCCACTAGACCACCGAGGCGGTTTATTATTTTCAGTATGAAGAGTGAAAACTCACATAATTTAGTATTTTTAGTGTATACTTTGGATTTGTAAGTGGATAAGAGGCATAAGAACAAGAAAGTGTGGTTGTGTGGTGTGGAATGGAAAAGAGGTAAATGAGGGAGGTAGAAAAAATGGTTTTGTTGGTAATAGAAATATGGCAAAGCTGACGATAGATAAGGGTAGGTGGTTGTATCGGTGATGATAAGAGGTAAAGAATGAGTAGTGAGTGGATCACATGAGATCATTATGTGTATGAAATTGTGAATTGTAATGAGAATTTTAGTTAGTATTTGTGTAGGTTTAAGGCTAAGGGATGAGGGGTTATGTGAGCGTGAAGTCAAGAGATGGTGGGAGATGTGTTGATGTAGTGTAATAAAAATAAATGGGATGAACAGAGAGAGAGTTAGAAGTGCAGGTATAGCCACAGGCCTGTGATCATTTTAAGAAACGAAGCAAAGCTGGAAACCCCTAGCATGTGATAAGCTGGTATGTTTCAAGGTGGAAGAGTTGGTGGAATGATTGACGGCTCTTCAACACCACTTAAGTAACTCACAGATTAATTATCTCTATCAACTCCATTGATAAAAACAGTGGAGGACAGTGAAAAGTAGATCAAAGGAAAGAAAGCGAAGAGTTTGAAGACAGAGGTTAAGAATTTCATTCTTGAAACACATGATGGTGGATACATAAGATTAGGAAATTGAGGTACTTTATGGAGTTGGATGAATGTGAGATGGGAGTTATCGAATGGGAAATAGAAGATGAATGGGTAATGGCATCACATAAGAAGATCTGTATGACAGTAAAGATGAGAAGGAGGGGTATGAATTGAATGAGAGAAAGACGAGTGAATGTGGGAGAGTTCTGGTGATTATTAATAAAGCAAAGTGTGATAAGTATGTGTGCAAGTTAAAGGAGTTGAGTGATATAATAGGAAAGTTGAGTGAGAAAAAGAGAAGTTTGCAAGACGAGATGTGAATAGAAAGGGGAAAAGGAAAGGAGTTGAAGCTAATAAAAAATTATATAGAGGGGCTAATGGATCTTTTTTCTTAAAGTCCATACTTTATACCAGTTAGACTAATGAGGACAAGGGATCAACATTAACAGTAAGAGAAAAGCAACAGGAGCGATTATGGCTTGAACTAAAAACTTTTACATGCACAGTTCAGTCGGAGCAGACTGAACGGTGGATTGAGCGAGACAATGTGGTTAGCTACTGAAGGGACAATTCCAAGAAGAGGAAAGAGTAATAGATGGTAAGATGATAAGTTGAATGAGAGGAAAATAGAAGTGTGCAAATTTCGACATGAATGCAATAGGGAAAGTGCAAGAAGTAATACAAAATTTATTAAGTAAAGTGCAAACAGGGTATAAGGGAGAAAAAGAGTCAGATTTAGGGTAAATTTGTGCTAAAGGAAATGGCGAAGGTTGAGTGGAGGTTAAATAACGTTTAAAAACTGAGTTTATTCGTAACAGTGTTGAGTGAGATTAGAGTACAATTATTTTTAACAAAACTATTCCCTTTCTTCCAATGCCTAATAATTGTTTTAAGATGTTTGTTTAAAGGAGTTAATTTATAGTCAACAGATTATAAAATATACGCGCAATGATTATTTGCACCAACTACGATATCACTGAAAGAACTCTGTTTCAGTTACGAACTGCGAATAAAATATCACAAGAGAAAGAAAATACTGTACAGAGGTAGTCTAATGCACAGTAACTAACAACTAGATTAACTGCTGGTTCATATTGTTTTGGTGTCTGAAATGCATACTATAAAATGTTGAACTTACACTAAAATACATCGGTTGGATTTCCCTCTTATCCATTGGATGCTGTTTTCAAAGTTTTCATTTTTATATGAAAACTTATACAAATTAAAGTCCAAGCTTATACAAATTAAAAGGCACTGAAATTTTACATTTTTTACAGTCTTTTATGTGTTTATTTACAGTACCATTTAGCTTTTAAAATCTTTTGTTGCATAATAATAAATGCATTACATGCAAATTTATAAATGAATAGAATGAAGATTAAGTAAAAAAAATAACTATGTCTAAATTTAATACAAGCAAGAGTTAATATTATGCAAAAAACCTAACCTTCGTATTTGCACTTGGTAATCTGGTGTTACGCAAGGAACCACCATCTTGATTTTTTTAAAATAAATTTTGTTACTATTCATTAAAATGAAATCAGTCTGTATATGCTACAAGATTGCCAAAGCGAATCTGTTAGTAATTTTATCAGTATTATTGACATTTTGACTAAATTTTTTGAACTATAATAAAAATATTTGCTATAAATTAAAAAAAGACTGGGTAAAACTACTAGAGAGGTTTATACAAATAGAGATAAATTTATTCAATCATTTTCTGATATTGTCATATGGTAGAATCATAACTAGATTACATAGTTACAAATTGTTAACAATCAAATCATTACTAGAATTTTCACATGTTAGTCAACTAACAACCAATCATAATTACACTTTTTACTAAATATATTTAATTTTTTTATATAAAATATACGATAAACTAAAACATCACAGCCTTTCTCAAAGTCAGACGACTTTGTAATAAAAATTGTTTAAAGAACTGTTCACTATCAACTATTCATCACTTTATCCAAATAAAATTTATTCACTTTATGCAGGAACTTAGTCTTGGCGAAGTCATGTCCAATATATTTTGTTAAGCTGCCATTGGTTTTTCGCCACTATCGTCATCTTGGGCAGAAAGGGAAGTGTGCAAATAGGAAACAGTGTAACGATAAAAACCTAAAACAAGTAATCAATTACTTAGTATTAAAACTAAGATCTACATAGAAAAAAATAATTGCAAGTTAAAACTGATGTTGGTTTAGGATTTTTTTAAAAATGTATAGGTTAGGTCATTAATTACAAAAATGAAAACTGTCACAAAAATGATTCGTTATTTTAAAATCATATGTGTATAAAATTTTCTATTTAATGCCTTCTTACATGCTTTATGATTAGTTATTATCAACATTTAAAGTAAACTCTTCAAAGAGTAAATTTTGTGCAGACAAAATTTTGTGTTGTAATTTGTTTTTAACAGTATTAGAAAAATATTAAATTTTACAATTTTCATTTGTTAATATAAGTTGGTACTAAAAAAACAGTTTTTTAACATTATATACATATTTTGTTGTTGTATCCTTTTAAAGAACAAAAGGTGACATTGAAATGAACACAAAGCCATTACTTGCCAAATGAAATACATTTGTGTCAAGACAAGACGGATTACCTGGTGGGATCGATGCGCATATCAAAGCCATCAATTTTGACTACATTCACTTCGTCTTTGCTGTATCTTGAATAGCTGAAAGTGATCTGAAACAATCAAAGATTCCCATCACAATACAATTCTGTTTTAAATCAGTTTGGCCATTAATCTTTGAATAGGCCACCCCTAGGGTCTGCTCCTTTGTCAAAGTCTGAAAATTTCAATCCCACTGTGACAAACAATAAAAATATTAATCTGAAGAAACCAGATTTTATATATTTGTAAAAATAAAACTTTGCCTACAAATTAATAGTCTTACTCCCTTTTCATTCTACAGCAATAAACAATGAAATAAAATAAATAATAAATTATGCTTTTATTAATAATACATAATTTCAAAAGATAAAATTACAGGTTTTTAACAAAATTTCAGAATCAAATTGAATTGCATTCTGTCTACAATAATAAACATTTTCCTTTTATTACACACAGTCTGTGGAAATTTTCAGACAAGAAACCTAAGATCCTGTGAGTTAATGTTAACATTAGTTGTTTATGTTGTTTCTAATAAAAAAATATAACCTGTTGTACACTGACCTGTTCATGAAATGAATCTTGTCGGAGGAACTTCATAGGTTCCAGGTGTGAATGAAACTGATTAACAACTGTCAATGGTTTCCTCAGTAGATGTTCTGTAAACAAGAAAAAAGTAAAAAAAATAACAAAAGATTGCTTGTTTTTCGTTCAGTGATTTGCAAATAAATAAATAAATACATGAACTTCAATGTAAATGTAGGTCTATAGTTAAATAAATAAAGTAATTATAAACTAATTAGTTTATAGCCAAGAATTTTAATTATTTATTCTTGGTTACAGACTAGATTTATTTGATCTCTGTAATTAGGCTGTTGTTTTTATTATGGTAACAGAACTGATTAGCTTATAAAAACAGTGTTAACAATATTTAAGATTATTTACTCCTGTAATTCTGGTTTGATACATATTAGGAATAATTAAATTTAAATTGAATTCAAGAAATATCAAGTTAAATACAAACTTCAACACTTTCTATCCAATTACCTACAACTAGCAATGAATTATAACTAATTGCTATAGAAATGCCAACCAATTACGAACATGTTCTTGTTCAGTGAAATAATTTTATTTTAGTTGGTTACAAGCAAAGGCAATTAACCTCATTATTTTTGATGAAGTACAAAATATAACATTTACTTCTTTAAACAAAACATAGCTTACTAGGGAAAAACCAAAAGATAAAATACATAAAATGTTTGTTTCATGTTCATGTTATGTTGTCATAATTTCAACAATAATTGAGACTAAGACATTAGTAATTGAATAATTAATTGTATTTTTTGTTAAGACTTACCAATGATATAACCCATTGTAACATCATCTGGTAGGCGGATCTTTTCTCCAATGCTTATAAATTTACCATCACTGAAACAATTACAATTACATTTAAATTTTAGGTCTAATTCAATTTAGCAGTTTTAAAGTAACTATTTTAATCAAAAGATATGGGGTGATAGTCAGTTTATTTATTTAAAGAACATTAGTGTATTATAAAATAACAAAATTATTTGTTAAAATAAGCCTAATCAGAGTTCTTTGAACTCCATAAGTAATACTAAAAAACCTAGTAATATTAATATGCAAATTTGATTTACTGATATGTTTTCCAGCTGTCAAAGATTGGTCCTATAATATTTATTTACTAACCTAATAGGCTTAAAAATGTAATCTCTTCAAATAAGTTAGTTGACCAATCAAATTATAATTCCTCCTTTTTTTTACTTTTGGATTATAGGTGGTGTAATAAAATGTAAATTTGCATTTCTTGTTTCTAACAGAAGTGATACTTAAATCCTTACCAGCTAAAGCACTGTCAAAAACCTTGAACATAACCTAAAACTTGATTTTATGATATCAATGTGACTGATTAATATTATGTTAATACTGGCCATATTAAACGACGAAATCATGAACACACTCTTAAGGTTAGCTCCTTAGGGAAGTCTGTCTAGCAGTTTTTTTGTAAAAAGAAAAATACAGAAACTCACAATATCACAATATGTAAAAAAGCGTCACGCTTCGCTTATACATATTATTAGTATTCTGAAAGTGAATTTAAGTCACCAGTGATTCCAGTATTGTGTTCAAAAATCTTTGCTGACTTTACTATATTAAATACTTTTGTTTAAAATTATGTATACAAATAAGTTTAATAATAAATATTTAAACTATTATATTAAGGCATTATACAAAGCCTGCCGGACCCATCTAGCACAAAGCTGTTTAGAGTGTTTACAGTTAAATATGCTTTGCACATTGTACTTAGGCCTATATAAATAAGTTTATTAATAAATATTTAAATTATTAATGACCGCCGTTATACTACATGCCCAGACCAGCCTTTACAATTATTAGCATTACAGTTGGGACGTTACGTTGGATAATAATAATCGAGGTACACAGCTGTCTCGCGGACGTGATGCAAGCGAATTTACAGAAGTAATTTTTCTTATCTTATTTTCTTTTGGAAACTAAAAATTCACCATCATAAAAGGCATTAAAACCTTCATACACTAGCACTTCAAATTGCAATGAAAATACAAAAATGGACCCTGACTGCCATCAAAATATTTGTTTTCAATTTTCAAATTGATTTTGACAATTCAAAACACTAATTTATACTGTTTTTCTCCGATTACGACGGTGGAATCGGATTTTCAAAAATATTTAAGACAAAAAAAAGTTATGAACTTTGAAAGATTAGATATGACCGCCACTTTGAAACTGCTGAACGTATTTTGCTCATTAACTGAACTTGACCAAGTTATTATAAAAAATCGATTTTTGTGCAGAGTTTGAAACACACACACACACACACACACACACACACACACACACACACACACACACACACACACACATCAAATTTTAACGACCCCTCAATTATTCTAGAGGTCAGGATCGTTTCTCAATTCTCTCAATTCAAGGTCCCGGGGTCTGGGTTTTACCGTGATGGCGCTCCAATAGGTTTTTCCTATGGAAATTCGCTAAAGAATGCTAAACAAACAAGAAATGATTTTTTTTTATGTAGGCTTGTAAATTACTTGTGCAGTTGAGTGTTTAAATTATTTTATCTGAAACAAAAGTATTATTTTATGTCAAATATACTTTTAGAAAACATGATATGGTTAATCATGTCTTCTAACTATAATATGAAATACTGTACGTTCAGATACATTATATAACTTGTGTATATACCTTAAGATTTGTTTTTACCTAAGCTTTGTATTCATCTACCTCGAGTACGGTAAGTTTTTACGCAATTTTTGAAATATTTAAAAAACCACTCCAACGAATTCTTTAGCTTTGATTAACAAGATGGCCGGCCAATTAGAATCGCGAACCATGAGAAAACAAGCTCCTAATTAGAATGAATCTCGGGCGTTTGACAACCTTTCATAAACTGTTAAAGCAAGTCTTGTGTTTTCAGGAATTTTAACACAAGCTTTAATCAAAAGAGTGCGCAAGCAAAATTATCTGTTTCGTTATTTCCTTTTGGAACAAGTCTAATTACTTGCACTGGCAATAGCTCATTACGCTGATGGGTTGGACTCACGAAACTCAGCTTATTTTTAAAAATGTTCTTGAATTAAAACTGAAAGCCTAACACAATCTAGGAATAAAAATTATTATTAAAAATTCCGAGTTAAATCGATTCTTGGCAAAATTCTTTCTTATGTTCTTCAAACAAATTATGCTCTGACTAGAAAAAAAACACAACTCTTATTTGAGAAAAACTTGATAAAAATCAATGTAACTGATTTTCTGTGAACCTGAAACGGAGATTCGTCAGTCTCAATATGGATTATTTCACAAGATTCACAAAATTTTTTCAACGAATTTCCACTGGGAAATGAGCTACTGGAGCGACTATTATAGTAACATTCATGTTCTGGACATTGAAATGTGCGCGTACGTGAGCGCGCGTTAGTACTCTCATGTTAGCAAATTTTAGTCCGAGTCAAACTTGGTACAAAACTAGATTTTGGTAATAACTTGGACTAGTTCGTTAAAACGAAATTCGTTCAACTGTTTCAAAATGGCGGCCATTTCAAATATTTACTTTTGTTCGAAACATTTTTGAAAATCTAGCTTCACCATACCAATCAGCATTAATCTTTTTTTTTTGTTTTTTTTTGTGTTTAACGTCCGACTACTGTGCACACTTGGGCTAATGCAGACGGTGGGGATGATTTATAGCGTATGAAAATGCCAAGCCCTCGTCGGGAATCGAACCCGGGTCCTCGGGGTGAAAGCCTAGTACGCTATCCACTAGACCACCGAGGCGGCATCAGCATTAAAAACAACTAACTGCATAAATTGGTTTTTTGAATTTTTCAAAATCGGTTGAAATTATGAAATTTAATTTGACGGCGGTCATGGTTCATTTTCGTATTTTCAATGCAATCTGAAAGTATAAAATGGTAATATATGCGGATTTTAATATTGTTTATGACGGTGATTTTTTTTTATTTTTAAGACAAATAGTGCCTGTAATACGTCACAGATACGCGTGGCTAACAAGGAAATATAAGTAGGCCTTTTCCGTAGGCATCCGCCTTTTTTTTAAAAATGCGTTTTAACTCAAAGATTTTAAAATCATTTTGCACTTGCTAACGTATTGGTCACTACTTTCCGAAAAAATACAATTTAAATCTTAAGATTTTTTCAAAATCGATTTTGGTTTTAGACACACGAAATTTAAGTAGCAAGTCGTAGCATAAGTACTGAAAACATTTTCCGCCTGCATAAAACAACACCAATTCTAAAAGCACTAATTTTGAAATCATACAAGACCTTTAAAGAAATTCTGGTAAAAATAAATCTTTTGTAAACTCTCTGACGTTTTCTAGGTGCAGATAACGCATGTCGAATCTACCTTTACTTATTGCTCAAATTTGAAATTTCAAACTCCGTATCTGCTGTTTTGGCAATACAGTTGTGGGCAACGGAATTTCGCGAATAAAAAGTCTCGATTAAACAACGCTCATTCAAAACAAAAATCTGTTGGATAGTCTAGTTGACCGAGCGAAGCGAGCCGTTTGGCATTTGGTTTGTGTGTTTGTTACGTAATTTTGGTCAAACGCATTGACCGATTGTTTTGAAATTTAATACGGAGGTTGCTTGTATAATGCCCGAAGCATGTATGTGTAAGCGTTTTTTCTATTCACTTCCGTTTCAAGATGGCGGGCTCTGATTCAACGTTAATAGTGTACTTGCGGTTATTTCCTACAATACTGGATGAACGGCAAAACCTATCGTAATTTTGACCGCTTCACAGAGAAAAGGCACAAAATTCCCGATAAAGTTGGTCCAGTAACATTTTTCGTAATTACGGTTACCGGTTAAAATGGCGGAAAATGTTTCGATCGCTGTCGTGAAGCTCTCTGTATATTAACTGAGAATATATTGCGAGGTCTGTTGTTCTTTGAACTACTAGTAAGTATGTTTAGGCCCTACGTGTTAACACATTCTTGACTACCGTAAAACGTTGAAGAAGGAGCGCGTAGAAGGGGACCTTCTAGGCTACACGTAGTCGTAAATAAGTAGGCCTGTATAAAAACACGAAATAGTTTAGGCCAAGCTAAACCCATTTAACTAATCGCTACGGTCAGAAACTAATCGAACCACTCCACAAAAGAACCTCTGACCAATCTATCCACAAAAAGAACCAAATTGAACCGGCCGAACTCATTTCTGACTAAATAATCGACCGATCGAAGACGCCATTTTGAAAATGAAGCGAGCAACGTTACCGCGTTGATAATGACGATTTGCTCCATTAAACAATCACGCGAAAACTTGTCCAGTATCGCTATTCGTGACGGCGAACGAAACTGATCCTTATCTTCGATGGATATAGAGACAATAATGGCTTACACGACGGAAGGTCGCCCGGTACTTGTAAACTGTAAATCAACGCGTTGCATTAAAAGCAAAACTGCGCAAATTTTTTAAAAATGATCAAAACAAGTTTCAATTAAAATACTTGGTCAACGGAGTTATTCTGATCCAATTAAATTTAACCGTCCGGCCGCTAACGAACCGTCCCGGCGGCAGAGGAATGCTAGCCCAATTTATTTCACGGCTCGGCTCCTGAAGAATTTTATCGGTTGACAGTGGGTCCTAATTAGAAATTGTAATGTGTAAGATTGGTAAACACGATTCGTTTGAAATATTATCAGAATGTTGGATAGTGGACTTTGACTGGTGCGCTGATGGTCGATTACGAACGATCGAAGTAAAAATGTGAAATTATATTTATTCCAGTAAAAGAAGTAAACATTCTGGTAAAAGAAGTAAACATTCTGGTAAACTTCATCGAAAGATCATAACCACATGTGATAGCCTACTTATATATCCTACGTCATTAGACATTCCAAATCAGAAGCTATTGGTGCAAAAAAAGCAATTATATTTTTTCCGCCGTTTACTTTAACAAGCAGCAAACTCAAATATTCAGTAATATTTAGTGAAGGTTGTTTTCGATTTTGGGGTGATTTTTTCACTAAAATACTTTATTACGTGCTCAAAAGCAATAATCCAAAAATAAAAGTGACTCGCATAACTTCAAAATTGCTACTGCACGAAAGATAAAGTTTGTGATCACTAAAACGACAAAAACTTTATTTTTTAAATACTGAAAGTCTGACAAGGTTGCTGGGTGAAAAAAACTATTTAATTAAACTAGTTACTAACCTTGTAGCAGCGGAGTATATAAAACAGCCACTGCAAGATTACCTAACGTCTATCAAAATGGCATAACGCTCATGAGCAGTAAGTCGGTGTAGGAAATCTAGTATGTTCATGCAATGTAAACGGCAATGACGCACAATATGCTATATATTCCGTAAAAAATCATTCTAAAATTTTAAGTATTCATAACTTTTTTCTGCGGGTGAATATGTACTAATTGCATAATAAAGTATGTAATAAAAGAAAAAATATTCAAAAATCCCTATTTGAAAAAAATAACTTACACTGCATAAATAACCAATTATAGCCCTTAAATATCAAAACAAAACGAATAATTTTCCTCCAAAAATCCATTTTGGGCGATATTGACAAAAATCAAAGACAACTATTTCCCAAAATTGGTTTATGACATTGTTCCCATACATAAAAAACATCATAGCTATAAAGTCAATTTAATAAAATTAGTGCAGCTATATTACACACAATCACACATCAATTGATTTCGCGAAAAATCACTTGACGGTTTGGTGAAATACTTATTTTCACAATCGGTTTACCAGATTTTGCTAAAATTATCGTCATGTATATATATATGACACTCAATGTGTCAAATATGAATTACAAAAACTTACGGTTCAAACAAAAAATAAACAATTATCAAATTTAGGGTTATTGTATTTCGTTTTTTCGATTTATCCCACTTACCATAATCTCGAAAAGGAAATTTCTTTTATTTTAAAATTTGCTGTAATGACTTTTGAGTTACAGGATAAAAATTTGAACAAAATTTGACAAACCGATTTTGAAAAACTTGGCCGATGTTTTCCAATAACTCTCGGACAGATTTTCTGATGGGGATATACCGACCAACACGTTTGCTTGGATATTTATGAACTACATTTGAGCAAAACAGTTTGAGCCGATTTTGGATTTTTTTTAATCGGCGGAGGCAGTTGAAGTGTGCAGCTGATGGGTTTAGCGATCCCACCGTACCTCTAGCTCATACTACTCTCACTCACCTACTCAAGACACATACATCCACATATTCACTACGCTAAAGAACTTGGCTAACTCTAAAGTGAAAAGCGATCAGTGCTGATAGTGTATGATACCGGCCTAATGGTGCATCAAACGGCGACCTCCGAGTGTACCTTAGCTACCCATGTATGCGGATATAATTCCCTACTCATGTAAACATGAGTAAGAATGTAAACAGAATGAGTGGTATCTCATCAGACACAAAAACTGCCCAAATAAGAAAACACCTCTGTAATACCAGGTTAAGAAAAAGGAAAATTGAAAAAGAAATAGCAGAGCAAGCATCTGCAAGTACCTCAATAATGAATTGAGAAGTCAACAGTTAGAAGTAGGGAAGTTACCCACCTTGAATCCTTTCCAAATCCTAGACTTTATGAAAAGACTAAGGTTGGAGAAGGCACTATAACTGAGCAAATCAGGAATATAGAAATATTATCAGAGGTTAAAGCATCGGTCAGTCTACTGCGTCACTCAAATGCGCATCAAAAGGTTCTTAGTTGGAGCCGCAGTTGCTCCCGTTGTGTTTTCCTTACCGTTAACACTGATCCTTCATCCTAACTAGCATACAGTATAGACGTTAAAAAAAACTCACAAGTGAAAGCAAATGAAACTATAACAGCTGTTTGAAGTTATGAATTTATTTGTTCCTCTTAAGCATTGTTGTTCCCATATCCTGAAGTGAGTTGATCTGCTCTTTGGAATTATTTTTGATCTGCGACTTTTGTGACGGGATATATTGCTAGTTTTCAATAACTACATAGGGTCTATAAATATGTCTTGTTTCGTTTAGCGACCAAAGCTTTGCTCTGTTGCTGGCACTGTATTGTAATTAAACGATCGTAAACTATTTAATCAATGTCAATTGAAAGCAATAACCGAAGACGGACAAAGTTAATAGCGGAGTGGCCGGGCTGACCAGCTGTTGTGCGTTCCCGCACGGCGATCACGTCTCGCCTGGCTGCGAGATAATTACTGGGTGCTGCCTTGGAAGTCCTGGTAGCTCCGAAGTCGACTTACCAGTGAGCCCGATGGATGAACTAAAATTATTGCGGCACGCAGCTGTCTCGCTGACGCGATGAAAGCGGATTTCCAAAAACGTAACATCACAATAATTTATTTTCGTTTAAATTGTTTGAATGTCTGTTTTAACCGACATTAATAAGCTTTAAAATTTGCATAAATTGAATTTTAAAAATTATAATTACGAAAACGAATCCTTATCCATTCTGATTGGTGCGTGGAATACATTATGTCTTATTTTAGTGAAATTTGGAATGCCAGTTTGTGCAGATTTTAACTCCGGTTCATGGTGGTGAAATTAGATTTTCAAAGAGTTAGACTAAAAAGTTATGATTTTTTAAAAATCGGAATGGCTTTTCCTGGACGTTCTGCAACAAATGGTGCAGAGAATTCAAAGACGGGACGTTCATGATGAACACCGTTCCGGACGAAACGATTGCGAAAGTGGAAGAAGCAATGCTGAACGATCGAAGGGTGACTGTTCAGGAGCTCTCCGAGATGATCCCTGATGTCAGCAAGACCTGCATTAATAAAATTTTGACAGACCATTTAGGGTATAGCAAGGTTTGTGCAAAATGGGTCAAAGCAGACCACAAACGGCAACGGATTGATGCAGGCCTACGAAACCGATGGCAAGAAATTCTTGGACTCTATTGTCATCACTGGAAACGAGACCTGGATACACTATACGATACAGGAAACGAAAGAACAATCACGTCATTGGAAACATCCAGAGTCGCCGAAGCCGCGGAAGTTCAAACAAAAACTGTCTGTCGGCAAAGTCATGGCGAGCGTGTTTTGGGACAGCAAGGGGTTATTGTTGTGCGAATTCATGGATACCGGCACAACAATCAATACTGATCGTTATTGTGAGACGTAAAAGAACCTTCGCCGCGCGATTCAAAACAAGAGGAGAGACTTGCTCACGAAGGGAGTTTGTTTCCATCAAGACAACGCTCGTCCGCACACCGCCCGTGTAACAACCGATGTTATCAACCAATTTGGATGGGACACTGTCACACATCCGCCCTACAGCCCGAACTTAGCCCCAAGTGACTACCATCTCTTCCCTAATTTGAATAAACACGTAGGTGGGACGCATTTCAGTACCAGAGAGGAGCTGAAGGAAAACGTTTTAAGCTACCTTCGCGGCGCGGCGGGAGAGTTTTTCGACTCAGGCATACAAACGATGGTTCACCGTACGCAGAAATGCATCGATCTCAACGGCGATTATGTCGAAAAATAGAAAAAAGTGTAAGCTTTCCACAAATGTATTATTCAATGCAAATAAACATGTTTATCATTTTGAAAAATTATTGGGAACCTTATTTTACGGACAACCCTCGTATTTAGATTTAAAAGATTCAAACGCGTTCTTTAAACAGACTGAACATTGTTACCGATTGCTGTTCATCTACATTCCGTATTTGGTGGTCACCCGGCCAAACACTTATTGCCATTATTTATCGACTAATTGTTTTTAAGCTAAGGATAAGATACCGACTTATCCCTCTACAGAGAGATCTCGCTAGATACCCCATTACAATTTTAATTCCTCCATTTTCACTTGTATATTTTTCATGAATGACGACAATCACTACAATTTTTATTTTTCCGTCAATTGTTCAAAGCATTTACGACATGTAAGACTGACAGTCGGTACCTTGTGTAAATAATGTCCCTTAACAAGATACTAGAGATAGTTGGCATTAACTTACAGCGTAGTTATTTGCCCTAACTTGAAAAGTAGCTATTTTATAGTAATTTTTATAGTTTATATACCTAAAGACTTCATCAGGTGGATAGAAAAAAGCCCATTTCGCTATATGCACAATAAGGTGATAATGTATTAGTTACTGGTTGCAATAACTTAGGCCTATGTACACTTTCACACAATTTCTAATTTCTATATAGTTTGATAGCTTTTTTTGCAAAATAATTAAAAAATGAACTTAATTTTTATCGATGACTTAAAAGTCCATAAGATGATACTTCACTCAAGGTGGTTCTTTTATCAGGGCTTTGTATTTTAGCCTACTTAATACGGATTTGACTGGTCTTTAAAATTTGATGTGAATTATATTGTTAGTGACTGTCCATTTTCATAACTTTTAAATTAAAAGGAAAATGTTCTGATCAAACTATATGCAAAATGGTTCTGGGATTGGGTCAAAGCATGCTTTTTCAGTGGAAAATCATTTTGCTGATACGAAGCTCACATAAACTCGAAATTTTTACTCCGTCCTTTTCGGAAAAAATGTATTTGTAACCGTAGTTCGACTCGAGCGCTTAAAACTACCGTTTCAGTACTTTCTGATTTACCGTAAAGACGCTAGCGATACGATAAAGATTCTCGAGCTGAAAAATGGGTTGCCTCATTCGGCAACGACTAACTTGTCCGGATCGGACACTTATGTCGAACACGAAACTGATAAAAAAGAGCGCTGCGAAGGTTCCCACACGGTCCTGATGATTATCGGACTTTGGATTTACCCGTTCTATATAAGTTTTAATGGGCAGTAACTTGGCTGGTTTGGAAGACATTTTAATTGCCCGGTCCCAGGCATTGATAGAAGCGTCCGATATATATATATATAGTATGCGCTAATTAAGTAGCCGAGGAGAGGTTAACTATAAAACGTTCAGTTTTAGAGGCAGTGCTTTTTTTACAGTTTAGGTGTTTTCGGGGGCCGGATTATCGATCGTTTCGGATTCTTGTCCGTTTTGGCAAAGTCGAATTTCTGCATCGGTCTTTTCCAGTAGCATTGTTAACATTTCTAAAGCTATGACAATTATACTAATATAGACGAAGGATCAGCACTAACGGTAAGGGTGAAGGAACTGTATTCTGAAGCCAAACAATCATGAAGTGCGAATTTCAGAGACGGTGTATACTGACCGATGCTTTAGCCACATAGACCATCTAGCCCTTGAAATAATTAATTACAGCAATGCCAGGGGGCCCGTGCTAAATTTCACACTATGAAAGTTTTAAGTAAACACAGCCTTTTCAACAAGAGTAGTCGTTGGGGTGAGGGGGTGAGGGCGGTAGTTGGAAGGAAGGGAAACATTTTTTAAAATAAATCGAAAAAAGATAGGTTTAAAATAATAATCACAAATATATGAATGAGTCATTGTAGTATATACATTTCAATACAAATTTAAGCCGCCTCGGTGGCCTAGTTGATAGCGTACTGGGCTTTCACTCCGAGGACCTGGATTCGATTTCCGGCCAGGGCTTGGCATTTTCATACGCTATAAATCATCCCATCGTCTGCATTAGCCCAAGTGTGCACAATAGTCGGTTAAAGAAAAAAATCAATACAGATAATTGTTTTTAATAACAATTTTTACAGGACATTACCATGCCTCGTTGTAAACGATATTTCATGTAAGAATGTAATCTTGTATTTTTTGTATTTCATTTTTTTTTAATAGATAAAAACATGTTAGTTGATTTAGTTACCGTTGAAAAGGCTACATACAATTGTCCGTGAGTAAAGACGGCGTTTAGGTAAATACAATCCTGCTCTTTGAAGTGTTCGACCCTGCGACTTGTATATAGTAATAGCAAACGCAATTTTAATAGGTCTTCTAGTCAATTGTAAAGGCATGTTTGAAAACTTCTAATTTTATTTTGACATTTTAATTGAACTTCGTATTATATTATGTCCGTATTAATGCACGATGGAAGGAGAAATCACAAATATATTTGTGTAAAAACCGGGTCCAAAACATGTGTTTGGTATTCGAAATGCTTGTCCAGGCTTGTAGGACGGGCAGGGATAGGGGATTGTCAGTAGGGTCAGATAACCTATAAGTTTAATGACTTTTAAGTAAATATTGAAATTATTCTAAGCACGTTATGCAAAAAAATGGCATTTTTAGTGGAACTGTATATTCGTGACTAATAAATTAGCTTCGTAAAATATACAAAATATTGTCCGCGCATGCGCATCCATGATGTCGTTTTGCATATGACAGTTAAAAGTGCCTTTTATGTTAAAACTTTCCACAGAAAGTAAATTTTAACGCAAAATCGTTTCGCAATGACAGAAGCCAGTTAAAAAAATCTTTCTAAAGATACCTCATTTATGCCTCTACGAATAATATGTGTTGAGAAAAAGGGATGTTGACTAGACAAATAATATATATGATACTAGACATTTTTGTATTTGCGGTGAGTTACTCGGCAAAAACCTACAAATTTGTAAAACTATTTATTTTTCAATGGTATATTCAATTTTAATTACAGTGTCAATTGTAAATGTTCAAAATGCAACTAAGCTGTAGGCCTACGCCAACTTTAACTGAACTAAGCTTGTCGAAACGTACTTATTCTTTCCATCTAATCCGTCTACGCTTCGAAGTGCGAAAGTAAGTGACACAAAAACCGATCCTGTTGACAAACACATCTAGGTCGGTGCACATCTCATGAAACCGGGTCTTGCCATAATCGCCGTCAATTTGCGCCAAAGTTTCATCGCAAACAAAGGCGCATAAAGTGGCCTTACAATACGTATTACTGTTACTGAACGAGTTGTTTCGCGTGTTTTTTAATGCCAACCTACTTCGAAACGGTCGCTAATTCCAGTTTCTCGATAGGACGCCACGCCTCGCGTTTAACATAACCTATAATTGTTCCCGGCAGGGTACTGCGCATGCGCCACATGGATCCCCGTAATCTTACCCCCCAAATGTAATTATACACACGTGGGACATCCGTAGTCATAAATTTATGGCATTGGAAACCAATCTCGCTTATGATTGCCATTAGGGCGCCCAGCGTGTGGCTTTTAATAAAAAATGTCCAAGCACCGGATTGGTCGGATGCAGTGAAATTATAATTTTAACGCACACAGATATTTTTAACACACACGTATTTGTCATGGTTCTTATACCAGTGTTCCTGACGTTAAATGGATGAGATGATTAATCCATAAATTCTGTTCGAGAAACTATGGGAAACCTCTGCTCGGTAGGATAGCAGATAAGCACCGTTATGTGACCCTCAGCAATGAAAATAAACATAACCTCAAAGTTAACGTAACGAAAAACCGACTATTGTCCAATATATCAGCTGTTCGATAAAGGTAATATATATGGAGTGAAATCAGCTGTTTTGGTGAACATAATAAAAAAAATATTGATTCGTTATGCTTAATTAGTATCTGTACAACGAAAGGAGCTGCGAGATCAATGAGCGTCCTTTATCTCACGACCTTCGGATTTTTTTAATTAAAGACGTTACAACTAACTTCCTCAAATTCACTTTTAACAGTAAACATCCACCGATGGCTACATAACAGACTGTCCACTAGCTCACGTGGTTACAACTAACTCTTTTCTTTCCTTTACAAAACCAGATCACATGGCTTGACTCTTCTTAGCCATCTCACCAGGTCGCTGGTATTAAGTAACTGAACAACTTCTAGGTTCACACGCTGGTGTAAGAGTTTCTTTTACGACAAATCTTTAAATTTCGTTGGCAACTGTCTCAACATTTAAGTCGTGATGTATTTCGTCATTTCTGATGTACCGTAGAGCAATCACAACGTGCTTTATTATGACAGACGTGGATCATCCCAATATTACTTGGCACAACCCCAAAGCTGATTGCCATAAGTACAGATAAGCTTTAGGATTTGATTATATAAGAAGAGTTTATTGCATAAAGAAAAATCTGAATGCTTTCCAAGTAGCCAGGACATTTTCCCATATTTTGTATTCAATTTTTCCTTCTTTTTAACATGCTCTTTCCAACGAAGTTTAGCATCCAGAATCGTTCCCAAATACTTCGCAGTGTTCCCATAGGGTTTGAGAGTTCACTGTACCGGTATTGGGACAGTTTTCCTGTAAGTAAAACTGATGTTGATTTCATCTCATTTAATCTAATTCTTCATTTCTTGGGTTCAGGCATTCACTCCATCCAATGTTGCTTATAATCTTCTTGTTGACTCGTCAATGCTGTTTTCCTTGATATATTACGAGTGTACAGAAGATATAGAACTGGGCCTACTTCCTTAGGGCACTCCCGCAGACATTCCTTTTATCTCAGAATATTCATCTTCGTGTTTATCAGAGTACTTATATAGTAAAACTCCAGGTTCTGTTTAAGCTTTTACTCCAATCTTCGATGCCGAACGTCCGACAGCTTTATCCTTCCTTCGTGTACTTAACACCCATTTAAAGAAACATTATCGTTAAACACAAATCGGCACATTAATTCAGAGGATCCGACTTGACATGTTCATTATTTCGAGTCGCTCTTTGTTTGTGGTTTTCCGACAAATATCAAACGTCCGTTTTGAAATTCGAAAGCTGTTAACCCAATGCTCGCCGTATCCTAGAAACAATAGGCATACACGAGAAATTTATGGCAACACTGCTGTCGTCTCACATATTTCACACTATCCAATAACGGAAAACAATTATTATTCCCGGTATGAATTATGAATGTTTCAAAATGTCGGCGTTTCTCTTAGTGGGAATGTTTTTTCCCATTAAGCGGTTTTATTTTCTAAAACAGGTTATAAATATGTTTGGGTAATTAATACCCGTGAATGTGCGTGTGTGTGGTGGGCAGTGGAAATTGGATACGACAAAATTGTACTGTTTGTTGTAAGGTACGTCGTGTGAGGTTAACAGTGCGCGCTTAAAACTGTATGTAAGCGGGGGGGGGGGGGTGTTATCCAAAGTTTGGCAATCTCTCTACTTTTACCAAATCTGCAGCAGAAACAAATTTTAAAAGTAACACAATTTAATAACATTACACAAGCGAACATTTATCTGTACGAATACGAACATTTATCTGTACGAATACGAAAATTTATCTGTACAAATACGAAAATTTATCTGTACGAATACGAACATTTATCTGTAGGAATACGAACATTTATCTGTACAAATACGAACATTTATTTGTAGGAATACGAACATTTATCTGTACGAATACGAACATTTATCTGTAGGAATACGAACATTTATCTGTACGAATACGAACTTTAACTGTACGAATGCGAACATTTATCTGTACGAATACGAACATTTATCTGTACGAATACGAACATTTATCTGTACGAATACGTATTTGTACAAATACGAACATTTATTTGTACGAATACGACATTTATCTGTACGAATACGAACTTTTATCTGTACAAATACGAACATTTATCTGTACGAATACGAACTTTTATATGTACAAATACGAACATTTATCTGTACGAATACGAACATTTATTTATACGAATACGAACATTTATTTGTACGAATACGGACATTTATTTGTACGAATACGAACATTTATCTGTACGAATACGAACATTTATTTATACGAATACGAACATTTATTTATACGAATACGAACATTTATCTGTACGAATACGAACATTTATCTGTACGAATACGAACATTTATTTATACGAATACGAACATTTATTTGTACGAATACGAACATTTATCTGTACGAATACGAACATTTATCTGTACGAATACGAACATATATTTGTACAAATACGAACATTTATTTGTACGAATACGAACATTTTTCTGTACGAATACGAACATTTATCTGTACGAATACGAACATTTATCTGTACGAATACGAACATATATTTGTACAAATACGAACATTTATCTGTACGCATACGAACATTTATCTGTACGAATACGAACATATATTTGTACAAATACGAACATTTATTTGTACGAATACGAACATTTATCTGTACGAATACGAACATTTATTTGTACGAATACGAACATTTTTCTGTACGAATACGAACATTTATTTGTACAAATACGAACATGTATTTGTGTTTTAGGTACTGTGAGTTAAGGAAAAAATGGTTTTTATTTGGTGCGTCCCCGTGTACATTTCCAATTTGTATTTTGTTATTTTTAGACTGAACTAATTGTCCGTCTTTCATAAAATTTGACATATAGTTTTGGTTTGTCCACATCACGAGGCTATTCTTTAATTGTAAAAAAATGACCCAAAATTTGTTAAATTTCAAAATTTCTCAGAAAACTTTAACTCTTAAAACTTAACTTTAAACTCGAGGAATAATAAATTATTTTTTGCGAAATAATTACAAGTGTTTTAATTTTCCTGAATTCAAATTTGGTGTTCCTGAAGTCCCTCACCAAAAATGTTTTAAACTGTGTAAATAGTAACTTGAAGATAGCGTTTTACCTTGCAAGGGGCATCATTTTCAACGCTAAAGCTCTGCTCAGGCAGAATCCAGCTCCACCGGTAGCAAACCAGAATGAGATATTTTGCTGCAAAAATAAAACAAGGTACTGTTAATAAGCGCACAAACTTTCTCAAATAAAAATTCTAAAATACATAATAATGCATGAAATCACAAATCAAGGAACTTATCTTTTAGTGGCTCATTTTCCAAAGAAATTTGAAAATTAGAGCCAAAAATTATTAATTAGAGCCAAACTATTGCCAAAAAAGGAGTATGTTTTTAGTGCCTGGGTAAGTGTGTTCGTATGTACGTAAGTTTGTTCCATTATAACTTCTAACGGCTCATCAGATTTTGATCTATGAGCTCGTGTTGGATTCCTCACTTCTCCAGGAGTGTCACAGGCTACATAACTTTCAATGGGGGTCAAATTTTGGTAAATTAGTTGCATGTATGTATAGGTGATTAATACATACATACATACACACACACACACACACACACACACGTGTGTGTGTGTGTGTGTGTGTGTGTGTGTGTGTGTGTGTGTGTGTATTTACACCAAGACTTCGTAACGGATTAATCATTTTTGGTCGTAATGGCTAATTTTTTAATGGCTTAGTCACTAAAAATAACAAAATAGGTAATCTGAACCTTACACGATATATTTTGTATCTTAATCTTAGATTAACAATTTCAATGCAGTCGGAGGCCCCATCTCAATATATTTGCACTAAACAGCCTCCGACCGCATTTAAATTGTTAGTCGAAGATCAAAATGTTCTAAATGATACAAGATATATCGTGAAATGTTCAAATTACCACGAAAGTTTGTCAGGGATATAGTGTACTGATAACATAATAAAAGTGTTGCACTATTGTATAAACTTAATATGTAAAATCATAATTTATTACCTTGGAAAATATTTTTCAGCATTTATTCTAATTGTTTTCATCTTTTTAAATCAATTATATTTCAGATTTTCATTTCGTTAAATTATGAAATTTATCATTTTTGTGTATAATTTATTTTTGTATTTTGTGTTTTAGCAGTAGTATTTTTTTATTTTTTAAATAATTATTTTTACGTACTATCATGTCGCTCTTTCAGTATTCTAACAAAATGGATACCGAGATAACGTTTTGTATGTCAACGCGATAATTCGAAGAATGCTTTGCAACGTATCGACGCATAATTAAACACACCTAACAATAAAACGTTTCCCAAGAATTAAACAAAATGGTGGACATTCCGCGACCGAGACTAAAATATAAGCTTCATCCTGTGTTAATTGCATCATTAGCTAAAACTGTAATCGGGATTTTTAATGAATCCCCTCCATTACTCTGCCCACATTATTCCTACCACGCATACGGTTAAGCAATCGCCTTTGTATATGTTATGATTTTTGAAGATCCAAACGTCTTTGTATAGGTTATGTTTTTTGAAGTCCAGACGTCTTTGTACAGGTTATGTTTTTTTGAAGATCCACACGTCTTTTATGTTTTCCAAGATCCAGACGTCTTTGAACAGGTTATGTTTTTTGAAGATCTAGACGTATTTGTGCAGGTTATGATTTTTGAAGATCCGGACGTCTTTGTATAGGTTATGTTTTTTCAAAGATCCAGACGTCTTTGTATGGGTTATGTTTTTTGAAGATCCACACGTCTTTATGTGTTTTCCAAGATCCAGACGTCTTTGAACAGGTTATGTTTTTTGAAGATCTAGACGTCTTTGTATAGGTTATGTTTTTTGAAGATCCAGACGTCTTTGTATAGGTGGGAAGGTGTATTTTTTTAATAGCTTAGAGACATATTAACTTAAAGATTCGTTTTTCCTTCGACAGTATCGTGTTATAAGTTAGAGATCGACCTGTGTAATAAGATAGATTCCGTACTGTGTATTAACTTAGAGACTACAGTTCCATCAAGTGTGTTGCACCGTGTGTATATGTTGCCGACGCCGCTGCTTGCAGGTGCTTCAGTATCTTTTATCTAACAAAAAGTGCTGAATTCGCATAGTTAAAGTAAGATATATTATTAAAATATAAAGTTCATTTGGATAGGTTTTGTTCTTAAAGGCTTATGTGCAATGCTGTAAATGTATACTAATTTACATATGTAGTAGTAATAGTAATAATAATATAAAAATATTGTTTGAAGGCTGCTTTATTCAAACCATATCCGAATTGAATTAATAAAACAGCCCTAAATTAAAGAATTAATTATAAATTGATGAATTCATATAAACTTAAGTTGTTTTTTTCAATAAAACACCAATATTTCTATTTTTCTATACAGATAATTGTCAAAAATAAACATTTAGATATGTTGTTGACCATAATACTGACAATATATTCAACTGTAAACTCTAAAACAAAATAGTGATGATTAGGCTGGTATACTTGTTAGATAAAAGATACTGAAGCGCCTGCAAGCAGCGATGTCGGCAATATATACACACAGTATGGAATATCTATGTTATTACACAGGTCGATCTCTAACTTACAATACGGTACCGTCGAAGCAAAAAAGAATTCTCTAAGTTAATAAATCTCTAAGCTATTACACATCCCCGTATAGGTTACGTTTTTTTGAAAATCAACACGTCTTTATATGTTTTTTTGAGATCTAGACGTCTTTGTACAGGTTATGATTTTTGAAGATCCAAACGTCTTTGTATAGGTTATGTTTTTTGAAGATCCGAAATAAAATAAATTGTATAAAAGCTTTCTCAAAAGTAAGTACAGCCTAGTTTTACAAGTTAAAAGTTGAAACAAAATTTTCATTAGATTTTTGGCAACAGCGTTATTCAGTGTCTTGCTTCCTAAGATCGCTGGATGTCCTAAATAGTTGGTTATGAAGATGGTCTCTTAACTCGAAACCGTGCATTTGGTTTGTGTTTGTTACGTAGTTTTACCGAACACATTGACAGATTGTTTTGAAATTTAGTAACTTGTATAAAGCCCGAACTACGTATGTGTAAGATTCACCCATTCACTTCGCTTTTAAGATGGCGAACTGATTCAACGTTGAGTGTATAGTTGCTGGTTACTTCCTGTAATACTGGCTGAACGGCAAAACCTATCATACATTTTACAGCTTCATGCAAGAAGACCATAACATTTCTGGAACTATAGTTGGTCATAACATTTTTCGTAAATAAATTACCAGTTAAATTGGCGGAAAAAGTTACGAGCGCTGTCGAGGTGCACTTCTGTAATAATACAAGCCGAAGTTCTTTGAATTACAGATCTTTGGACCGAACATTTGATTACTTGATATTTTAAATAATTAACGGATGAATAAATTGCCTATTTTCTCTTTCTGCTGAAGCGAATATTTTAATTTCGTTTTTGTAAAATCAACTATTCGTGAACACTCCCTTTTAAAGCCCCTCAAACGCGACGGTATTTTTTATTCTTCAATTTTGAAAGTTTTTTTCTGTAATGCTGAGTTTTTCTAGCGAATTTCGATTGAAAAAGTGAGCTACTGACAGTCATCATGGTAAGATACCTGTCCAGGGACCTTGACATATCCCATCCCGATCTGTAACACTCGTTTTGATTTGTCGTTAATTGTTTTACGTATTACCTTCGAAATTTTAGTCAGATTTAAACGTAGCTCAATAATTGCAGCGGATTCAAATTCTTTATCTGCTGTAAAATCTGCATCGATTGTAAGTTCATTTAACATGCTATGGTCAGGACTTATTTTCGTATTTCAATATAATTTCATTTTTCTTGACGCTGATGGTAACATCCGATTTTGTTTCAGGATCTAGTCAGTAAGTTGCTCGATTCATTCCTGGATCGAATAAAGACATATTTCTGTAAAATCAAATTTCACTTTCGTGATTGAAAAAAATGTTTAGCTATTAGACATTATCGTAATATTACAATAACTCTTCACGTAATTATCTCCTTTCTGCTAACAATGTTGTAATTTTGTACAGTAGGCCTACATATCTCTGTTTTTTCTAGCTTCAAACACTTTATTATTAGTATTATTTGTAGGCTACTAGGTTTTCTCCAATTTAGTTTTATATTTTCCATTTGTTGACGCGTATCGGAATGCTCCATTTGATCAATAAGTTATTGATTACATTAATAAGTTTTGAAAATGGAAGTATTCCGAAACGCGTCAAGAAATATGAATTTTAAGCTAGGAAAGGTAGCGACATGTACAAAATGTTATCGTACTACAGGCTGTTTTTCGGGAACTATCGCTAAAAATACAAGTACTGGTCTAAATTATTAAATGGTTTATCTGTTTTCGCTAAACCCTTGGTCATGTATGAAAATGTGTAACTTTAATCAGTAAAGAAAAAAAAAGAAAAGTTTACAATTACAAAGTAATAAAAAAACTTAATTAATTAGGGACTGGCCGACAGAAGTGACTACTTTTGGCATGCTTGACTGTAAGTCTCTATTATTATTATTATTATTCACTATTATGATTTAATTATTTTTATAAAAATTAGATGCATGCAGGAAAGGGCAACTCTTGAAAATTATTCTCGTATAAAATTTCACGCGTGTGTACGTACACAACTTGAAAATTAACTGAAACTATCACAGACTATGAATCTGAGTATCTTAGGCTATATAAGTGACTAATAATTAATCAGTTCATAACCCCACTTTTAACAGTTATACTGTCTAAGTATAATAAAAAATACATTATTTGTGATTATGGAATTCAAAAACATTAAATATAACTTAACTACACACATTTAGAAAATACACATTTTTAAAATTAACAAGAACAATAAACATAACCTCAGTTTAAATGATATTGAAGCTATTGTGCGAAATCAGCTGTTCAGCAGTAGTCACTTGCAGTGTAAATATATACAAAAACAATACATGCTGTGAGGTATGCATTACGGATTCAAGCGTGACGCGAAAGCAAATGTTTATAGGCTACCAAATTTTTGTCAACCGCGACCACACAAGTTTTCACTTCAAAAATACATTTTATTAATGACTAAAAAAAAAAATAATGTGTTGTAATAATAATGTTCACTAGAGTGCGCGTTCCGAGAGTGTGTTAGAGCGTTCCGTGACGGCAAACTGATTTTTTCTCCGTGCAAAACATTCACCCATACTATTTTTTTTAACGTCCGACTATTGTGCACACTTGGGCTAATGCAGACGAGACCCATTATTATTAGTATTCAACACTACTATTAGTATTATTTGTAGGCCTACTAGGTTTTCTTCAATTTAGTTTTATGTTTCCTATTTGCTGACGCGTATCGGAATGCTCCCATTTGAAAACTTATTAATGTGTTCAATAAGTTACATTAAATTAATAAGTTTTGAAAATGGAAGTATTCCGAAACGCGTCAATAAATATAATGAATTTTGAGCTAGGAAAGGTAGCGATATATAAAAATGTTACCGTACTACATGCTGTTTTTCGGGAACTATCGATATATACGAACTCGTATATATACACTTACACTTACAACACTATACTTACGACTTAACACTTTACACTCACACTTACATTTAGGGAGGCGATAATAGCCTCAATGTGTTTTTCACCTTAAAATAACAATAATAGCCTAATATAAAGAGAAATTAGGTCAATTATTCTTCGATAGCTTCTGTCACGATGTTTTCAGTACGTGAAAGTTAGTGCAATGTTTTCACTCTATTTACTTCACAGATGTAATTGTGAATACAAAATATGGGCTCAGGACATAAAACTGATTAACTCAAATGACATAATTTTTGTATCCATATTACAAAATTGTTTCCCATTTTACGCGTTACACTAAGAACATAAATTAAAACCAGCCTATAGCTTCCAGTTTTCTACAAAATACTACACGATTTTTGTTTTCTCAGCTGTTGCAAATTAAAAACGAACAAAAAAACTATAACCGCAACATAACCAAGGCAATAACATTGTAAACAATAAAATGTATTCAGTTTTGTGTTCGTGGTCGTAAACTTTCCAGAACTCGCAAATGGTAATGTTTGTTCATTGCGTTTTAAAAACGTAAACTAATTATTTCCAAGTAATGCGTTTCTTATTCCCGACATTTTTTTACTTACTCCGCGAGGAAGCTTTATCTCGTCTTCACGGATTCCTATTGCGCAACTACATTAATCGGTTCGCCTTTTAAAGCGCCTCAGCCTATAAAAACACACAAATCGGAGATTTTGACCGCTCTAACGAGGCAGAACCGGTCGCTCTGCTCATTAGTGAAGTAGCCAGAGAAATATTAAAAGAATGTCAAATAAGAAAAAGATTCGAGAAGTGCTGTGTTTTCCTTTAATTGGTTGTTTACTCGAAAGGGCTGCTGGGTAACGTGGGGGACTGTTTAGGCGGACATTAAGAATGTAGTTACTGAAAAAATACATTTAAATACGAAATTGTTCCTCGCTCCAGACGACGGGCATAAATATGTTTAAACCTTTTATCAAGCCAATCGTATGAAGGTTATGTTTTATTTAGCGCTGTCTTTATTTCATTAACAAAGGGAAACGACTCACGTTTGTAGGTTCTAATTTTGGGGTAAAAACAGACGTTTTGGGGCTATTTTAATGGATTATTCTGATCGCGGAAAACTATGCGGGAGACCAAAATAATGGTTTTAACAGTTTGATTTCTGTCAGTTTGTGCATCTTTACGCACCGTTGCAGAGATACATTGATTGACGGATTTGTATAAATTCTGAATGAACGGTTTACTCTAATCTGAAACCAATTTCTTATTTTGAAAAATCGTTCCAAGTTTATGTTAGGTTGGAAAAAAAGTAATAAAATCAACGTAAACAATTTCGATCAAATTTCTAAAAAAAAAACTGGTTCAGAGCTAGTCGAAAAAATGAAGTCAGTTTCTTAAAATTGGTTTATCAGATCTTGACATTTTGAAAATAAACGAAGATTCATGAATCGAGAGAGTGTACCAAATTTGAATTTAAAGAAATATACAGGTCAGGAGTAAATTCAGGAGAAATTAAAACAAACCATGTCCGTCGTCGGGTTCGTTTAGTTTTTTCGGTTTACTCTCGAACCGTGAGTTCCTTTTATTTCAAATTTTGTACCTCTCTCTCCCCCCTCTCTCTCCCCTCCCCCCTCTCTCTGTGCACATGTGCTTTACCGATTAATTGATATTCGCTAAAACATCTTTGGTTCCGAAAACGATTTGGCGACCAATTTGCTTTATATACCAAGTTTATGGGCTACATTACCGCCTCTTAGATATTTGGTTTTGATAAGTGAACTGTAACCACATCGGTCTGCATCGCGATAGTGGGGTTGAACAAACACGCCAATAAACTGCCGTCAGCTGATTGTGGTCGCAGATTGCGGTCTAGTGAACAATGCGACCCGGGGACCATAGTTACACAACTTCTCGTTATTTCTAATCCGGAGTATGGTAATAGCTAATATTATTCTTATCGATGTGCAAACCTTTTTTGACCTCGGACTTTGGCCTCGGGTGTAGAAGAGCTCGCTACGCTTGCAGGAAGTGTCAGAGAAGTGGTTGACCTTTTTGTGATACAGATATAATATATATATATATATATATATATATATATATATATATATATATATATATATATATAATATATACATTTTTATCCCTTTTTCTCAGCATATACTATTCTTACAGGCATAAATGATTTTATACTTGTCTGTATAAGGCGGCGAAAATCTTTAGAAAGATTTTTTTTTAACCGGCTTCTGACATTGCAAAACGCTTTCACGCTAAATTTTACTGTTTGTGGAAAATTTTAATAAGAAACACTTTTAACTGTGACAGGCAAAACGGTATCATGGACGTGCAGCTCGCATGCGCATGCGCGGCATCTCAAATTAGACAATCCCATTACAAATGTCACCTTTTGCATAACGTGCTTAGAACAATTTCAATATTTACATACAGTCAATATTTCAACAAGTCATTAAACTTACAGGTTATGTTGCCCTACTGACAGTTCCCTATTCATGCTCATCGTACAGACAAGCATTTTGAATACCGAACACATGTTTTGGACACTTTCTACACAAATATATTTACGATTTCTCATTTCATCGTGCATTTATCTATTGTTAAACGCCCGCTTTTTGATTTATTTTTTAAGCATGTTTCTGTGTTTACTTGAAACTTCCATAGTGCGAGATTTCGCACGGAGCCCCTGTTATACACATAGTTCATTGCAGATGTTCGATTATTTTGGTGAAAAAAAACGGTTTATATATATATATATATATATATATATATATATATATATATATATAAACAGCGGAACATCAATAGAAAGGATTTTGAAAAATTTCTACTTTTGATTTCGTCACAAGAGTTAACGTCTACGTTTTGGGCTATTCAAATGTTTTAAAAACCCCCCGTTTCGAGCAGAGCCGTCAGGGCGATTTTTTTAATAAATGTTTGTTTCTTTTTACACAATTTTAAAGCAAAGGCCAAACATTTTCAGGAGCAGCACCCACACTACAACATTTTCAGGAGCAGCACCCACAATAATTTTAGTTTCGTTTTACACAATTTTAAAGCAAAGGACAAACATTTTCAGGAGCAGCACTCATACTAATTTTAGTTTCCTTTTACACAATTTTAAAGCAAAGGACAAACATTTTCTGGAGCAGCACCCACACTAATTTTAGTTTCCTTTTACACAATTTTAAAGCAAAGGACAAACATTTTCAGGAGCAGCACCCACACTAATTTTAGTTTCCTTTTACACAATTTTAAAGCAAAGGACAAACATTTTCAGGAGCAGCACCACACTACAACATTTTCAGGAGCAGCACCCACAATAATTTTAGTTTCGTTTTACACAATTTTAAAGCAAAGGACAAACATTTTCAGGAGCAGCACTCACACTAATTTTAGTTTCCTTTTACACAATTTTAAAGCAAAGGACAAACATTTTCAGGAGCAGCACCCACACTAATTTTAGTTTCCTTTTACACAATTTTAAAACAAAGGCCAAACATTTTCAGGAGCAGCACCCACACTAATTTTAGTTTCCTTTTACACAATTTTAAAACAAAGGACAAACATTTTCAGGAGCAGCAATCACACTAATTTTAGTTTCTTTTTACACAATTTTAAAGCAAAGGCCAAACATTTTCTGAAGTAGCACCCACACTAATTTTAATTTCCTTTTACATAATTTTAAAACAAAGGACAAACATTTTCTGGAGCACCACACTACAACATTTTCAGGAGCTAATTTTAATTTTTAGTTTCCTTTTACATAATTTTAAAACAAAGGCCAAACATTTTCTGGAGCAGCATCCACACTAATTTTAATTTCCTTTTACATAATTTTAAAACAAAGGCCAAACATTTTCTGGAGCAGCACCCACACTAATTTTAATTTCCTTTTACATAATTTTAAAACAAAGGCCAAACATTTTCAGGAGCAGCACCACACTAATTTTACACAACATTTTCAGGAGCAGCACCCACACTAATTTTAGTTTCCTTTTACATAATTTTAAAACAAAGGCCAAACATTTTCTGGAGCAGCACCCACACTAATTTTAATTTCCTTTTACATAATTTTAAAACAAAGGCCAAACATTTTCTGGAGCAGCACCCACACTAATTTTAATTTCCTTTTACATAATTTTAAAACAAAGGCCAAACATTTTCTGGAGCAGCACCCACACTAATTTTAATTTCCTTTTACATAATTTTAAAACAAAGGCCAAACATTTTCTGGAGCAGCACCCACACTAATTTTAATTTCCTTTTACATAATTTTAAAACAAAGGCCAAACATTTTCTGGAGCAGCACCCACACTAATTTCAGCTACAAGCCATTTCTCGATCGCAATATTTGCGCGAAAACTGACGGTTGATGTTCTATTCAGTTAAGCGTAAGTTATCTTCGTGTTCTTACCAACAAGAACAACCAATGTGTCTGACAGCGACCGATCCAGAAACTTGACAAGAGAAAAAGAAATTATCAAAAAAGATATTTCATCTGTGAAAATACCCAGACAAAAAAAAAACCGGTAAATCAGTACACATGAGTGAAGTAAAGAACAACTTGGTATAAATTCGTTTTTGGTAGAGTTCCATTCAACAAAAATTTTTATCTGGTAATGTTTATTTGTTTTTTTCTGGTAGAACGCCAACCACCAAGGCCAACACTGGTAAGTGTTCTTGAGAAAGCACTTACCTCATTTCTATGAACAATAAACATAAAACTATTTGATTTCAAAACGTTACGTTTTTTTTTCTTTTACTGCTTTTGAACAGTCTCATAATGTTTCCACGATCCGGAAAGGCGGCATTAAATAAAATCAAAATGCCTACTTTTGTTCGTGTTACCAATATAAACAGACTAGAAGTACAACCGCCATTATACATTATAAAAAGCTTCGATATATGCAGCTAATATCTGCGTATTTTAATATTTTAAATTTTCGAACTTCGATTTTTTCTAAATCCGAAATGACAGTCAGGGTCAGTTTTTCGTAATTTAAATGTAAATTTAAAACTCTAATTAATGCAGATTCTAATGCTGATTTCGGTGGTAAATTTGAATTATTGTTAGTGTAACATAAAAACCATGATAATATATATTCGTTTCCATCACATATCAGCTACTTACCACAATAACTTGGGAAGTAGAACCTCTACAGAGACAACGCAAGGTTCTCGAAGACCTGCAGTATAGGTTCGAGGCTACGTATTCATCATGAATACGTTTTGCAGTTAAGAAGACAAAATGTCTGTTCGTGCAAGAGACAAAGCTCTCTGTCGTGCGATTATCTCAGGACAAATCTAGCTAAGATTCATGTTTATGTAAACGTAAGCGCGAGTACAATATCGGACATGCCACCTAGATCGCTCCGTTACATACGTAATGAGCTACCGCCGCCATCACCATCGCTACCGTCAACAGCCATCTCGATTTAGGTTAAGGACGCGGCGACTGAGGATCGCGGACCGCGGTAGTTTCAGCGAAGCACGATCTTCTGGAGGCTTTGTTGGCACACGAGCGTAAAAAGCGGTGAGACTGTTTATCTACAGATCTACCAAACAATCGTGGCCAGCAGCTGACTCTTTGGTGAAAGCGAATTTACAAGACAGTAAAAATATAACAATAACTTCTTCTAGCTTATACATTTTGAATAATCAGCGTTAAAATCTGAATAAATTAGCATTTAAAATATACACTAAAAATACTAAATTACGTGGGTTTTCACTCTTCAGACTGAAAAAAAAACTAAAAACTGATCCAAGTTTAAATCAAATCGAACCAAAACTGTTAACACACACGCGCGCGCGCACGCACGCGGTCCAAGTGCACGTTGAAACTTGTTGACAGAATTTTCAAGCAGAATAAAATGGCGCTTTAATGGTCATTTTCCAATGGAAATTCGCTAATGAGGGTATCCCGATAAAAAACTAGAAGAACTTCCTAACTTCTGAAATTCTATTAACGTCACATATAAATTTAAATAAAATAAATTTAGTGTTCACAAGTAAATGGAAAAATCTGACTCGTACATAAAGAATTTATTTTTGTTTTTATGATTTACTCCCACAACATTTATAAAAATGTACGCGTTTATATATATATATATATATATATATATATATATATATATATATATATATAACTGAAATTTGTTCAATATCTTATAAATTTTTCAGTTTTTCCAGAGCTGATTTTGAGAAAAGCCTACTATTAAGTTTTTGTAGACCTCGTAGTATATTCTTAATTAATAGTCTATAGAGTGCTCCACGACAGCGCTCGTAAATTTTTCCGTCTATTTCATCGATCCCAATAATATTTATAAAACTAATACTGGATTAACTTTATTGGAAATTTTATACTCTTTCTTCATGAAGCGGTCAAAGTTACGATAGATGTCACTGAATACATGGAATAACTACCAACTACACGCTCAATGTTGAATCAGAACCAGCCATCTTGAAACGGAAGTGAATGGGAAGAAATTTTCGTATAAGCATTTAGCGCTTTCGTTCCAAATTACGAAACAATCAGCCAATGCGTTTCGGCCGAAACTGCGTATACTAATTATGAAATGAGAAGCCGCCTTCTTGAAGCTTTATACAAGGTAACTTCGTACCAGATTTCAAAACAATCGGTCAATGCGTTTGGCTAAAACAGCGCACACTCGTTATTGTAAATCAGAGGCAGCCATCTTGAAACGGAAGAGAACAGGACAAATGTTATATATATGTCATTCGGGCTTTATACAAGGTACCTCCGTACCAAATATAAAAACAATCGGGCAACAGGTTTGGCAAAAACTTCGTCGAACGGTCGAGTTGAAACAGAGACCTCGCAACAAATATCCACAAACAGAATTTCGTAAAAATCGGTCAATTCGTTTATTCTGCACGGATGTATACAAAACGGACCATTACGGGCATCGAAGCAAAACGTTTAAATAATTAAAGCATTAAAAAAAAGTACTGCATAAAACAGCTGACATTTTGCCGTCGGGTTCGCGCTCCAATAATTTTACGTTTCCGAAAGTAATTAATTTTACAAAATTGCATTAATCAGTCTGCAAGCCGAGTAGCGTGACGCGTTTTGAGAAACAAAGCCCGAGGGTTTCGTATCGGGTGAGTTTGTGAAATTTAAGATCTCGGATAAATTAGTGGTTGTACGCTGCATGCAAGCCGCTCTTAGCGTGTTCCGCTTCTTATTTATATCCAGAACAAGTGCACCGACCAACGCCCAGAATATATTATTATTACACTAGGTTCGTAACAGCATACAATGTTTACTGGACATATCACCACGTAATGGGTTATTTTGTAGAAAGCGATGTTAATAATGATCAAGGTAATATGTCGACTTGTCGCGCCTACTTGCTCTATTCCTGTCAGGACTGCTCGTTAAGCTTGCGGCTGTAAATTTGTTACCCTAAAACAATGCTAACATTTCCAACTACTAATTCACATTACAGTAGACCTCGCAGTATATTCTTAGTGGCCTAGTTGATAGCGTACTAGGCTTTCACCCCGAGGACCCGGGTTCGATTCCAGGCCAGGGCTTGGCATTTTCATACGCTATAAATCATCCCATCGTCTGCATTAGTCCAAGTGTGCACAATATTCGGACATTATTCATAGTGTACACAGCGCTCCACGACAGCGCTCGTAACTTTTCCGGCAATTTAACAGGTAACCGTAATACTTACAAAAAACGTTACCTGACCAAATTTATCGAAAATTTTATGCTCTTTCTACATTAAGCGGTAAAAATTATAGGTTTTGCCGTTCAACCAGTATTACAAAAAATAACCGGAAACTACAATCTCAACGTTGAATCAGAGGCCGCCATCTTGTGAAACGGAAGTGAATTGCAAAAAATATTACGTCTTTAGGGCTTTATACAAGGTACTTTCGTACTAAATTTGAAAACAATCGGCCATTGCGTTTACTAAAACTGTGTATATTCGGCAGAAGCCGCCATTTTGAAACGGAAGTAAATAGGAAAAATGTTACATACATTTGGGCATGATACAATATATCTTCGTTTAAAATTTCAAAAACAATGCGATCTGTTAAAACTGCGTACACTCGTCATCGTTAAATCCGCCGCCGCCATCTTGAAACGGAAGTAAAGGGGGAAAAATCTTACATACGTCATTTGGGCTTTGTACAAAACGTTAAGGAAAACTGTTGTTTCGAGAATTTAATTGGTAGATTAACTGTTTAAATAAATCAGCGGTTTTATTATGAACTGATATAGCAATTTTATAATTACAACCATTTCTTCTAAATCCGATAGCTATTACAAGTTTTTCTTAAACTCTTTTTTACGAAATATTTTCGGGTAAAACTTATTTGCATTTCCTTTTTTTAATATACGAAGTAAGTAAGGTAAACTGGCTGAATATCGGATACTTTTTGTTGAATTAAGTTTTGATCTATTAAACACACTTATATCATTACTAAACTTTGCTAAATGTTAGAGAAACGTATTGACTACATGTACCTATCAACAAAATATGCAACATATGTATAAAGGAAAAATAATAATTTTTTCGTAAAAGTATGCACTTTTTAGATTTTATAAAAAAGCCGTCCTAATATCGAATAGGTGGTATGCCTAATATCGGATAGAAGTTTAACATGTTAATTCAAACAATGATAAACAATCAGAAAAAATTATTTATTAATATGAATTATTAAAACAAAAACAACATAATAACTAAAATATAATTGTTAAAGAAAACTTCAGTTGTTAATTTTCAAGAGTTGAGCGTGGGACATGAAACATCTTTGATGCCTTTAGAAATCCCATTTCTTTGTTTTTAACAGCTTGGACTGCTTTTATCACATTTTCCTTGCTCCATTTCTTTCTAAGCGGCATCTGTCGCAATTGTATTTAATATACGAAACCTATATAAACACTGCTTAATATCGGATATCCGATATTAAGCATACCCAAGTATCCGATATTAGGGCGGAAGCTACCTCGTGGAAAAAGGTAAACTAACCTCAAAACTAACTATGATATGCCTTGTTTCGCTCCGTATTATTAATCTACACTAAGCTGCAGCTATGTTATGCATAAAAAATGAACGCACATAGCTTTTCTAAAGGGTGAAAAAATGAACCAAAGTTGGGCTTGCAAATATTCAGAATTTCACAAAACACAAAATTATAAACAAAACCGACATCCGAACTCACTGAAGGGTAAAACTCACATGAGGGGTAAAGGAAGTAGAGGAAGACCTAGTTCGAGTGTTTTTAGCTAGGAGCAGCATTTACTGGCTGAGAAACAGCACTATCCGATATTACGAAGGTATCCGATATTCGGTCAGTTTACCTTATAACGTATGAAGATAGTTAAACAAATAGATTTTCGAAGATGTAAAACATACATCCTTTCAGTAGCCTACTTGAGGACCATATTTTAAATAATTTAACTGTATGTAAGAAAGTTTGTGTAATCTTATTTATTTTATTTTTCTACCAGAATTACTATTTTTAAATTCTGAAATTAAGTTGAAGATATAAAATTTACTTGTACCCTTCCACGTTCCCATATTTATCCCTCATTTGAAAAATAATAACTTGGTTTACGGCAAATTAAACTACTATTAGGCTTCATAAATTGTCAACTTACCGTGTAAGCGCTGGGGATATTAGCGCGAAAACTAAACAGCAAAGATTTCCAATTTGCAAAAACTGGATAACATGTTATTATATAAACTGTATTATAATAAAATAAAAGTAACATTATACTATACTAAAATGAAGTACAGTACCAAATCTCTTCTTGAAACGCGAAATCAACGTTTCACCTTAAAACATTAAAAATATATTAAATAGTCTATAGCATGCGAAGTAAATTAATAAACACTATAAACTTTTATATTCAAGTATTCAGTTTAACAGCGTGTCCGTAGCTACTACTATGCGTGAAATAACAGTTAGAAGCTCAGCCTGGTCGCGGCTATGAGGAATTGTAATGCTTATTTGAACGTGTTATTCAGATTCAAGTGGGCAATTACAATGCGCTGTCTCGTGCGTGTACACTCACTGATTGTCGGCGAACTCGTCTGTCTGTCCGACCTGTGTAGAGGCTATAAACATAATGTAAGGCCTTTACATACGATTTGCCTTTTAAGAGGCATAAACGTTCAGCGTCTAAACGTTATGTATGAAAATTATAGGTTTTGTTAAATTCTAAAGCCGTACCTTTAGCTAGTAATACTGTATAAATGGCGATAACTTTACACACACTAGTCATGTTTAATTTTTTCCAGGAACTCCCTCCAAAATCGACGTAATTTCTCAAAATCGGTTTTTAAATTTTGATCAAACTTTAGTGATAAATGTACAATTATAACTCGTCAGTAATCCAAATTTGAAATCCCTCAGGGATTCATAAAGTGTAACCATTTGGCAATCCCAAGGTGTCCTAGCTGGATATGCATAGCTGGATAGTGTGGATAGCGATGGAACAGCGTACACTAAAGCTGTACTCAACACGTTCACGAAGACGTGCGTCACTAGTGACGCACACTGCAAATGTCGGTAAGGCAATGGTGTGTCACCAGCGACGCACACACTTTCTTATGGACGTATTTATATTGACGCCAATGTTTGAAGCCCAAAATTGTGTTCTACGACCATTTTAAAGTATGCTAGAGTAACCTTAATCGGATTAGATTTTGGTCTATTGAATTTTTTTTTTACCCTGACACATCTAACAGGTAATTTAAAAGGATAACAAATTTAACTTTGTAACGGGTTAAAAATTAACCCTGTTACTAAATCGCACGGCTGGCCCTACGTAGCCTGAGATCAGGTAGCAAACCGTACAAAGGTCAGTTGACGGTTGTAGATAGGTACAGTGCAAAGGTCAGCTTGAGAGGGTATGACGCGCTTGTAGCCTAAGGCAAGAACGTAACGAATTTTGCAAGGGCTCCCATTAGCTACGCTGGGTAGAACCGCTCGAGCCGAGCTCTGGGACCCGACTGACTAAGAACGGGTTTCTGCGCATGCGCGGCGCTCAACAGTATAAAAGGAGGCCGCTGTGGCTGCCAAGGGGCACTCGTTCGTCGACCGCCGACCATTCGATAACTTGGGGAGTCTTCCGCCGACCGCCCACGATAACGGGCAGTCTTTCGCCGACCGTGCAGTATAGAAAAACGCATACCGGCAGGAAACAGGTAGCGTATACCGAGGTAAGAATTAAATCATAGAAGCGTCATTTATTAGCGTTACAATTTTGGCGCCCGAACTGGGACTTTGATTATAGTAACTCGAATTTACGAAAAATACTGTTATACTGGGACTTCGATTTAAGTAACTCGAATTTACGAAAAATATAGTTATACTGGGACTTGAATAAAGTAAATCGAATTTACGAGAAATACCGTTATATTCGAATTGAATAAACGAAAATAATATAATAAACGTTAATAATTAAACTACCGTTATAACTGGCGCCCGAACTCAAAAAAGCAAATAAGCTATAGTTACAGTTTATATAAATAGTATACGATGTTGTTCCCCGTTTCGTTTACTCGTGTTCTTCGTTTTTTCACGGTCACGTTTCACCTGATGGAAGGTGATGGCTTTAATAATGACATCCGAACGCAATCGGATAAAATTCCGTCTACAACTAATCCAGCAGTAGTTCCGAAGGTTACTGATAAAGACAATACGACTAGTTGGATATACTACTTAAAGAAATTTCAGCTACAAAAAGAGTTATCGAAATACGGCCTATCCTGTGAAGGTCGTACCGAAGATTTACGCGAAAGATTATCTGAGGCTATAAAGTCAGGAAAAGAGATGATCTCGCCGAATGCGCAGCAACAGCGCTCGTGGGAGGATATCGACGAAACCGCTCATGAAATTTCGAAAGATAAAACTTCCGGCCGTCAACGACGAACAGAAGAAGAAATCGATGTACGAGAATTATTGGGATTACCCATAGATGCAGACGCTAAATTAGTCCGGTTGACTATCGCCGCTCTTAAAAGAGACTCTGAAGAAAGGCCTTCGTGTCTCCCCGAAAGAAACAGGATCCCTAAGGAGACTGTATTTACATACGGATCGGAAAAACTTACGGAAAATTCAGAATCGGATTCGGCCCAAATATGTGATTTAGTTAGAAAGTGGAATATTAAGTTCGATGGTAAAGGGGATGCCATATCATTCCTAGAAAGAATCAGAGAGTTACAAGAAGCTTACGGCATAGAATCTAAGCGTTTACTATATGCATTGCCGGAATTACTTACAGGAAATGCTTTACTCTGGTATCGAAATAACCGAGCGTTCTGGGAATCATTTAGAGATTTTATTGAAGATTTTGAGCGTCAATATTTGCCACTAAGATATCTCCATAACTTAGAAGATGAAATAAGGAATCGTACACAAGGCAAAGACGAACCATTCCGCCATTTTGTGGTGGCCTTATCTACGTTAATGCGCAGGAGAGGTGGGTACTCACGAGAGGCCCAAGTTGAACGTATTTACTCGAATATGTCGCCGTCCTATAAAATGTACATTCGACGCAGAGATTTTGAAGGACTTTCCGAACTTTATAGGTTAGCCGAGGAGTATGAAATTTTTGTCTGGGAGAGAAATAATTATAGGCCTCCTCCAAGTCCGGCCAAAGCACTAACAAAGGAAACAGCGTACCATCCCCAAGGAAAGCGGTCTAAAGACTATGATATTAATGTTATAAATAGTTTAACGACTCGGTCGACAGAACCTGCAGAGAAAATTGGACGACAACCACCCACTAGAACCATTGATAAGCCTCAGAGGCATCTACAGACGAGCAGGGGTACACGAAATTTTCCCCGAGAGAACTATAGAGCGCATAGATTATCTTCGCACAATCGATTAACGAATTCTACGGACGTCACGAAACACGAAAAGATTCCGCGAAAAACTACCTTAACCGATCGTAAAACAATTGTTTGTTGGAATTGTGACCACGAAGGCCACATGTTTAGGGACTGTGCGAATCCCAGAAAATTTAAATGTTTTTACGGCAAACGAGAAGGAATTCGAACCACCAGCTGTAACTGTTGGTCGGGAAATGATTCACGAGTTCGAATAAGAAAGGCAACTGAACCCCGACATTCAAAATTTACGACCTCTAGGGAGTGGAATGACTGGACAAGGGAGGTGAAGATTCGCTCTAATGGTACCAGACATGAAACGCAGGATAACCGACCTGGTACGAACATGACTTTTGAAAATAGAACAATCCCTGCCCTAAATAAAGCAGCAGATACTTTATCGCCTTACCAAAAAAACAAAGGGACGGAACTAGGTCTCATAGATGTGCCAATAGTACCTCGCAAAGCTCAAAACTCCGAACGCTCACGAAAAGATGATAGAATCCCTTCACGTAGTAATAAACCCCGTAAAACATGGTACGATCGCCACTGTGATCGAGGAAATGTAAACCCGAAAGCATTTTCAAATTACCTAATACAGGATGGGCAATTATTTCGTCATATTCCGCCAAGAACTGCAAAACCGAAGACAGACCCTTCATATAAGAGGAAGTTGCGTGTACCAGTGATCCAAAGGGACCAGGTTTTTCAAGAAAACCACTACACGGAAACATCCGGACACCGAGGAGTAAAGACGGAGTTCCTGGAACATTATCTACCTGCCAAACGAAAATCACAACCAAGACGGAAGAAAATTGTTTTACCGGACGGACGGTTGGTACGAGTCAGTATTAAAGGAGCATGTAAGGAAAATAAAATAAAGTTCAGCAGGGATAAGCAGTACCCTAATTCTTATAGACTTTAAAGTAAATAAAGACAATAAATTTCATTAGTAAATAGGTAGCAAAACAGATTAGGTTGTACGGCAATTAAGCTTTGTAAACAGTAACCAAAGTCAATATTCGATGAACTTTGAACGAGCTCTGTTCACAGGAAAGACGTTTTTAGGTGTACTTTTCTTTTTGATTTTATTCTTCATTTTTATTTGTGGTAGTAAGTAACTCCACTTCAATTTTACTACAGAAAAAAGTATTTTTGTTCAGTGCAATAAGTGATTTTTTCTTTCTTTCTTCTTTCCTCTTTTTTTCCACGAGGAAGTAAGAGGGGGATGTAACGGGTTAAAAATTAACCCTGTTACTAAATCGCACGGCTGGCCCTACGTAGCCTGAGATCAGGTAGCAAACCGTACAAAGGTCAGTTGACGGTTGTAGATAGGTACAGTGCAAAGGTCAGCTTGAGAGGGTATGACGCGCTTGTAGCCTAAGGCAAGAACGTAACGAATTTTGCAAGGGCTCCCATTAGCTACGCTGGGTAGAACCGCTCGAGCCGAGCTCTGGGACCCGACTGACTAAGAACGGGTTTCTGCGCATGCGCGGCGCTCAACAGTATAAAAGGAGGCCGCTGTGGCTGCCAAGGGGCACTCGTTCGTCGACCGCCGACCATTCGATAACTTGGGGAGTCTTCCGCCGACCGCCCACGATAACGGGCAGTCTTTCGCCGACCGTGCAGTATAGAAAAACGCATACCGGCAGGAAACAGGTAGCGTATATCGAGGTGAGCCTTAACTTATAGCAGCAGTTATAAATCTTAGAAATTGGGCATTCCGAATCCTTGGCGTGTTAGGATTCCGAGAGCTCGAGAATAGCGTAGAAATTGGGCATTCCGAATCCTTGGCGTGTTAGGATTCCGAGAGCTCGAGAATAGCGTAGAAATTGGGCATTCCGAATCCTTGGAGTATGTAGGATTCCGAGAGCTCGAGAATAGCGTAGAAATTGGGCATTCCGAATCCTTGGAGTATGTAGGATTCCGAGAGCTCGAGAATAGCAACCACCTGGAAACCTACAACTTCCTTACGCTCGAGAATATTGAGCACCTAAAACTTCCTTACGCTCGAGAATATTGAGCACCTAAAACTTCCTTACGCTCGAGAATATTGAGCACCTAAAAACTTCCTTACGCTCGAGAATATTGAGCACCTAAAACTTCCTTACGCTCGAGAATATTGAGCACCTAAAACTTCCTTAGAGAATATGGAGCACCTAAAACTTCCTTACGCTCGAGAAAATTGAGCACCTAAAACTTCCTTACGCTCGAGAATATTGAGCACCTAAAACTCCCTTACGCTCGAGAATATTGAGCACCTAAAACTTCCTTACGCTCGAGAATATTGAGCACCTAAAACTCCCTTACGCTCGAGAATATTGAGCACCTAAAACTCGCTTATGCTCGATAATATTGAGCACCAAAAAATTCCCTTACGCTCGAGAAAATTTGGTAGCCTACATAAAAACTTTCTTACGCTCGGGAATATTGAGCACCTAAAACTTCCTTACGCTCGAGAATATTGAGCACCTAAAACTTCCTTACGCTCGAGAATATTGAGCACCTAAAACTTCCTTACGCTCGAGAATATTGAGCACCTAAAACTTCCTTACGCTCGAGAATATTGAGCACCTAAAACTTCCTTACGCTCGAGAATATTGAGCACCTAAAACTTCCTTACGCTCGAGAATATTGAGCACCTAAAACTTCCTTACGCTCGAGAATATTGAGCACCTAAAACTTCCTTACGCTCGAGAATATTGAGCAAATTCAAAGCCCCTTTTGGCGATGATGATTTAAACATTCATTATTGATTTTGTCGAAGCCCAATTTAACTGAAATACCATTACCTGCATTTGAACCTGTAATCTGGCTATCCGGCGTTTAGTCGTAACGCATTTTAGCGTTACAACTTAATAGAAATGTTAGACGCATTATTTTCATTTTTAAAGTGAATTTTAAATATAATGAAGTAATTTGTGAAACACTCTTCAAGCACTAGTGACACACTCTTCAAGTTGAAGATTAAATCAACTGATAAACTGCAGAAAGCAGATAGAAGAATCATCAGAACAATCATTAACAAGAAACACCAGTGAATGGCCAATGGAGATTACTACCGAATGAAGTGGTATATCGAGATAGTGAGTCAATAATAGACACGATGCGAAAAAGGAGAATTGCTTTTCTCGGCCATATAGCACGCCTTCCAGAAACCCGACTGGTGAAACAGCTATTTAGCTATTTCTGAAAGATTAAAACGCAGAATAATTGGTTCAAAGAGATCCAGAGTGATTTAGAAGAGTTAAATTTGACGGTGCCTCAAATTGAAGGCAGAGCAGAGAAGAGGATTCTAAGGAATAAATATTTGCGATTCAAGCTAACAACATTTGAACGAAAGACCTATACCATAACTGATGAACAAAGTGTAGCCAGGTCGGACAGGATGAAGACATTTTGGGAACAGAAGAAGAGGCTGAAACGCTACTCTTTCAATAGCGATGTATGGACTGATTGAAGTGCTCCAATGAGGGCGTAAACTAAGGGGAAAAAATGAAGTAATATTATATTTTGTCCTACTGATTGTTTTTCTTTATTTTGGTGATCTTTAATGGTATACTAAAATGAAAACACATTCAAAATAATAACATCTATTTATCGACAATTACAACACGAAGGCATCAAAGAAGAAATTATATAGGCCTAACTTATGCAGTCTTTTATTTGAAACTTCATGAGTGTATGGATCTATAATAGTGTGCCACCAGTGACGCACTACGCCTATTATAACAATGGTTTACAAATAACCGCCGTGTGCCACCAGTGACGCACGGACATGACCTCTAAAATATACAGAACACATTTTTTTTCGGTTGAATATCACTTGTTATAATATCAAATGTCTATATAATATCAAATGTTATATAGACACATATTTTAACAATTTTACGGAAAAGAAGATTTACGCCTATAGTTCAGATTTCATGTTAATTACCGTAACACAAAATGTTATGACATAAAAACGTCCATCGTCGTGAACGTGTTAAATATGCGGACTCTGTGTCCAGAGTGATTAGGTGACTTCAGTTTCAATCTACCTCACGTACGCAAGCATGGGTGGACATTTTACTTTCTCTGGTTGTTTGTAGGATTCTTATGGCTGAAAACAAACCATCATAAAGCCCAAAAAACACTGGCGAACTAGAGGGTGAAAGTAGCTTGAATATGGAGGAAACTGGGGCTGAATCTAAATCCAGGCAGCAGACTGTTGGGAATCTACATGGATCCAACCCAAGCTTAGTTGGAAATGTGAGAGAGAGTAATGTATAGAGTTGGCGGTTGAGCTAAAATTGCCAACTGAGGAGAAGAAAAACCGCTAGACGCAGACCTTCGAGGGATCGAACCTGAGTAAATAGGGCAGAGATGACAGAACCTGCCCAAAGACTGATAGCAAACAGCCAGGAACATTATACTATGCGTAGGCTCTGCGTGATTAAGGAAACTGCAAATGCCAGCAAGAGGCAAAAGCCAACTTCCAGGTCCCTGAAGGCCTCCAGCAAAATGAGCTAGTTGTAGGCTGCTAAAACTCATTGAGGCCACTAGTCTACTTAAGTAGAACTCAAGAGGCTTACCGTTTGATCGCGTTATCAGGGGCCACTAACATCTAAAGGAGCAATGTAAGTAGTGTGATATACGAAATTAATGCATTTCAAAGTCAAACAATTCTATACGTAAAGTTTCATTAAATCCAACCGTTAAAAAATGGCGTTGAGATCGGTTTTATAAATGTTTCGTTAGTAAAACAGCAATGTGTACTTACTTTGCTCAAAGCTTTTGTTTCACGGTTGAGGATTTCCAGCGGCGCACGGATGCTGGGCTTCCCCAAGTACCAGTCTTCCTGAGGATTGTACTCGCCCAGAGTGTGCACCAGCCGAGGGACGTTGACGTAGTTATCGTCGTCGAAATGGCAAAACCATCTGCAACAGAACAACAAAAACGTTAATGGAGTGCTTTTATCGAACCTTGGTTTTAGGATTATGTATTTACCAGGGTTCTGGAAGTTTAGGAAATTACTGTAATATTCTCAAGAAGGGAGTGAAATAACAATGAAGTACTCCCCTTTTTAGGATGATCGGGAAAAATCAATCCTGACATTCTTAAGGATATATCCGTTCTTCGATGCAGTTCTTATCTGGAGTCCTTATAACTGTTGAATTTTTTTTATCGACAATAAAGCTTTTGGTTACATTTAGTTGAACAGTACTCAAACGAGTAGCGTAGGCTGCTTACCAACAAAAATCAGTTTCGGCAGCTATCGAAAAAAGTAAACCAGTCTTCATGTTATTTTTTATTTCCAATTTACTCTCAAACTGTACATTTATTGTATTTTACATTTGGGCTATCATTTCTCCTGAATGACCGAAAATCAGCCTTGATTTTTCAACTGTATATTTCGAACCTGAAGAAATAATTGAATGTAAAAAAATGCATGCAAATTAGTTGATCATTACACATCATTTAATGGTTTTCATCAATTCTATAATTATGTCATACAATAAATCGTATTTAAAATAACATATTTTGTAACATTATCCAAAGCTCCACACAGATTATGTGAAGACGTTCCAGCTGCCTGATAATGGATTCTCTAGAGCAGCAAGCCGCGCATGTACTGTACACAGCTATTGGTTTTTAACGGCATTAAGAAACACCAAGGTGAACGCATTTACACAAAAACCGTGAATAATGATGTCTGCGGAACCGATCCATGTTCGAAATCCTTTTTGCCCGCCAAGTAATCCACACTTAAAAGTGAAAACTATTTGTAAAACCTTTTTTTTGTCTTTAACGCCTTTTTTAATATCAACGAGACGCGAGAAACTTATCCTAGTCGCTTTTTGAATATTGTCGAAATCAATTAACGTAAAATAATTTGAAGCGTAGGTTGTATCGAATTGTTTTTGTTTTATTTAAAATTACTCTAGCGCTTAAACGGTAAGTTGAAATATCAAAATAAGACGCTTTCCTTAATATCCGATCACATTATTGGAAAATACAGTAAAATCTCTCTATAGCGCACTTTTTTTTATAACGGAAATCTCTCTATAACGGCAAAATGTGCTATAACGATTGATAAACTTATCCAAGTCGCTTTTTAAGTATTGTCAACATTAATCAACGTAACGTAATTAGAAGCGTACGTTATATCAAACTGTTCTTTTTGTTTAAAGTTACTCTAGCGTTTAGACGGTAAGCTGAAATATTAAAATAAGACGTTTTCCTTAATATCTGATCATGTTATTGGAAAATACAGTAAAATCTCTCTATTGCGCATCCTTTATAACGGAAATCTCTATAACGGCAAAATGTGCTATAACGATTGATAAACTTATCCAAGTCGCTTTTTAAGTATTGTCAACATTAATCAACGTAACGTAATTAGAAGCGTACGTTATATCAAACTGTTCTTTTTGTTTAAAGTTACTCTAGCGTTTAGACGGTAAGCTGAAATATTAAAATAAGACGTTTTCCTTAATATCTGATCATGTTATTGGAAAATACAGTAAAATCTCTCTATTGCGCATCCTTTATAACGGAAATCTCTCTATAACGGCAAAATGTGCTATAACGATTGATAAACTTATCCAAGTCGCTTTTAAGTATTGTCAACATTAATCAACGTAACGTAATTAGAAGCGTACGTTATATCAAACTGTTCTTTTGTTTAAAGTTACTCTAGCGTTTAGACGGTAAGCTGAAATATTAAAATAAGACGTTTTCCTTAATATCTGATCATGTTATTGGAAAATACAGTAAAATCTCTCTATTGCGCATCCTTTATAACGGAAATCTCTCTATAACGGCAAAATGTGCTATAACGATTGATAAACTTATCCAAGTCGCTTTTTAAGTATTGTCAACATTAATCAACGTAACGTAATTAGAAGCGTACGTTATATCAAACTGTTCTTTTTGTTTAAAGTTACTCTAGCGTTTAGACGGTAAGCTGAAATATTAAAATAAGACGTTTTCCTTAATATCTGATCATGTTATTGGAAAATACAGTAAAATCTCTCTATTGCGCATCCTTTATAACGGAAATCTCTATAACGGCAAAATGTGCTATAACGATTGATAAACTTATCCAAGTCGCTTTTAAGTATTGTCAACATTAATCAACGTAACGTAATTAGAAGCGTACGTTATATCAAACTGTTCTTTTTGTTTAAAGTTACTCTAGCGTTTAGACGGTAAGCTGAAATATTAAAATAAGACGTTTTCCTTAATATCTGATCATGTTATTGGAAAATACAGTAAAATCTCTCTATTGCGCATCCTTTATAACGGAAATCTCTCTATAACGGCAAAATGTGCTATAACGATTGATAAACTTATCCAAGTCGCTTTTTAAGTATTGTCAACATTAATCAACGTAACGTAATTAGAAGCGTACGTTGTATCAAACTGTTCTTTTTGTTTAAAGTTACTCTAGCGTTTAGATGGTAAGCTGAAATATTAAAATAAGACGTTTGCCTTAATATCTGATCATGTTATTGGAAAATACAGTAAAATCTCTCTATTGCGCATCCTTTATAACGGAAATCTCTCTATAACGGCAAATTGTGTTTGGACCTGCCTATTACTATAGTAAATACACGTATTGTATCTTTCTATATTGAGACCAACAATAGAGAAATCCCTCTATATCAGCGAAACACTTTCTACTCTTCTTTTCTATTTCCCAGCATGCCAATACGTTATTCGAGTTTCGAAATTACTTTTTTTATACTTTTATAATACAGTGTAATGGCGTCTAAGCGGAAAATGTTATCATTAGATGTCCCTAAAGGTTAAAATTCTGCGTTGAGTTAGAGAAAGGTGTGAAGCAAGTAGATGTTTGCTGAAATTTTAATTTAGCTAGTTCTTTTGTTGGAGCGATATTGAAAAATAAAATAAAAATGCCTACCTATAACATAGGGAACAGCTTCAAGAAAATCTGAAAGCCAGAACTTGGAAGGAATTGATGAAGTAGTAGTTTCTGGTTTCAGCACTTCTTGATAGATTAAATTTAAAATATTTTTTGTAAAGATTAGCCTAAATAAAATTATAATGCGCCAAACAGCCCCCATTCATTCAGTAACAGATTGTGAAAAAAAGCGCACATTATCTGGTCAAATTCGAAATAAAAACGAAGTTACGTTTTCGTGAACACAATAATTTCACATGATTTATTTTGATATTTTTCTTTGATATTTTTCGGTTTATTCGCGAACCTTAGCGTTTTTTAAACCAAAACTAACGTTTATTTACGTAACAAACATAACATAAAAATTGTCCAAATCAGCTGTTTAGTGAATATAAATACAGCGTATTAAACATCACACCACACATGTGAATTAGAAGTCCCACTCACCGCAGTATATATAGCGTCACAATTTTAAGCGGGAAGGTAAAAAAAAAAAACATGTTAGTTTATCACTGCAACATAAAGAGACTGCAACAGGTGGTTAAGAAAACAACGCGTATTGTGTTAAGATAGCTTTTGCAGTGATTTAGATCAATGTTACTTGTCACTTATATCAATGCAGTCATTTGTACTCGGCTGGCAACGTTCTCAGCTGACTTACGACAAACGCGATCCGATAGCCCGCTCTGTCAGCCGTCCATCTATCTGTCTTATGTGTGGTATGCGTTGGTGACTCGGTGAGCCAACTTTGTGTACTTATAGTTTATGTATTAATTCCGTAAGTAATTTAATCTGTAAAACAAAAAACGATTGTGGCATTTTGTTTTTTTTACAAAATAATTTATAATGCCACAACTGTTCAACCGGTTGTACTTAAAACAGCATTATACCTTATGAGCTAAATAACTACTGTAATACGAGAGAAACAACTATTTTAAGCCCCATAATCCAACGAACTGTTTTAAAAGATTTTAACTGCTCTAAAATTATAAAAAATGTTATCTGGAAAATTTTCAGGAAAACCTTACTCTTAACATTTTTATCCTGCATGTAAAATCATTTTTGCTGCTTATAGTATTGTCGAGTACTTACACTGACACGAATACAGTACTTGTACTTACAAAAAGTATAAAGTTACTCACAAACAAGACGCTTAAGTATTTTCTGTACTGTCTATTTTTACTTAAAACCAAAATTAAATTCAACAATGTAAAAATCACAGTAGCAAACGTAGCTCATTCAACACATATCAAAAGTGGGCTACAATGTACTTATAACTCATTACTTTTTTAAATTCCGAAAACAAATTAGAAAATCAGCAATGCAGGAAATTTAAAAGAAACTGTGAGTTTTATTATTTTGCTTCTATCTGGACTCGAAATGTTCGTTTTGTTTTTCAATTTTGAACATTATTTTTTCGGGAGGTATTCCCTACAGAAACACATAAATCAAACAGGAAATGTGAAACCAATTCACAAGACTGCTACTGCCAATTTAATTAATATTGGAAGTGAATATTTAGGCTAATCTCAATTTACCAGTAACTTAATACGAACTATAATAAGGCAGTTAACAGTGAACTTTGAACAAAGCGTGTCTGTTGATGTCAACAAGTCTTATTGCCTTTACCCTTCTGTCTACCCTTATTTTATTTCGGTCTACCGATCTACCCTTATTTTAGATCGGTTTGTCAAGCTGTTTCTCTACTACCTTAAATGTTCTCGTTAACCAACTACATAAAACTGTTAATTTGTCTTCGTATCATACAATCACTTAAACAGGCCTACTTTGTTGATCTTCTCCAACTCTCTGAACGTACAACTACCGTCAAGGCGTTTAAATCTTTTCATTTGCCTTCTTTTTAACGGTAAACATATTCTGAAGAATGAAAATCGAATAAGAATAGGTCATATACATTAAATAATTTAACTATTTTTATTCTTAAAATAGTTTGCACATAAGCAAATTTATAAAATACACATTTTTAAAATTAACAAGAACAATAAACATAACCTCAATTGAAATGACATTGAAGCTGTTGTGCGAAATCAGCTGTTTAGAAGTAATCACTCCCAGTCTAGATATATACAAGAACAATATATGCTGTGAGATATGCATTCGGATTCAAGCGTGACGCGAAAGCAAATATTTATACCCATGTTTTGTCAACCGCGACCATACAAGTTTTCATTTCAAAAATACATTTTATGAATCACTATAATAATAATAGTAATAATAATAACAATGTCTTGTAATAATGTTTGAAATAATAATATTCACTAGAGTGCGCATATGGATGTGTTAGAATGTTCGTGACGGCAAACTGAATTTTTTCGTCGTGCAAAATATACTCATATTTTGTAGTCACTTCAAAAATTCTAGGAACTGATATTCTAGTAGCCTATCGTTTTCTGTTCAGACTTTCAGTCAGAAAAACACATTTGGATAAATTTTCTTGCATAAACTGCAACTGACAATTGCACTGACGAAAATCCTTTCATTTTCAACCGGTTTCTTACTTGTAGAATAAACTTGATTCTTGACCACCTGTTTAATTCTGATCAGCGGGCATAACTGCAAAAAAAAGTAGTTCAATTTGTGTTTTTTTTTAATTCATACTTATTTTCGTTGAAATTGCTCTTAAAAAAGAAAGAAGTTAAAACGAACGTTTAAGACGAACACAAAGTACTGTAAAAAGCTGGAATAAAGCCCGCATCTCTTTCATTATCAAATTCACGCCCAACAGTTTTACAGCCCGTTTTACTAAAACCGTATTTTGTAAACTGGGCCGCAGTATCGCAGTATCATTACATCGCGTTATTACAGTTTTCGTTCCGCGTATGTAGATTGCGCCAGGCGCATTTCCTGAAGCCATATCCGCGGTATTATCCGGAGAACGGCCGCAAATTAAACGATCCCATAATCACATGTATAAAAAGAACCGGGTCCGGTAAAGAATAGAACGAGCAATTGGCGCAGTCCGGTCCGATAATTACGCTAATAACATACGTAGGTAAAGCTGCATGGAGATAGCAAGAGCAACATAGAGGTTGGCTGGACTTATTAAATGTCCGTAGCAATTTGTAGCACGACCACGCCCATCGCCGCCAGTGAAAGGAAGGAAATTGTATTTACAGTGAGCCTTGGGATTGTTGACAGTGGCTCCGGTACTAGCGAGTGTTCTAGGGCAGAACTGAGATGCTAGATGTACTGGTTAAACCATGTACCTGCGAGAGAAATTCAATGCCAAGTTTAACAACCTACACAATGAAATAAAAGATTTGTATACGGAACATACCTACAAACTTGCGACACAAGCTGTCTCACAGACGTAATAGAAGCAAATTTCCAATCAGTAACAATCTTATTGACAACAATGTTTCATGTTACCGTTTTTATTGAAATTCTTATTTCACAATCGCAATCACTGTTACAATCTGCACAAATAGCAGTTATTTTGGAAGTGAAAACTTCTTGACTTTGGTGCACCTGACTAGAAGTTCCAAGAAGAAAAGCTCAGAATTTACGTCAGTAAAATCAACAGCATCACGCTGCTTTCTGCTTACGAAACTGGAGAACATAATTTCAAAACCAGGTTTATTTCACAATCGTAATCACTGTTACAATCTGCACAAATAACAGTTATTTTTTATGTGAAAAACTTCTTGACTTTGATGCACCTGACTAGAACTTCGAAGAAGAAAAGCTCAGAATTTACGTCAGTATAATCAACAGCATCACGCTGCTTTCTGCTTACGAAATTGGAGAACAATTTCAAAACCAGGTTTATTTCACAATCGTAATCACTGTTACAATCTGCACAAATAGCAGTTATTTTTTATGTGAAAACTTCTTGACTTTGATGCACCTGACTAGAACTTCCAAGAAGAAAAGCTCAGAATTTGCGTCAGTAAAATCAACAGCATCACGCTGCTTTCTGCTTACGAAATTGGAGAACAATTTCAAAACCTGGTTTATTTCACAATCGTAATCACTGTTACAATCTGCACAAATAGCAGTTATTTTGGATGTGAAAACTTCTTGACTTTGATGCACCTGACTAGAACTTCCAAGAAGAAAAGCTCAGAATTTACGTCAGTATAATCAACAGCATCACGCTGCTTTCTGCTTACGAAATTGGAGAACAATTTCAAAACCAGGTTTATTTCACAATCGTAATCACTGTTACAATCTGCACAAATAGCAGTTATTTTTTATGTGAAAACTTCTTGACTTTGATGCACCTGACTAGAACTTCCAAGAAGAAAAGCTCAGAATTTACGTCAGTAAAATCAACAGCATCACGCTGCTTTCTGCTTACGAAACTGGAGAACATAATTTCAAAACCAGTTTAAATAAGTTCAAAAAAAAAACTAACTTTCAACTTTAACACACAATCTCAAGGATCAGCTATAAGAAGATGACCAAGAGCAAATAAACAGAACAAGTTAAAGACTCGGCAAATCAAATGGTACCACTTTAAGACCTGGACGATAAGCAAAGACAACACGTGCAAATAGAATACTTGGACACATGATGGACCTCAACACGTATGAGTCTGAGGAAACTAATGATTTTAACAGGAGAAAACTCAATAACGAACTTGCTGAAGACCATTAACGGAGATTAGATCAGATGCGTAAACGTGCTCACAGATTGAAAAAGAGTACAGCGTTTAGAAAAGACATCAGATATTTCTTCGAATAGCTAGAGAATCAGAAGATCAAAGAAATCAGTGGCTGCAAAATTTGCGCGAAGAAGCAAAACGAAGTCGCGCAGAAGAGGCAGATAATTTCGGCAGATGACGGTAGGAAGAAGATAGTCGTAGAGATGTTGGATGTCGACAAACACTTCGTATCAACCGGTTATCCATACGCCTAACGTTATGTCACATGTAGGCTTATACGTGATACATAAATTATCAATATTGATGAAATTCGCAAATAGAAATGAGCAACTATTTATGTAACTGGCAGTACTGAAGCATATATATTGCCTCAACTGGCATGTGTTTGTGTATGTTGTTTGAGTAAATAATGCCGTTTAGCGATTTTTTTATGAATATAGGTCCTAGCGCAATCAAAACCCTTCTAAACGAAGTTTCATAAAAATCTTTAGAACCGTTTTCGAAATAAACACACATACGAAAATTTATCGTTTAACATTACATGATAATATATTTAAATTATAATCAACGCCTTTACAGTACATACCCAGCTCGGTACAAAATATCAGAGCGTTAACAGTTAAATATATCTTATACACACTTTGTACAAGATATATTTAATATTATGTATGTAAATAAGGTCATTAATGATTATTAAAATCAATTAATCACTATCAACTACAATCAATTAATGTTTACGTTAGTACAATTAATCGATTTAATACTAAAGTGAAATCAATTAACTACATGCCCAGCCCAGCCTTCGAAATTATTAGAGCATTCAAACTGGAGCTAATGTGTTCACATTTATTTAAGTTTTCACTTCTGACATCCAGTTACACGACTGTGACATTTTTTACGATTTGGAATGGCAATTTGAAAATATTGAATACATTTCTTTGGGTAAAGTAGTAGTCTATGCTAGCCGCCTCGGTGGCCTAGTTGGTAGAGCGTACTAGGTTTTCAACCCGAGGACCCGGGTTCGATTCCTGGCCAGGGCTTGGCATTTTCATATGCTATAAATCATCCCATCGTCTGCATTAGCCCAAGTGTTCACAATAGTCGGACGTTAAAAAAATAAAATACAAGAGTTAATACTACGAATGCTGTCACTGCTACTGAGAACATTGTTCTTAGCACTGAGCAGTGAGCAGTAAGCAGTGAGCAGTTGTGAGCACTTCAACTATCCTGCTCACTATTTTCTTGTCTGCTCTTTGTTTTACAAGGCAAAGTACGTGGGCAAAGTGATTATAAAATTCTGAAAATTACGAGAAATGAAGGTCAGCATTTTACACATGTTTACTAATTAATACCAGATTTCTTATTTGAATTTGAATTATATTTGTTAAATTTTGGTTTTATAAAAACAGCAATTTGTACTTGAACAACAGTTCCACATAGGTCACTGTGAAAACATCTAAAAAAATTCCTATTATTTTAATAATTATAAATTTATTTTTAACAAAATAATTTGTAACCAATTTATTTTTCCGATACGTAGGCTAATTATTATGTTATGTACGTTAGACACACACACACACACACACACACACACACACACACACACACACACACACACACACACACACACACACACACACACACACACACACACACACACACACACACACACACACACACACACACACACACACTGCACAATAAAGAATATAAACTGTTTGCGCTTATTTTACAAATTTTATAATAAACATCAATTTTCATTTAAAAAATGTTAATAATTTTTTTAAAAAAATTTACTAGGGTTACAAATAGTACTGAGCAGTTAACACTAGGCAGAACGATGTCAGACTGTTTATTAAAATGTGATTAAATAACTGTTAACAGGAAAAAGGCTTTTAAGCCTACCACTAGACAAAAATACTTTGTTATAATTTTGTTTTAGTAAAAAACACGTGTTTCCCCTGTATAGGTTGCTGACATTCTTCAAAAATTAATGAATAAACGTATGCATTTTACTAAAACCGCTAAACCTCCAAACGCTAAGCAATAAATATCCTTTATTCTTCGTCGTATTAGGAAGAACAAAAGTGAAAATACCAATTTTGTAACGTCGTAAACACTAAACTAAGTTTCGCAATCACACAACTTAGAAACGTTTCTGATTTACGGTAGCTGGAACGTTAGTTACGACGGCTAAGTTCCGTAAATGGAATCTTACTTTCAGCCGATAATATTTGAAACAAACTGGTTTGCAGAGCTGAACGATCACGGCGGTTTTTTGTCTAATGAATACTAAAAACGTTGGATTGCCCGTCCGAGGTTTGAGGTTTGCTGCGAGTATTTGATTCCTCGCGGTTAGCCAACGGCAGACGAGATCGATTACTTATGATTCGATTGCTTGTAATACTTCGGTAAATATCCAGAGGACGTTGTCCTGCACGAAGGACAAAGACCTTGGCTGTAATTTCGGAAATTAGAGGCGCGTGTGAATTTAATTTTAATTAATTTATTTTGATTAATAACGGTTGACCTTTTGTGGTTGATCGATTCATTTTGTTTCGACTGCTTGTGATACTGTACACTACTTCGGGATTAGAAAGACTGTCCTGTATGAAGGGCAAAAACTTTTGTTGTTATTTTGAAAAAGAATTATGTGTATGTAAAGTAACAAAGTACAACAAATAACGTAAATTTACGTTTCGGTAATAAATAGAAAAAACCGAAAATAAACTTTGACCACCGTTACGCCTAAAACTACTCACATAAATCAAAATATGAGAAAAACTATTTGGGAAACTATAGTTATATTATAGAACTGATAGCTTTCGGAACCGAGGTTGTTTTAGAAAATAATTTATTGCGAGAAAGTTTGCATATGTCGTTGTATCCGTTGTCTCTCGAGCTTTGTAGCAATCAAGTTAATTTTTTCAGAAAATCAAAACACTACTTTCTTGATCAGCGACTACCGATCATCCGACTTACCGTTTAGACGCTAAACGGCCATTATTCGGCAGAGCGGGCAATATAAACGGAAGATCGGTTCGTACAGATTTAATATTTAGATTCCTCTGCAGACATGGGCCCTACAGCAGTTACTCAGGGGGTCAGAGGATGTCCTGACCTTGAGTTGATTAAAAAAAAGCCAAGCGAATGAAACACGTCTAAGACAATTGAGCGGTAATTTGAAAACCTCCCCGGCGAGGCAAATCTCATTAAAACAGTTCATTACGGAACTAGTCCCGTCGGGGAGGTAAAAAACTTCAAGGCCACCGAGCTGGACTCGTTGGATACTTGTTTTTAGAAAATTTTATAAGAGCCCTATCCAAAAATATCTACTAAGTAGACACAGTACGTACTTCATGGTCTCATATTCGGACCTTATTGTAATGGCAGCTCCAATAGCTTTTGATAATTATTTATCACTGCAGAATTCACTCCATGTCCCGGTTAATCGAGTCACAATTACCCGCCAACAAAGTGAATCCAATTGCGCCTAAACTCTCGCAGGACGCTCTAATCACAGGAAACTTTGCCAATTTATCTGAAGTACAGAAACTGCAATTAAACATAATGGTCCCCGGGCACTGCCGGCATTATCCACATCTGTCCGGCTAATGGCGTTTCATTTACTACGAGATATCGGACAGTCGAAATGATCCCGTCATAATCGAACGGTGTGCTGGAGTCGAGGAACAAATTACTTCTTCACATCTGTTTATAATTTTAAAGAGGAAACGTTCAGAACAGAATTGTAATAACACTTGATTGGAGCTCTCCTTAACACTGGAAGACAATAATTTAATTGAAAGTTATAAGACTACTACGTAGAGCGGTAGGGCCTATAAAAACTTCGGTTCTTTAAAAAAATAAGAGATAATTCGTACTTTAAAATATTTACTGGTAATATACAATAGAAACTGCCTCCTCGGTGGCCTAGTTGATAGCGTACTGGGCTTTCACCCCGAGGACCCGGGTTCGATTCCCGACCAGGGCTTGGCATTTTCATACGCTATAAATCATCCCATCGTCTGCATTAGCCCAAGTGTGCACAATAGTCGAACGTTAAACACAAAAAAAAAACAACAGTAGTATATTTTTTTGGATTACACTCCATTTTCATAAAACGCAAATATAGAGTGGAAAAGTTCCTGCTGTTGCAATTTTATCTGTTCAGTTAAAAAAAATATAAGAGGTTTAATTCTTTTTCGTCAATTCTTTATGCCAGTTAGACTAAGAGGACGACGGATCAGTGTTAATAGCACGGATAAAGAAACGGGAGTAACTGAGTCTAGAACCATGACATGCGCAATTCAAAGACGCAGCAGACTGATCGGTGCTTTAGTTACATCGACCATCCAGCCCTTGAGATTGTTCAATTGATCTGCTCATTAGAACATAAAGGTGTTTGTGTGTATCTGATCTGAAGATAATAAAACAACAAGAGGCAGTTCAAAAAAGCGCGCGCGCGCGCCCACACACACACACACACACATATATATATATATATATATATATATATATATATATATATCTGTTATTGGATTCATTAATTTGAATAAGTGTATTATAATACGTTCTGTGAATGTGAACTGTATCTTATATCTACGAACTACGTGCGTATGGTTTTACTTTAAGAAAGTGTAATAAATACGAGCCCGTTCATTCAAGAACACAAGTTACAGTAGAGTGAACTTCTTGATCACAATTTATTACCTTTCTTTATATAATGAGGTTAAATTTAGGTACTGGTCATCAGACTGTGACAGAAAATGCTGGAAGAGTTAATTCTTTGGATTTGTTCGGACATAAAATAAGAATTTAGTTGGATAGTTGAAAACCTGCACTCCGAATGCGATGAAGAAAGGCATAATAAAACAATACAATCGCTAATATGTTCTTCTTGTTGTAGGCCTTGATCTGATTAATATAAAATTGCATTGCAGGTACAAGGACGGACGGAACGCGCATAGGAAATGACGTGAAACTGGTTGCCAGTGGATGCCGTACCGTGACGAGTGAAAAGTGAGAAAGATTGATTAGCCCGCAGCCACTGCCTTCTTGATTGATGGTCGTCAGTATCTGTACACTTGATTGTCGGTCTGTTTGTGCGTACAAACAAATATTTACCGTGCTTTAATGATGATCCACGTCAAATTGATTTTAAAATTAAGGATTAATCAAATACGAGGATGATAGATTGCGTTTCGTGAAGCGGATTTTAATTTTAATTTTCCTTGAAAAAGAGTGTTAATGAGTTGGTCGAGTGTTGGCAGCGCATTTTTTTTGAATTTACTTGCACATTGTTGCGTCAAGTGATACGAACAAAACGTGACATTTTTTCCAGTTATGTTACCAATTGATATTTGTCTTTCGTAACAGTGTGACTAGTGATTAAACCAGCATACTCAACCTCATTGCCGAAGAACTTGTAAGCATAAACTAAGCTTTTGTTTTAATTTATAAAACAATTAAATAAATCAAGCACTATCCTAACGCCTAATCAAAGCCAAGGTCTAAAGGGCCTTGTTGAAGCAAAGCAATGGTCAGTCTCGGCTAATGCGTCAGTTAATGATTCAGCTTCTGATGATGTCGGCTTATCACAATTGTAGAAGTGTTTCGAACCCCCTCCAGAGTCCAGTATATACCGAAGCTTAGCGTTAGTCAGATCAGTTTTAGCGTTTGTGACAATTGGCGTGTTTGTTTGGCGCAAATTATAACTGTAACAACGACAACCAGAGTGCGTTTAAAAAAGCAAGCGGAAACTACCTGACGGAAATAGGTGTTTCAAGATAAATGGGAAAAAGAAAACCATGTTATATTTGTTCTATTATTAATAATTAAGTCTTGTAATCTTTTAACAACGATTTTTATTATAAAAAATAACCTTAATTTACCATGTTCGTACTAGTAGCATGTGTTGCAAAGCAAAGGCAAATGATATTAAAAACCTGTGCCCACTTGTTGCTGACGTTGTTACCAACTAACGAACTGAGGCTCACTTAAAGTACGAAACTCATGAATGTGGCCCGAGAAAACAAGATTGAGTGTGGCTGGTCTATACGTAGGAAAATTCACCACATACAAAATGGAAAACAACCATCACAACACCCTCATGATTAATCCCCGAAAAAAATTTATGTACTTAGCGACATAGTTCCATTTCCTATGGACATAGTTCCATTTCCTATGAACATAGTTCCATTTCCTATGGACAATATTTCACCCTACAGCTCGTATCCAACTGATTGTCAGGAGTGCATAGTTCCATTTCCTATGGACAATATTTCACCCTACAGCTGGTATCCAACTGATTATGTCCGGAGTGCACGACTGGTCTTATTATACAACACAAACAAGTTGGTCAAAGGTGAACAGTTGGCCTTTCTCTCGGCGTTGACATAGTACTTTCCTTTCTGCATTGAATCGAATTGCAGTCGAGCTGCACCCGTAGTGAGCTTTCTACAAAGGCGAGGTCTCTGCCTCGGGGCAAGGCTCGTGCACTCCGCCAAGGAGGAGCGTGGTCGGCTGAAAGGATGTAATTTGAATTAGACTGTGGAGATTCCAGCTGGTGATAGTTTCGGTTCTGAGTGTGACGAACTGAAATTTAAACCGATATAAGAAGATAGTTATAATTTCGGTCTAGCGCAGTACTCTTCAATTACGAAGTAAAAATTATCGATGTCAGATCTGAAAAGTGTTTAGGTGGACGGAGATGGCTCAGTTAAAAGCTTCAAGGACTGGTATACATTGCGTTGTACCGGATCTAGACTCTACCATAATGACTGTTCAATAGCTCATTTTTCAATGAAGATTTTCTTTAAAAAAGTCTAACAAGAGGACTACTAATTGTAAGATTTTGGTCGACTAAATTTTCCGTTCTAAAAAAACACTTGAAATAGATAATTATTGAAAAAAATCAATTATCACGGAAAACCGCTAGCAAAATAACCTCCACCAATGCAAGTTGCTGGCGTCCTTGGATCAAACCTGAAGCCAAGAAAACCGACGGAAAATCACGCAAGACTATTCAATTTAAATGTAGCCTACGTAATGTCTCATTTTCCAGCATGTTTTCACACGTAGTGTCCTAGCAGTCGCGATATGGGCTCTGTTTACCCAAGTAAGTGCGGACACAATGTCCCATCCCGAATGTGGGACTACTGACCTCCAACCCCAATCAACTACTGTGCCACAACTACAAGCATCAGAATAAAGATAAACTGCCATTGTTTACCGAAGCTCTCCTTGTAAATGGTCTGGGAAGTTCTACATCATTTTGACAGGGCGGACAATTTATGGGTTCTGAGTTATGGGAGCTAACAGTTTAATAAACTCGAGACTGGTTCTTATCATTTCGTTGTGCAATATTCCAGGATACGGATTAACTTATCATTTTTCCAATTAATTCGATGTCTGCACTTTTGAATTGATAAAGAATTACGTTTTCTAATAGTATTTGCCAGAATTGATCTACAGTTATGAAAAAAGAAGTAAGTGTAATGTGAATCGATGTTCAATTTCCAAAATATAAGGCTTTTAAGCTTTTGGCTGATTGAAAAATCAATTCTAAAGGTTTTAATTACACTTACACTTTTTGTAATATGAAATTTTGAATATCTGTTCGTAAACCCATAAAAAACTGAAGTTATTGCTTCTGATAGTTCAAAATTTAGAATTTAAAACAACCAAAATAGATATCAATAACAGACCATAAGAATAATGAAACAGACCATAGGAAAAATGAAGACACACTAAGGATTATGCTAAAATTGTATGAATATTCGCTGAAAATTAAACCTTTCTAAAGAATAACATCAGCCCACAAAACTGTCCATTAATGTTCCAAATCTGAATAAAATGTTTAGGTTTTTTTTTTTTGAAAACCTAATCTGATCTTCTAATCGAAAACCTCCACCCATAAAACTACCCCAAATTAAAATTCGCCCACTTAACATCACCTGACGGTAGCCGTATCAAGGCGTGCGTTTTCAAAGAAAACGCCTACTCATCAAGCTTTGTCCGCCCAGTTCGTTAGTTCGCCCATTGTCCGGCTGAACTCAAAGATCAGATTAACGCAATCTGGTGGTTTTTGTAAACACTACAACCTGAACACGTCAATCTGCTGTCGGTTGTTTTAGAAATAAGAAAAATGATAGATCTTGACATACATTTATAATTTTTTTTTAGTTTTATTTGTAAATGTAATTTTGTAAGCAGACAAAACTTTCGGAACGGAAGCACTGGAGGAGTAGCTACAGTCCTATAATATAGCCTGTTAAGGATATCATGGTGGATTTATCAGTTTTCAAGTCTCCTGATTTAAAAAAGTAGTCTGCTCGCATCACTGAACATGTATCCATAAGCATCACTGGTAACTAAACCGTTGAATATAAACATAGTAGAAGTACAGCATGCTCGATATTTGCGGCTAAAGTTCAAATAATTTGACTATCTGCAGCTGCGAACGCTGCAAGCTGCAAGACTAGGTGGTGGAGACGTTTGGGAAAATAGACAATACTACAATCTATTTAACTATACTTGTACACTCTGCCGCAAGATGTCACCTGCAGCGAGCGTTCACAAAGCTATCATAAAGGGTTATAATTCTAGTACGTTTGTATTCAATGACTAAACTATTTGATTGCTATGATTGATATGTAGGCTATGAGTAGTTTGCCACATCTGGAAACCTTAAACGGATTGGTCGCTGGCTTCCTTAAAAAACCCGTTCAGAAGCTACTTTCAGAAATTTAGAATAGTTTTTTTTCAAAAGCGGTTAATCAGGCCAGCGAGCTAAATTTAAAATAAAAATGAAAACTTGCCCCTCGCATGATTTTAACTCAAAAAAGCCTAAAAAGGAATCCATTACTACCAAATCCCTGCCTGAAAACTGAAATTCTGTGCTTCTACTGCCTAACAAACACTTTACCCGCTCTCTAAAAGACCTGAAATCACAACGTCTTTCTCTAAGAATTTACACCCTTTTTACTTTCACCCCGAGGACCCGGGTTCGATTCCCGACCAGGACTTGGCTTTTTCATACGCTATAAATCATCCCATCGTCTGCATTAGCCCAAGTGTGCACAATTGTCGGATGTTAAACACTAAAAAAACCCCTTTTTAGCACCCCTCCCCGGGTTAGTCAAACCCTTTTTGTCGGTAAATGTTTTGGTAAACATATGTCGGTAAATATGTTTTGGAAAATGGAAACAGGAAAAATGAAAGCAATTTGTACCTTCTGATTTTATGTGACAGGTGAGAATATATCAAGTAGTTTTTTTTTTTTGAAAAATCAAAACGCAACTGCTTTTATAAGATCAGGTGGAACAAAATTAGTGTAACGAATCGTAACGAAAGATCACGCACCGATATTTTATCGTTAATTCCTAAGATTTTACAAAGCGCCCAGAATAATCATATTTATATGACCAGCTTTTGACCGGAGATCGTTAACGATGCACCAGATTATTTGTAGCGCTTATGAAGGCAAAAACCAGATTTTATAAGTAAATGAAACAACCCATTTAAAAAGGATCAAGCTGCGATTACCGTCAGCATGGGCTTCAAAAAAACAATACGACCTGACGAGCAAAGACAGGGAGTCATTAAAAACTAGTTGCAATGACTAAGCAAGATATCACCGGCTGTTGATGGTGCAGATTAGCCTGCACTGGTTCGGTAGCTGTGGTTTTATCACGTGTCGTTTATGACGTCCGTCTGCAGCCGCCATTTTCTGTGGGCGTATGCTGAGAACAGTTGTTTCCGCGTCCAAAATGTAAGAATTTTGAAAGCTAGTCTGTGAGATGTTCCACACAATTAGTTAAACGAAAATCCGTTTTCTCTATATTTTGTGGTAGATTATGATCGACTTAGCATTGCATTGCTGTAAACAATACATCTGAATTTTGAAGTTTTATCCTACTTTTAAAATTTCTCTGTTTTACAGGTTTACATTTGCATTTAAATGTTAAAATAACTGACAAACAGAGTATAAGTCCAAGTATAGGTAAAATAAATTACGAAAACCTTCTTACAAATTATTTAAAGAGGAGTCAAATGAAGCCATCTAATAGAAATTGTTACACAATAATAGATTGATTAGACAATCTAATAGATTGTTACACAATTTATTTCTAAAAATTTCGGTTCATATCTACAGATAAAAACCGACACAAATTACAAAGGTGATCAAGTGTTTTCTGGATTTCTTTCGATTCACTTCTGAGCCGTATATTTTTTAAAAATTTAAAATATGGTGGGCTTAATTAAACCAGTTTATTTATTTGTTTTAAAGATATCGATTGTTAAATCTTAAGACACTCAAAAAAAAATTGTAGCAATATTTTTTATCAAAATCGTTCGAGCTGATTATAATATTCGAAGTTTATAATTTTAAAGTGGGTTTCAATTAAAAAAAAACTTGAAAAAATTGGTCCGGAGACTTGAGTAAACATATCAATTTTGAATACAGAAATAGATCAATCGTTTAGTTTCCAGGAAGACAGATGTATAACCTGTCTTTCGGATTCATGGTCTCTGAAAACGGATCTAGTTACCAAAATATATTTTTTGCGATCAACGTAATTTCCATAGTTCTACACTTCGTATGAGTAAATAAAAACCGCAACAGATATTTTGAAGACGTAAAAACAAAGACGATACGAGAAAATCAACAAATCTCTAAATAAAGAATTCTGTCAGGTTTTATAATCACCCTATACGTGTGAACTTTAACCGATTTATTTACAGCTGTGATACGAAAAACTTGCAAACTGTATCAGCACGCCCGAGCGGTAACCATAATTAAAATACTTTATTCAGTTGGCAGTGCTGGCACCCGCAGATATCGATAACGTTATCGATTATAAAAACGTTATACTAATAAACTGTAAATAAACAAGAACTACACAAACCACAATATAATCAACATAACAGGAACCAACAGACCAACTGTTGATTATCCTTTACGTTGTTATTGGTAAACAGTTTCATTTTTGTTTTATAAAGTTCATTAGAGATTATTTTTTTAGTGTTTATTAGTGTTTACAATGTCTGTGACATTAGATTCCAAGTTCATTGGAAGTTGTAATTATTATTGTAGTAACGTCGTTAAGTTTTTTAAAGTTATAATTATTGTAGCATTATCTTTTACCTTTGGTTCATTGAAGGTCGTAACTGTTGTACGACATTGTAACTGTCGCTTAAGTACCTTGGAGGTTATAATTTTATTGTCATTATCGTTGAAGTTCATTGGAAGTTGTAATTATTATTGTAGTAACATCGTTAAGTTTTTTAAAGTTATAATTATTGTAGCATTATCTTTTACCTTAGGTTCATTGAAGGTCGTAACTGTTGTACGACATTGTAACTGTCGCTTAAGTACCTTGGAGGTTATAATTTTATTGTCATTATCGTTGAAGTTCATTGGAAGTTGTAATTATTATTGTAGTAACATCGTTAAGTTTTTTAAAGTTATAATTATTGTAGCATTATCTTTTACCTTAGGTTCATTGAAGGTCGTAACTGTTGTACGACATTGTAACTGTCGCTTAAGTACATTGGAGATTATAATTTTATTGTCATTATCGTTGAAGTTCATTGGAAGTTTCAACTGTTGCAGCATTTACTAGTTTACTGGAGGTTATAGTTTTTGTAGCATCGTTGTTTAAGCTCATTGACGGTTATAATAATTATAATTATTGTACTAAAGCTATTCTGTATTGGATTTGGATCCATACTACAACATATTTAGTGATAGCAAAAATTCCCTAGATAAAAATACTGCACTCTATATCGTTTTCAAATAAATAAAAATAATTATAAAAAATAATTAGTAACCTTGTTCCGTACGATACAAAAATTATTATAATGGTTATTAATGAATCATAAAGATACGTTATGCAATTATATAGCGTACAAAATAAAAGGACTAACTAATCATTGAGAAGCTCGAGTTGTCAGGTATTACTTATAACACATAAAAATCTCAGTCGACTTTTGTTCAGGCACACTATTTCCTCGGTCAGTTATTAAATAGTTGACTTTTGTTGCGGTTTTACAACTTTACTTTATCCCTGTAAGACTTAATGGCATACGGAAATGGAAGACGGAGGATCGATGTTAACATTGTCTGCTCTTTGTTTTACATGGAAATTTACGCGAGCAAAGTGGTAATAAAAAGATATTGAAAATTACATGAAATAAAAGTTACCCTATTATCGATGTTTATTATCTTTTAATTAAGTTCTTTTCATTAATTTTCTTTTATGAATTCCAAAATTTATATTTGTTAAATTTTGTATTTATTTTTGGTTCACATAGACTACTGTGAAACATCTAAAAGTTTTCTTATTATTTAGTTCGACTATTATTTTAATAAAAATATTTATTTAAAAAAACAATTTCTAGAAAATTAAATTTGTTTGCCCATAAATAATTATTATGTTAGGTACGGTAGCTTATATTTTGATTTTCTATATAGGCCTACTTTTGCACAATAATACAAGTAAACTGTCTTCACTTATTATAATTATAATTATTATTATTATTTTTTTTTTTTTTTTGTTAGGCCCACACTGGAGCACATTCAGTCATTAGTGAGGTCTCATCTTGGCGCGTTGTTCCTCCCAATACCTCTTCAGCCTTTGTGATCTCCTTTTCCAAAGTTCTGAGATTGTCATGCCCTTTCGGTCGCTTGCTTTTCTAAAGTTGAGTTTCATTTCCTTGTCCTTGAGTATGGCTTTCTCCTCCCCATTCCTCAACTGTTCCTCAGTTATCCCTAGGTCTTCCAGGTCTTGTTCTATCTCCTTGAGCCAATTATTTTTTATCTTTGTGCTCAACTGGTAGTTCAGTAATTTCTTGGTAAGCCTTTCTTCTGGGAGTCTGATCAGGTGTCTGTAAAATGCCAGGCGTCTCTTTCTGAATACGTCGATAAGGTGTTCGGTCTCCTTGTACACCAATGCTCCAGGAAGCAGCCTGTGGTTCCCGTTCACTATGTGTTTCTTGATGATCGTTCTCAGTATTCTTCTTTCTTTCCACTCTCTGGAGTTCCTCTGTCCTGTTCCGGCTTCTCAGGTTAAAGAGCGTTTCTGCCGCGTACACCACTGCTGGCCTCGTCACTGTGTTGTAATGTCTGATCTTTGACTTTATGGATAGCGATTTTTTTTTTGTAGGTGTTCCATGTTAATTTTGACGCCGTCCTTAGTTTGGCTGTTCTGTTATCTATTGCCGTTTTCTCCCTATTATTTCTGGTGATGGTTTCTCCCAGATACTTGAACTTATCGACAATTTTTATCCGTTTGCCTCCGATCTTCATATACCTCTGTGCTGTCCTCCTTGTCGGCATCACTTCAAAAAATTTCATTTTAAAATTTTGTAATAATAAGTAGGCCTAAATTTTGTAATAATAAGTAGGCCTATGTTCCGTAAAAAATTTATTACCGTAATTGACATCACTGAGCAATGGGCAGTTAGCGCACGGCAGCACGTTGTCTCAGTAAACTGTTCTCTTAACTGTGAGCCGCCTCGGTGTGGGCCACACACCGTACTGGGCTTTCACCCCGAGGACCCGGGTTCGATTCCCGGCCAGGGCTTGGCATTTTCATACGCTATAAATCATTCCATCGTCTGCATTAGCCCAAGTGTGCACAATAGTCGGACGTTAAACACAAAAAAAAAAAAAAAAAATTAACTGTGATTAAATCACTGGTACTGTTCATTGCTCATTTACGTAACTGCTAACAGAAAAACGCTCTTAAGCCCACCACTAACTGCGTAATTAAGCTACATCGAACCGGCGTACGTTTTCAGCGAACTGTCCGCTACTTTACCGACTGAACTACAAACGCTTCCCATTTCAGCTACCACACACGATAAAGCACTGCAGATGTCAATTAACCAAAAGCCTAACCTACAAAGTCACGCAGTAAATTTAAACACGTGATTATAGTAATTATACTCGGTGAAAGTTACCAAGCTGTAGACAAAACAAACCTCGCCCAGCTTAGATTTAATGTCAGGCAAGGAATTAGGTATTGCTTCCTGGGTACTGGAAGCTATGTGGTCGTTTTTGGGAACACGGGAATTTTGAACACCGCCCAAAACAAAGACTACAATTTAGAACCGCGTGATATAATTTTGGTCCAGTTTTTGTACCAGGTATTTCGTTGCTTTAACATTTCTTAAGTAGGATACATTTCTGTAACATCCATTTTTAGAGAGAGGCATACAAACACAGACCTTCTGTTTCGGTACAAACAAAATATCAAAGCCGATTTTAAAATTTTGTAGCATTTCTACAGGTTCTTGTTAACAAGTGGGTTAAAGGGATTATGTACACGAATCTACAAATTAAAATTTCAATGTAGATTTTTGCAAATCTTTTCATCGATTCTTTACGATAAGACAACAGATGTTAACAATTGTAATTAAAATAAGATTTACAAAAAAATATTAGATATAAAAAATATTTCTATCGACTATACACTTGAGTGCCGCCATTGGATTATTATATTTTATATACCTTCTTATATCTAAGGATCTACTATGAACTGGTTTATTTTTAAAGTACAATATTGCATCTCAATCAAGCCTGTAAGATATTAAAAATACAGAGTACTTGAGCTCTATTACATGCAAAACTAAATACTGTAACTTTTACATTTTTCTGAAAGGTAAAAAACGCTGGGTACACCCACTGTGCGTGATAGTTGAGTATTAGATGATGAAGCACAAACCGAACTAAAACTCATGGCGCTGGATACAAGTTAAATATTTTTTTAAAGAACGGCCAATCTAGGAACCACAGCGTCATTGAAGTGGTCCGCCAGGAGACAGCTTCCATGTTTTGTCCTGGGTTCATAATTACTTCAACACGTGTGACTTTTTGTCCCCCCCCCGCCCAGGCACCGACTATAAGGGGTTTGGGTACTGTAGAATAGGAAAAGGATCGGGCAGGTTTAAACTTGATTATCACTGGGGGGGGGGAGAGATTTTTATAGTTGTGATGATAAATGGTAAAAAAGCATTTTTCACAAAATTTCTCATTTACCCAAAAAAACACAAAACCAAAATTTCTCAAGATAGGTTTATCAGATTGCGTTAAATTTTGGTTCAAGGCAGTGTACGCTTGTACAAATTTGAAATTAAAATTATAGTTTGAAAGTAAATCGAAAAACAAAACGAACTCGACGATGGTAAGGGTTTATTATTTTTACTTACTCCCAATTTGCCCATTATTTGGATAAATACCATAATCTTCTATTATTATCTTTTTATTATTTCAAACTATTTCACTAACTTCAGTTATAAAAAACCAAATTTTGAGCAGAATCTGATGAATCGATTTAAAAAAATTTAATTTCGGAAAAAACCAAAAAGACACTGACAGCCGCCGGATTATAGGCCTATTGTTTTATTCTTTCCCGACTGCCTTTCAAAAGTGTAAATTTATTTTGTTTCAGATTTGGTACACTGACTTAAGAATCCAAAATTTAAGAAAACTGTGATAACCCCGATTTTGGTAAATAAGCCGAGTTCGTATTTTTTCGATAGCTTCCGCACTCCAGTGGACATTTTGAAATGTGAGAAAACGTTTTTGTATTGTTATGCGTTATTTAAGTTTAAACTACAAATGGAGTTCTCTGAATCGGGTGAAAAAGTAGGGTAAAACACTACGATGTTTTCATAAAACAGACTAATTTTATGTTTAACCTGATTTCCCGTGTTCGAACCCACTAAAGACCTCATACAAAACACAAGTTCACAATCACGTCGTATTTGAATGCAAGTGTTAAAAGTAAATTTTGATTCGTAGCTATTTCGAAATGGAAATTCCAAAATATCTCGGTGCACAGTTATTCCATTGAGAAGAGGTGTTATAAACGTCCAGGGTCGGAATGACGAGTGAATAATTCAAAGTGGAGACGGGAAGAATTTTAAAAACGACATTCTGACACGCCGAAACATGCGGGCGCCCCTTTAACACGGAAATTAACGTTTCCGTTAAGAAAACCTGTTTTCGGGAACTCGCTTTTGTAATCCCAGGTTACACACATACTACGAATTATTCTAAACTAACTGGAATGTTACTATCGATATTAATACCTTGAGAATTTGCTTAAATCATTTATTGAAGGCTACAAGGAATATTTAACATTTTTTCACTATTCAAAGTATACATAAACGTTTGATAATCTTAAAAAATAAGTGTCTATGTTTTTGTGCACATCGTTGAATTCCCAACTGTCTCAAACTCAATTTTTTCGTTTTCAAACTTTTTTTTTGTAAAACACGATTTTGCTTAAAACGATTTTGTTCATATATTGCTAAAATAATAGTACGTATATATCCAAATAAAACGTATGGATTACCATAATATTAATTAAAGAAGAAAAAAATTAATAACTAATTTTAATTAGATTTAAATAGTAATTTTTCCCGGACATGTTAATTAACAAGGAATCAAAACACAATCCGAAATGGAAATATGTGGGACTTATAAAATGGAATAAATAATTCATGAAGTGAAAAAAAACCTGATGGAGACGAGCGGCTAATTAAATTTTACTAAACGAAAGATTTAAAACTAAATGGAGGTAGAATAATGGGGGGGGTGACAGCGAGGCTAGACATACCGTGTGGGAGAAATATTTTAGGTTAGTTCCTAAAAATAACACCCTAACAAGTAGCTGACAAGTGGCATCTTCTATGTCAAGCGTCATGTCCTGTCATTTAGTTTTAGATAAAATCTCTGATAATGCACTCTTAGAGGTTAATATAATCTTGGGGCGTTTCTGAGTAAACTTGTATAATAACGTACCAGCAAGCTATTACGTGTTGAACGAATCAAAGGTGTAAAAGTACTGCAGAAACTAGAGGTGAGACTGTGAATGCAATCACTGCTACTGAGAACACTGTTCTTAGTACTGAGCAGTTGTGATTGCTCTTCAACTATCCAGCTCATTGCTGTCTGCTCTTTGTTTTACAAGGAATTTACGCTCGCAAAGCGATAATAAAAGAATTCTGAAAATTACATGAAATAAAAATTAGCCTACTATTGATGCTTATTAATAACATTATTTTACTTAAACTACTAATTGAGGAGTTTAGTTTCAAAACATCCTTTGTCCACCGGATGACGAAATCGACATTCTTATTTATACGTATTCTTTATACATAACTTATAGAAAATATAATCTTGTTTTTAACCAAAACGTCATATAAATAATAAATATTTGAGTTTAAATATATAGTTTGGAATCAAAATGTCTTTTGTGTAACCAACATGGCCGACTAGAATTAACTACTGAAGGATTCAGTTTTTTCTTTCAAAATGGCCTTTAATACTTTAGTATGTGAATGGTGTTTGTTCACTTTAGTTTCAAACTGTCTTTTGTCCACTGAGATATCAACATTACAGCCTTTGGAAAAATACTAAAAATAATATTAATTATGTTTGTATCTCTTTGTTTCAATTGTATTTTAAAGAGTGGTAACCCTGCTTGTAAGCAGGATATTGTTTATTTGTAATTCTTACGATAGGTTATGTTGAAATGTTTTTAGAAGTTACGCGTTTAAGGCATCCGAATTGTGTATGTTTTGATCGTGATTTTGTGTCTTATATTAAGTATTTTTATTATTTTCGTAGTACCGTGTATGGTTTAAATATTTTAGTAATTTTACCACTGAAAAGGTTTTTTAATTTATTATTACTTTTATTATTTTTCCTAATAAATATATTATTGATTTTCTTAAACAATGGCCTAAATTTTGACAATAATTAAATATTTTTGCTGACTCATTTAACTTAAATTTTAATTTATATTTTTGTATTTTATTAGTTTCAATAATATTTGTTTAAATAAATGAGATATTACTGTGGTTTTTGCTGTACAGTACCAAATGCTAACATTTTTTAAACAAACTGTCCTTTGTCCATTATTTTTATTTTCAAAACGTCTCTTGTCCACTCTTCAGATTCAAAATGTCCCTTGTCCATAGAGATTTATTAATAAACTAAAAGTGTAAAAGTCTTTTCCTTTGGTAAAAAAATTACCTATAGACATAAAGTATAATTTAAACACTTATTTAACGTTATATTCAAAACAATTTCCACCTGAAAACGTTTTTTATGATTTCCTGAAAATTTTCAACAATGGACGTAGGACGTTTTGAAACTCAATTACGCGTAGAGTCCTCAAACAATGGCGTAGAGTCCTCAATTACGCCTATTTGTTTTCTTTTCTTTTAAATAGGACGAAATGCAAACTTTAAAAAGTCTCAGGTGCTCAGTTAATGGTTGAATAGATCATACAAAATTATCCATATTCATTATTTTACGGATTCAAAGGTTACATTTTTTGTACTAATTTTTGCTTCACACAGACTACTTTGAAAACATCTAAACTTTTTTCCCTATTATTTTGATCACACTATTGATATATTAATTTCTTTTTTAAATTATAGCAATATTTACTTTGAACAAAATCATTTCTAGTCGATTTGTTTATTTTTTGCTGATACATAATTATTACGTTACGGTAGTTTATAATTTTTTATATATTTTTACACAATAATAAACTGTCTACTAACTTTTTAATATTCCTTTATATCCATTTTAAAATTTTGTAACAATAAGTATGTTTCATAAGAAAATTACTAGCGTAATTACAAAACACTGAGCAGTTAGCGCACGGCAGCTCGTTATCTTATTAACTGTTTCAAAACTGTGATTAAATCACTGCACCTCTTCACTGCTATTGCAGGAACTGTTGCTGCATAGGCCTACACCTAACCTCAATAGACAAATTACCCCAGCGGGTAAGTTAATAACCGAACCGTCCATGTTACCCAGAAGCTGGACGTACGTGACCGGCAAATACACGACGTTACGTTCGGACAAAATTACTTGAGATTACATCTTAATTATACCGGCGGCCAGAACCAGAACGTAATTACCGGAGGCTAACCGGTTGCTCGGCTCAAAATGAAAAATCCAAAATTGGAAATGTTATCCGGTGTTTTTGTTTCTTTTTAATCGGATTGTTTATCTGTGAGTAGAAACGCACGCGCCTGGTCCTCCGGTTCGCGACAATGACCGAAGACGTAGGCCGCTTAAGTTAATCAGATTATACTTTCCGTCACGATATACGTCACGGCCGGTACTCGTACAGACGTGAGATTAGAAATAACTTAAACTTGAGGAGAATATTTTCAGTAATACTGTATTTAATATACTGAGGTTTCCGTTAAGCTTTTTGAGTGTCATAAATACACCTTATGTTATTTTAAATTTATGGTTACTGTATTACCCGTAAAAAACCTTTAACATTTAAACGAAATCAGTTACGATCATAGCTTCCTAAGCTACCCTAACCATAACCTAAGCTAAGAGGAGCGGTTATAAATCAGTCGGCAGGATAACGATTTTTTTCCCTTAACGTTAGACTAATGAGGACCAGGGATCAGCGTTAACGGTAAGGTCAAAGCAACGGGAGTAACCGCGGCTAGAACTAAGAACCTTAGGGTGCGCAGTTCAGAGACGCAGTAGACTGTCCGGTTTTTTAGTCACATCAACCACCGAGTCCCCAGTAGGATTTGAAACAGTCACTAAAACTACAACCTGTACGCAAAGTCGAATCTAATTACTGTAGGTTAGCTTTACCGTTAGGTTAGTTGAACAAGAGAAGAACACAATCGAACAAACCTAACCTAACAGAATCGATAAAGGGTGGAGAGTCCTTGTAGGCTATTCCTTTCCGGGAAAAACTGTGAATAACTCACAAATCGCAAAGGCAGAATCTAGAATATAATCTCGTTTTTTTAGTATATTTAACTAAAAATTTATTAAATCACTATACGTTAATCAAAGTTCACACTCATACTTGGAGACAAAATGACTTGACTTTTGCATGTGAATGCACTTTACATAATCGTTGGGAACATTTTTTGTTGATGTTTAAAAGTATTTTAGTTTCAAAGATTATTTTCTGAAAGTGTCCACTTAAAAGTTTCGGAAGTCGGGTTTGCAATACGTAAAGGTAGCTTTATAAACAAAATGCCAAAAATGCTGTTGTAAGCGATCGTCAGAAAACCGAAAAATCGGCAAAATGATAAATCTAAAACACCTAATTTCTTTAGTAGGATGATCTACAGTTTAGGGTGATAATAGAATTTGAGATATATCAGAATATAAATATCATACTTATTTTTAATTTCGATCTTTTATTTTTTTCGATCATTTTTTATTTTTGATCGAACGAAGCGAGGTCTTTGTTTCAACTCGCCCGTTCAGCGTTTGGTTTGTGTGTTTGTTACGCAGTTTTGGCCAAACGCAACGACCGATTGTTTTGAAATGTAGTAAGGAGGTAAAACTACCTTCTACAAAGTCCAATCGAAATATGTGCAAGATTTTTTCCCATTCACTTCCGTTTCAAGATGATGGTTTCTGATTTAACGAAGACGAGTGAACGCAATTTTTACCAAACGCATTGGCCGATTGTTTTGAAATTTGGTACGAAATTCTATAAAGCCGGAAAAACCTGTGTAAGATTTTCCTATTCCGCTTCGAGATAGCGGGCTTTCATTCAACGTTGAGAGTGTAGTTGCTGTTTATTTCCTGTAATACTGGCTGAACGGCAAAACCTAATATAAATTTGACAGCTTCACGGAGTAAAACCTTGCAGTTTCCAGTAAAGCTGGTCAAGTAAGATTTTTCTAATTATTCCGGTTACCGGTTAAATTGTCGGAAAAAGTTACGAGCGCCCTCTACATTAATTAAGAATACACCGCGAGGTTTACTGTTCTTTGAACTAATAATTTAAACCAGAAATCCGATTGTTTCAACAATAGGCTCAAGTATGAGTCAATATTTAATTTTTGCTCATTAAGTGCTAGTTTATTTTTTATACATTCCAAAGCTGTGCCATCTACTATACGAGTCAACATTTTGTTTTCCTTTTCTTACACCACGAGTAAAAACAAAATTGTGTTTAGGTAAGCTATACCGATTTAGATTTGAGAACTGAATTAAACTACCACTGACCTAGTTGTATAAGCTGTAAGAATTAATTAATTATGGCCACACAGAAACTGACCAGTATGCACTTTTCTATCTATCTACCTAACATCCTCTAACGGTCTTTCAAAATGAATTTTTGTACTTTTTTATAAATTCGTGTTTTCCAACCACCCAACACCTGCGTGCTCCTGACCGGCGCGTGACGCGGCATACATCGGACCATGACCAGCAGTGTTCTCCCAGTCTAGACGTCACCCGGGAAGTGTTCATTGAAATCGTTTAAGCCGTTCATTAGTCGCTTCCGTTCTCATTGTGCGAGCCGTGAGCCCTACGGTAGGTATTTAATGACGTCTTGCGTAATCCGCTTGTCGATAAGCCCCGGCTGTCGAAGAATTTGTAGACTGCGATCTATGCTGGATAAGGAAGATTCAGAAAACATAAGATTTAAATCTCTCTCTCTCAAAAAAAAAAAAAAAAAAAAAAAAAAATCACAAGAGATTTTGGTAATTGCCAGGGCAATTTCGTCGTCAAATAAAATCCGTTCAAAATAGCGATCATACAAAATCTCAAAAATTTTTTGAATCTTCAGTAGGCTTATACATTTTTTGATCGAGTGAAACGAGGTCTCTATTTCAACTTCACCGTTTTGGCAATGTGTTTTTGTTTGTCATGCTGTGTCATACTGTTTTGAAATATGGAACGAAGTCACCTTGTATAAAGCCCAAATGACTTATTTGTAACATTTTTCCTATTTACCTTTGTTTCAAGATGGCGGCCTCTGATTTACGAGTGTACACGCAATTTTAACCCAATGCATCGACCGATTGTTTTGAAATTTGGTACAAAGATATTTTGTATATAAAGCTCGAGACGTATATGTACAATTTTTACCCATTTACTTTTGTTTACAGATGGCGAGCTCTAATTCAAAGTTTAGCGTGTAGTTATTTCCTGTAATACGGGCTGAACGGCAAAACCTATCGTAATTTTGGCAGCTTCATGGAGAATTTACTGAATATTTCCAGTAAAGTGGTCCAGTAACATTTTTCGTAAATATTTCGGGTTACCGGTTTAAGTTGAGCTCTGTATATTAGTTAAGAATATATTGTGGTCTACTACATTTTTTGAAAATCAATTTCATCATCCTAAGCAGCGTTTAAAGCCGTTGCGTTAAACTGAACGTCCCAAAAAATTTAAACGTCTGGATTTTCGTTACAATCATCGTTATAAAAAATAACAATTTTTTCAGCGGTCAGGGTTTATTATGTTCCTGTAGTATGTTGTTAAAATAATCGTTTGTGTAACGTCATTAAATTCTGTTAAATTCACGTTTTAAAAAAAATGTACAAAACTCCAATATATTGTAAACACTCTTTAATTTTAAAATTATACTTTGCAATTCGCTGTGTTTGTAAGACTAGATTTAAAACAGCTGCTGGATTTGGGAGTTCACAGATCCTGCCAGGCTACTAAGTGGCGACAGACGCGCGAAATGGTTATAAATCAAAAACGAAAAGAACCGAGATGAAGACATGAGGCTGCAGTTTCATTGTAATAACACGCGTGGTTGTTTAGTACTGATTAAAATATCAATAGAACAAGTTAGCTACTAACGTATGCACGTCACATGGTGTGCCAGTAGGTGTATTTAATGGCGCCTAGCATTGTTGTTAGCTGAATGAATTGTTCATTCGTCCATTCTTACCGTCCTTGACTATAAGTTAATGGTTTTTTTAGTGCGACTGCTCTGATTGTAATTCGTGATTGAATAAATTAATGTTTAATAGTTAAAAAAATTAACCTCGTTTTTAATTTTTATTTTCATAATTTCTACAGGCTACAACCTGCTAACAAATTGAAAAAAAGTGGTATGTAGTTTAAATTATTCGAACGTTTTTGATTTTTGTATCCGTTGTTTAGAATTTCTCTTTTATCATGGTCTAAAAGTACAGCCAACATTATAAAAAGCGTGATCGATATTAGCGGCTAAAGTCCAAGTAATTGGACTATCTGCCGCAACGATCGCTGTAGTCTGCAAGGAAAGGGGTGAAGACGTTTGAAGAAGTACCATTATCTTAAACACCCTGCCGCAAGATGTCACCAGCAGCAAGCGCTCATAAAGCTCTCACATGCATTATCATTCTAGTACATTTATACTCAATGCTTTTGTGTATGGAATCTTAAAAATATTAATCTTTAGATTTGTATGGATGACGTTTTCTGGTCTGCTTAGTACATACAAGTTATTTTTTACTTACATGTCTGAGTATATCATTAGATTTCCAAAAAAAGTGCAAGACAAGAAGGGAAGTTACTGTATTTCTATGTTTTTAAGATTTATACCAAGTTATCAAAAAAGATTATTGTGCAAAGTTTGGACGTACATTGGACCAAAAAGGTAAACGAACATTATCTCTCTCTCTCTCTCTCTCTCTCTCTCTCTCTCTCTCTCTCTCACACACACACACACACACACACTTTAAAAAAGTGGTCTATATGTTAGGATTGGTGCTCATTTCAAAATCCCTGGATCTAACCATGATGGTTTTCCAAGCGTCTCCTTTAATTAGTTCTTAATTAGTAGTTAATTAGTTTAAAAAAAGTCGTATTGGATGTTGGTTAGAATTGGTTCACATATGAATATTTATAGCCAAACTGAAATTAATGTAGCAATCAATGTTTATTTCCTTTTTTTCGATTTATTCCGACCGTAAATTTCTTTTAGCCTACTTCAAATTTTTTACATTGTTACATAATTCTTCTTACACAGGCAAATTTTTAGAAACTCTGATGAACAGATTTTTAGAAATCATGGCAATTTTAAATTTTCTCGTTAGCTACCAAACAAAATTTCCGGAAACAACTCGTTAGTTGAGCAAAATTTTATCAGAAACCTTTAGAGACAATATTGAGAAATTTTAATTTTTGACCGAAAAAATAGCTCCACAAAAATACACACACACACACACAAAAACATGTCGACTGTCCACACACACACACACACACAACAACCCACACACACACACACACACACACACACACACACACACACACACACACACACACACACACACACACACACACACACACACACACACACAACAACCCTGGTTCCAGAGGTAAGACGATTCTTGCGCTAATTTCAAGATTCTTGGTCTGGAACGTTCCGCGAAGGTAGCTCCAAAATCTCATTTTCAAATGGAAGGTAAATAAAAATGCATATTATATTTTTCCCGAGACTCTGAAAGATTTAAAAGTTTCACAACTCCACGACCACGTTTAGTTCGCTAGTGACGTGAGCAAGCGTTCGGTTTTACTTTGTATTATCGTAATAAAGATCATGAAATCTGTTTCACTAAGGACCAGTTCACATGGCGAGTCCTAAAAGGGGGGAGGTGGCAAATTGAGGTTTAAATAGTCCAGATCAGTGTCGACTACTTCAGCTCGAAAAGCGCGTCAGTTGGGCCGTGACCAATTTGAAAAAAACATCAACATCAAAGTGGAAAGGTATAATCTGGATGACGAAAGAAAAAATCTGAATTTATGGCGGTATAAAGTTCGGGTCGGTTGTTCGATAAACAAATTTCAGATACACCAATTAAAGCGTGCTTTTTGTCTGTAGGTCTTACGCGTGTTAATGCCGTTGATATAATTTCAAACGCCAATATTATATTTCAAAAAATTTACCGCAAAACACGATTCACGTAATTTTTCTATTAGATATACCAGCTACTTTAAAGGTTCTGGTCAATTTACTTTATAATAATAGACTACTGTTTGAGTACATTAATTAATGTTTCTGCCGAATTTAAACAAAAAATGTTAGACAAAAATCGAAATTACAATAAATTTTTTAAAAAATGTTTATTTTGTTACCAAATTTTACAACAATATTATTACCAAGACCATCGTTTATCAACACCGTTAAAAACTACATACGTAAACGCTTCAGAAACGAAGTATGCGCAATCCAGCCAATCACATCAATTTCTAGACACCCTGTAATACCGCGGAAGTAAAACGATAATGAAGTGTTCGTCAGCGAAGCAGTTGCGTCTCCACGCCGGCGCCAGCGCAGCGAGCCGGGTGAAAAAACAAAACACGTCCAATATTGCGTTTTTCGATTCTTTTTGTTTCATGAGCGCACGTCCGCCTGAACAATCCATTACCCGGCCAGGGGTCAAGCAAGGTCATGGAACTGCAGTACCCGTGTACCAGTGGCCACTTAAAGCCAGCTTCCTAATTTAGCCGTAAACAATCAGGCTCGGCCAACAAAGTAAATTGAGATTTTATTTATACTGTTTATTGTTTTTTAGTCTGTTCGGAAATTTAATCAGACTGTCGAATCAAAGCTCGAACGGGTTTTTCTGCGGTCGCGGGAATCAATTTTCGAAATACGTTTTAAAATTTAATTACCTGTAATTGATTTTTGTAAGTGTTGAGGTCGGTGATTCATTCGATTTACGGTACTATGTACAATTACCGTATATTTGGTAATTTAACGCTGGTAACCGGAAATTATTTTAAAACCACATTTATATTATTCGTAGGTATATTTATAGACACTATACAACAGAAACATAAGGGTTGCATGTGTGTAAAATATCTATGGACTTTAAATAAAAAACGTTAATTTTTTTCTAAAAAAATCCGTTTCGGACGCTACTGACAAGAGCCTAATTAAAAAAATTAATCGGTTCACCAGATTTCCCTAAATATTTGATCGTGCGCGATTCGTAAGTGAATTTAGTGCAATTAATTTGAAATAAAAAAAATTTAAAGTTCAAGAGTAAATCGGGGAGGATCCTACGGCAATCCTGGATTATTTATTTACTTTGCTTTATGTACATACATGACAAAAATCGGATAACTTAGCCGACTTTCTAATTCTTTCGATATCGTCTGACCGAATATTTTTGGTACATTGTCATTAGCTGATTTTAGAACTTTAGAATGTTTTGAAATATTAACATCAAATCAGAACAGCGCTTTTTTGATCCCCAAACGGATATAACCACAAAAATATCGAAGTAGATTTTTTCTTCTTCTTTTCGGCTTAAAACATTTTCCAACGTCTTCCGATTCCTAGCTTCCATTTTTTTCTGTCATCCATAGATCTTGATCCAATTTGCTCTTTCACTTTCTTTTCTCCAACTCGCGGTCTTCATCTTTTTTTCACGACCAAGTGCTCCATTTTAGAATCTGTTCGAAGTCAATTTTTGTACATGCTTTGAAAATGGCGCAACCGTTGTTTTGTTTTGATGTAGTCTACAATGGAGTGCTTCATATCCATTATTTCACGGACTCTTAAATTTGTTTATCTTTTCCCGTTTCAACCAACCTGCGGCTCTTCGCCAACAGTCCATTTTTGTAGCTTCAAGACATTTTCCTGATTTTGTTTCAGTGGCCATACTTCGCTTCCATATGAGATACTTTTTATAACTGTATTATACTGTGTTTATTTATTTTCGATATCTATTGATCCCATATGATGCAGTTCAGTATCCTTATTACTCTCCTTCACAAGGTGTTTCGTACTTTTATCGCTGTGTAAGAGTCCGTCACCAATTTTCTCCACTTTCACAATTCTACCTCCAAGAGTGAACACTGAGTGTTCTTGAAAAGCTCTTTTATTTATAAATATTTCGATTCCTACACAAATGCATTATTTAATGTCTAAGCGGAAGACCGACTTTCAAAAAAACCCAGTACGAAAACTTCCCCGTCCCAGCAAACCAGCAAATATGAAAAATCGTAAAATTAACAACAACCTTCTTCTGAATGTTCCATTTTCTGATATTGTTACTTTCCTTTATTCTAAATTCTTTATTTTTATAGTGGTTATAAAAGGGTTCAAACTTGAAATATCTCAATTTTCAAGAAGAAATTTTATGAACAAATTCTAAATAAAAACCTTTTTTAATTATCAGACAAGAGAAGATATTGAGAATATGTCTCAACTAGCACATTATAAAACTATTTGAAAGTATGTTTTCAAATTACAGTTTAAAAAAAACTTGTTTGTAATCTGGTGCCCGCATGCCTTTCACGCTTTGATCGTGTACTGTAATTAATCCGGAGCTTAATTGGCGCCCAAAGAAGGGAAAGTTGGGCGGGAGCAGATCAGCTGATTCACAACTGACTCATTCAATGAATTACCTTAAAGTGAACTGAAAGTCCGGCAAACTGTGTTAATGACAGCTTGTTTTCTAAATATTCCACTTTTACAGAAACCTGTTTAAGCGGTACATTTTGTTCAGGTTTCTGAGCGCTGGTGCAGTGACTAATCTAATGGTGCAGTTCAGATCAGTAAAGACATTAAACTGAGACGAACTGGATAAAGGAAAATGTAAGACAATTTTAGTAACATACTATAGATGACGTAACAAATAAATAATAACTATAACGACAAGAACTTGAAAAAATATTTTTTTAAATTATAAGCGTACCAAAGAAGATCATATCAAAGAAATGAAAATGTCTTTGCCGATATATTTTCCTACCGATACATATATTTTGTATTATTTGCGCGCTCTTGTTACGGGCAGACCAAGCCAGTTTAAAAGGACTGATCTAGTCCTTTTAAACTAGTTAACTAGTTTAAAGGACAAACCAGGTAACTCATAAAATATTGTTAAAATTTACAATAGTTTCATGCACATATACAATAATTCCATATGATACACGCTTGATCTACTTGAGGATCTTTAAAAAAATATTATTTATTCTAGTGCAGATAGGCTTATTTTGGAGAGTACCTGTCACATGAACACATAAAATTAAATATAGAACTTAATATCAATCAAAATTATAAAATAAATAAATAAAAATACATTTTATTAATATGTTTTCCAAGATTTAATTGATAAAACTTTATAGCACTTCAGATAATGAAGTCTAACCTTTTTTTACAACTTCGCAAATTCATGAAATCTAAATTATAAAATAAATAAATAAAAATACATTTTATTAATATGTTTTCCAAGATTTAATTGATAAAACTTTATAGCACTTCAGATAATGAAGTCTAACCTTTTTTTACAACTTCGCAAATTCATGAAATCTTTATATAAATTATATTACTCCATATTTATTATACTCTTTATAATAAATTATAATTTATTATATTAAAATTTATAAATTATATTATATAATATTATAAATTATATTATTCCAGAGACGGAAGCTATCTTCTGGAACTGATACAGACGAAAAACAAACAAAAACATTGTAGTTGGAACTTAAAAATATTCAGCTGGAGTTCGCGTATCTCGGGACCAAGATAACATCTGATGGTGGAAGTTGTAGAGATGCAATCAGTTAAGTAAATCTTGCCAAAGCTGCATCGTGTAAGAACACGAATAAGCTCTTTTACATGGAAACGAAATTTGAAAGTATGGAGACAGGGATGGACTGCTACTAAAGCATGTGGATTATGCTGAAGATCTGGACCAGATATCCAGACAAAGCAGCTGACAAGAATAAAGCAGAGCAGGATTTAGGGCTTGGCCTAATTTATCTTTTCTGTTTAAAAAGTACTGACTATATGTAGTAAAATGTCCACTTTTATTAGTTGGTAGCGAGTGTTGCCTATTGTCGCTAGACGAAGAAGTTGAAGAGGAATTTAATAAGTAAACCGTGATGGTTTAAGGGTTTAGAGAAGTTTTTTATCTATAATTCTGAAAGTCAGTGCAAGAATTTAAAGTAAAAGAAACTGAATTTTCACGAGTAACTTTTACTCAAAAACTTCTTAAGTTTTATTTCGTATTTAGTGCACTAACTTGAGTTACGAATTTTCATTTACAGTGAAACTTCCAACGAACGGACACTGGTCGGATCGTATAAAATGTCCGCTATTGAGAGAGATACAGTAACAGTATGTTCCAACGATCGGACACTGGTCGGATCGTATAAAATGTCCGCTATTGAGAGAGATACAGTAACAGTATGTTCCAACGAACGGACACTGGTCGGATCGTATAAAATGTCCGCTATTGAGAGAGATACAGTAACAGTATGTTCCAACGAACGGACACTGGTCGGATCGTATAAAATGTCCGCTATTGAGAGAGATACAGTAACAGTATGTTCCAACGAACGGACACTGGTCGGATCGTATAAAATGTCCGCTATTGCGAGAGATACAGTAACAGTATGTTCCAACGATCGGACACTGGTCGGATCGTATAAAATGTCCGCTATTGACAGAGCTACAGTAACAGTATGTAGGCCGGTTGATAAAAAAAATGGAACCCCACCAGAATAACACCTTGTGACTATACTGAACACGTTTAGAAAATGTTCATTAACGAAATACAATATTTTGTATGTATGTTGTCACGTTTTGTCTCCGAGAAATCACAATTAGCAGTTAACTTATTGTAAGCTACAATAAAGCACATTACTTTTGTGTATACAGGCGATAATAAAAGTGAAAAATTAATGTTATTGCTTCGCGACTGTCTACTGTATTAGCAGCGTTTTTATAGTACAACAGGCACAATGGTTTTAATCTCACACATTTGTAAATTACATAATATTCTTTATTTATTACAGTAATCATTTCGTACTGCAGCACAGAATAAACAAACAGGCAAATTACGAAAGTATAAATGTCGAAATACATTGCATTGTATTTCGAGACATCTACAATATCCTAGACAAAGATGATATTTAATGTTCCGCTGTCCGTTTTTAGAAACACTACAGTCAGAAAACATAATCCCGGTCGGGGAATACAAAAAACCGTTATTAACAAGTGTCCGTTACAGGAAGTTTGAACAATGATGAGCCGATTTTGTGAAACTATGTCGATTTTAAGATTAAAATAGCACCGCCTGAGAATAATTAATTATTCAATATTTTAGCATTATTTAGCCTATTGTATGTGGTAACATAGTTATTTCTAGTCTTCATTTAATAAGAAAACCATACGAAAGATCTCACGCACGCCGAGACATGGCAAAATTAGAAAGTTCTGAAAAAATAACATCCACCAGTAGGCCTACTTCTTATCCAATCAAGAAAAGAAGCAAATATTTGCATAGCAAGCTTCACTCTGTTGATTTAATAATTCCCGCTTCACACTTCACCGTCCGAATGTTGGCCGTAATCAACCGAATCAAACAGTTTCAGTTGATCGTTGGCTGACAAAGGAAACTGGCTCTGATGTGATTATTTGTCGGGGGCGGTGCCCCGCCGCATTTAAATCAATTGAGCGCGTCGTTAGCGGCTGACAGAGGATGGATTGGACCAATCACGGCCGATGACTCGAGTACTCATTAATATTAGACTAAATGCTGGCTGTCATTGCGACTTAACGAGAGCGCTTAACGTCTTGTTATACACAGTGGAATCGCACAATGGGTGTCAAACGATGTGGATTCGAAACAAACGGACGTTATAGGGAACGGTTACTTGCAGGTTCGGCGTGGGACGTGCGCTCGGTGGTTCGCGAATCAACAAGCTTACAATGAGAAAATTTTGTTGTGGCCTGAACAATAAGTGCAGGGTTTTAAAAGTTATTTTTGAATCCTTAAATTGTTACAAGTAAACATTTACCGAGATGATTAGAAAAGGTGTTACATATTTCGAAGTCATAAAGAATACATCCAGGATAGAATAAATGGCAAAACAACTTTCTTACATCAAAGATGTCTTTAAGCATTCCACAGTACGCTGGGTTAAAGACCATCACCAAAACCTTTTTCTAATTATCGGTGGAAAAAATTCTTACAATTGATTTAGGGCCTAATCACGAAATTTCGAGTTATTGACAAGAAACCTAAAAAATCGGCTTACCAGATTTTGCTGAAACTTTACTCACACATGCAAATTCATAATTCATATAATGCAAATTTCATTTGGCGCAATTCAATGTGCCAAATGCGATAAAAAAATCGGTTTACCAGATTTTGCTGAAACTTTTCTCACACATGCAAATTCATAATTCATATAATGCAAATTTCATTTGGCGCAATTCAGTGTGCCAAATGCGATAAAAAAAATCGGTTTACCAGATTTTGCTGTAACTTTACTCACACATGCAAATTCATAATTCATATAATGCAAATTTCATTTGGCGCAATTCAGTGTGTCAAATGTGATAAAAATATCGGTTTACCAGATTTTGCTGAAACTTTTCTCACACATGCAAATTCATAATTCATATAATGCAAATTTCATTTGGCGCAATTCAGTGTGCCAAATGCGATAAAAAAAATCGGTTTACCAGATTTTGCTGTAACTTTACTCACACATGCAAATTCATAATTCATATAATGCAAATTTCATTTGGCGCAATTCAGTGTGTCAAATGTGATAAAAAAATCGGTTTACCAGATTTTGCTGAAACTTTTCTCACACATGCAAATTCATAATTCATATAATGCAAATTTCATTTGGCGCAATTCAGTGTGCCAAATGTGATAAAAAAATCGGTTTACCAGATTTTGCTGAAACTTTTCTCACACATGCAAATTCATAATTCATATAATGCAAATTTCATTTGGCGCAATTCAGTGTGCCAAATGTGATAAAAAAATCGGTTTACCAGATTTTGCTGAAACTTTTCTCACACATGCAAATTCATAATTCATATAATGCAATTTCATTTGGCGCAATTCAGTGTGCCAAATGCGATAAAAAAAATCGGTTTACCAGATTTTGCTGAAACTTTACTCACACATGCAAATTCATAATTCATATAATGCAAATTTCATTTGGCGCAATTCAGTGTGCCAAATGTGATAAAAAAATCGGCTTACCAGATTTTGCTGAAACTTTACTCACACATGCAAATTCATAATTCATACAATGCAAATTTCATTTGGCGCAATTCAGTGTGCCAAATGTGATAAAAAAATCGGTTTACCAGATTTTGCTGAAACTTTACTCACACATGCAAATTCATAATTCATATAATGCAAATTTCATTTGGCGCAATTCAGTGTGCCAAATGTGATAAAAAAATCGGTTTACCAGATTTTGCTGAAACTTTACTCACACATGCAAATTCATAATTCATATAATGCAAATTTCATTTGGCGCAATTCGGTGTGCCAAATGTGATAAAAAAATCGGTTTACCAGATTTTGCTCACATAGGCTATGCAAATTCATAACTCCTATAAATGTACCAAATGTGAAATTAAAGGGAAAATTTGGGATTCGAATGAAAGTTGAAAAAACAAATTATATAATGGTAACGGTTTATTTAATCTTCTTCGATTTACTGTTAAATCTCAAATTCATTTCAAATTTGACACAGTTACTTGAAGTTATGCAATATGTGTGACTAACATTTGAGGCACAGATTTTGATTATGTTTTCAGATTTTAATAGTTCCTGAACAAGCTTTTTGTGGTCATGGCGACCTAACGTTTTGTTTGGCAACTTTAAACTACATTTAAGCAAAATTTTATCAAAATCGCAGACGATTTCAAACAAAAATGGATTTCAAAAGCTTCGTTTTTTAAATTAAAAAGTGGTCCTCAGATATGGTAACATAGTTTAGTCTCCTTCGATGTGCACGTGAATCTGGGTATTCAAGATTTAAGTGCAAACAACTTTTTGGACTAGTCCAACCGATGGTTGTCCTACAGCCAACCTGCGGGCTACAACCAACAATTTGGAATCAAAAAATCATTGTTGCATTAATTTTTTTTTTTAATTCCTCTACCTATCTCAAATTTTTTTCTTCCTCACTTTCTAAAACATTTACCTGTTACCGACAGACATTCGCGTGGAAAAAAGAACGATTTAGAATCCGCCAAATCGCTAACAAAATCTAATCGTACCAATAACGCCCACATAATAACACCACTGTTTGATTAATTTACGTTTATAACCAATCGCAGATATGAATCAAATATAAACACAGAAACAACCAACGGTAATATATTGAACGAGTTTTTCCTTTCAGATGATTACCATAACCGGCCGAGACGGGCGAAGTGTAAAACTTAATTACTCTAATAATGGGATCCAATAGAAACGGACGGTGTTTTTAATTATTCTAATTATATAGCCTACTCAGAGCGCGGAGTGATTTATTGTCGGGTTTCGCCATTTGCATTTTACATTTTGTCCAATACGCGGCAGAAACATGCAGCTGATTTTCACGAAACAGTTTCGTTTGGTAGCGTTATTTCTGGTTTTGATACGCATTTCCACCAAACAGTTGATAAAAGTTTTCGTTCTGGTCTTTATACGCGTTTTCACAAAACATTTTATAAAAGTTTTCGTTTGGCAGCGTTATTTCTGGTCTTGATACGCATATTCACCATTGATAAAAGTTTTCGTTTGGTGGCGTTGATAACAGTTTTCGTTGGTAGCATTATTTCTGACGTTATTTCTGAGTTATTTCTGGTCTTGATACGCATTTTCACAAAACATATTATAAAAGTTTTCGTTTGGTGGCGTTATTTCTGGTCTTGATACGCGTTTTCACAAAACATTTTATAAAAGTTTTCGTTTGGTGGCGTTATTTCTGAGTATCAAACAGTTGATAAACGTTTTCGTTCTGGTCTTTATACGCGTTTTCACAAAACATTTTATAAAAGTTTTCGTTTGGCAGCGTTATTTCTGGTCTTGATACGCATATTCACCAAACAGTTGATAAAAGTTTTCGTTTGGTGGCGTTATTTCTGAGTATCAAACAGTTGATAAACGTTTTCGTTCTGGTCTTTATACGCGTTTTCACAAAACATTTTATAAAAGTTTTCGTTTGGCAGCGTTATTTCTGGTCTTGATACGCATATTCACCAAACAGTTGATAAGAGTTTTCGTTTGGTAGTTTTCGTTTGGTAGCGTTATTTCTGGTCTTGATACGCGTTTTCACAAAACATATTATACACGTTTTCGTTTGGTAGCGTTATTTATTTCTGTCCGAAGAAATTATAAGATGGCCAGAAAATTGGTGTAAACTCTCCTCTAACGTCTAAACGGTAAAACGTAGAATATTAATATGAAATTAATTAATTGATTACAGTTCAGTGTAATTGTCACAAAAACATGAATGGTTGTATTAATTAGTGTAAGAACAATGTTTTCTATACGTTATATGGGTTGGTATACTGTTGAAAAATCCAAGTCGAATCCCCATCACCACCGCAGGCACCGCCATCTTGAAAAAACGTTATATTTTCGGACTTTTACACATTTTTCCAAAAAAGCTCTTTAGTATTGATCTGACAAAAAAGCTATAAACATTTTTCTAACTAAAATAAATTATCTACAATTTGAGACTACAAAGAAATTTCTAACTGTAATACTTCCCGAGACAGAACATTTTGAGTTTTCATAAATTTTCCTCTAAACTATTGAAGATTCTGATTGTTTTACTGGTTTTTTTTTGTTTTTGTTTTTTGTTTGGTGTTTAACGTCCGACTATTGTGCACACTTGGGCTAATGCAGACGATGAGATGATTTATAGCGTATGAAAATGCCATGCCCTCGCCGGGAATCGAACCCGGATCCTCGGGGTGAAAGCCTAGTACGCTATCCAATAGGCCACCGAGGCGGCTAGTGTTTTATTGGTTTTTGCTGCAGCAAGTAAATGGTAAGTCGTAAGGCAAATTAAATGTTTGTTAAATTATTATCATCATTATTATGTTCTAACGTTTAACCGTAAGAAGAATAAGAATATAGCTGTATATAGCCGTATATAGCTGTAATTTCCTTAAATTAATGTTTAGATTAATTTTCAAAACACAGCAGTTCAAAATACACTCTACTTTGTCATTGTGCTAAGTATATTTGATGAACAAACCGTTCTACGGTCATGACAGAAGTTAAAACAATTCTTCACTTTAATTTTACTTTAACCTTTACGTAGATTTAAAACGAAGCACTTAAAATTTACTCTCGTAAGGTAAACGTTAGTTTTTTTAAGGCTGATTTACGAAAAAGATAAATAATACGTTTTAACTAAACGGAAAAGTGACTGAATGTCGTTCTTTCAGAAAATAACCCCAAGAAAATCGATTAATTTCTCGAAAACGTTTTACGAGATTTTCTTCAAGATACGTAAGACAAATGTCAGCGTAGGCCTACTTGAATGAAATAAACATAGTGCACCTTCTGGGTTGACACTGATTGTGTGTTACTGTAATAGGCCTATCTCTTGAATACCAATCTTTAAAGAATTGAACTAATAAGCTACTTCCGTTTGTGAATGCTCACTTGAGTCCAGTAAATAATTCAATTTACAAAAAGATTATGAACAGTTAAAAAACCTGCAATATTTACTACAACAGCATTCAAAACAACTGATTCACGTCGGGAATTCTCTGAACACAATTCGTTACAAACATTGAACATTCTGACACGAGAGTAATGGCGGCCGATGAGGAGGCAGCGCTCAAATTTGTTAACCTCAAAATGATCCCGTGTAATTGGTCATCTGTAACTAAGTTAATTGGCGAAATGTCGCGGCACTCTCAGCTGATAAATTACGCATGACTAGAAGTTCATCGTGTCGCTGGCAGGTACCGTCTCGTTGGAACCGGTACGGCCGCACTACGCGGTGTTTGTTTATTATCTACTGTGTGTTTGTACATTGCCTTTGGCTTACAGCAACCTTTACGAATACAGGATGAGTAAATAGTCCGTTCGACGATTTATCTTCAAATGAAATGCAATATTCGTTCTGGACAGTTTCAACAGTGTAAAAATGTGATGCCCAGTAAGGAGTAGGCCTACGTATTTTTTACATGTGATTTTTAAAAGAATAAAGATTTCCTTAATATTTTGATCACATTAAGAGGGTCATATTGTTATTGATAGAGTAAATCAGAAAAACTAAACGTCTGTCAGGGTTTATTTTTTTGCTTTTTATTTACTCATGAATCGCAAATTCTTTTTATTTAATATTTTCTACAATTTAAATTATGAATCTTCAGTTAGGTATGACCAAAATTTCAGCAAAATTTGATTAAAGATTTTTTTAAAGAAGGCTGATTTGGAGACGGCTTTCATAGCTCTCGAACCCGTTACTATATGTACTGTATAGACCTACAATTAAGCAAACGGTGATCAAAACCATTAGATCCGATTTTGAGAAAATTAGATTTAAAATGTCGTTTTGACTAAATAAGAACTTACTTGCTTACTTCGCAAATTTAAAAAAGACCTCGAGATACGGACAAACCAGACTTACATACAAATATTATTAAAAAGCCGTCGGTAATTAGTTTAGTCTCCTACGAAGAGCAAATGGACAGAACTACTTTTTTGACTGGAAAACTAATATATCTATACCTCGTTTTTTTACAATTACTTCGAACAGTCAGACAGTAAAAGAAATGTAAATAACCCAAATTGATTATAACATTCAGTAGCGGAGGCAAAACATACGTGATAAACGAAAGTAGATTCCCTCCAAATCTTTGTCAGCGGACCAATCTGAAATTGACAGTTGAAAAATACAATCCCCTTAAGTTAGAGCGAAGCGATCAGGCCTGCAAGCCGCGGACCTCTAGGCCTAATTAGTGGTTTGTTCCTCGAAGCAGCACCACTTAATCAAACCAATCTAAGAACTGATTACCAGAAACAATCCTTATACGGGTCTGGGCAGAAAACAAGGTCAACGGATCCAGTTTTTAAATCCAATTAAAATCGAAACCATCTTCTGGCTGTCAAACACGTTGCTGGTTCAAATTTGACATTTTTTTTAAAACATACAGACGACATTTTTGTGCCCTTAAGGTACAACAAGACAGATTTAACCGGGATTAAAACCTACGATCAAAATAGTTTTAATATTTAGGAAATACGAAATATAATTATTTCAAGTTTTATCAAGCCTTCTGCTTGACTAAGTTTTTTGAGCGAAAAAGTATGATCAAGCATCGAGTCCATTAAAATTGTTTTTTAGAATATTCCTTTTAAAAGACCTTGTCAAAAAACACACTTAAACCTGCAAAAATTCGTCGTTTTAAAAATTGAACATTTTTTCAAAATCAAATCAAAAGTCAGCTATTAAATTTGATAAACAATAACAGAAATTTACGAAAACCCTGACCACCGTCTAGTTTAATTAATTTAAACTAATTTAAATTTAATTAATTAAACGGTCCATTTAATTTACCGTAACTGTTAAATTTATAAGCAGATGGCCCTGTTCCCTGAGTACTTTAGCCGTAAACCAAAGTTATTGAACATTTTCCATCTGCGTACATTTTTTTACGTTCGAAACTTAACATTATAACGCCGTCTAAGCTTAAAGACTATAATTATGAAACATGTTGAAAATCAAAATGTAACTAGTATTTAAAATAATCATTTTATATGTGTCGTATCCTTCTTATTGAAAAACATATTTTTAATACTAATAATTAAATATAAGTAATAGCAATTTATTTGTAATTATTTACATTCATGGTATTCAATAACAATAAATATAATACTTTAGGATAGATAGATATAGTTTTTGAAGATGCAGGTTCTCCGAAACGCGTCAACGAAAGTAGAACTGACGAAGCTAGGAAAGGCATATCATTATACTGAACATAGTGACAATAAATATAAGTTTAACTGAAATAATACTATTGAAAGAACAAGTGTGGCGCGAAATCAGCTGTTTAGGTGAACGTAACTTAACTCCGTAACACCATAGCGTAATAACTTCCGCTATTTAGGCATTAAGCTTTTATAATTACAGAGTAGATATGGACACTGACGGTAAAGAAATCTGTGTTTGTTTTCGATGAAATTGAACACGTGTGATGCCATTGAATATAAATGTACTATAATGATAACCCCTATGAGAGCTCGCTGGTGATGGCACCTTTCAGCAGTGTTCAACTACAGTTAAACAGATAATAGTACTGTCTATTTTCTATAAAATCTTCATCCCTGCTTTGCAGCTTGCAGCGTTCGTAGCGGCAGACAGTCCTACTTGGACGTTAGCCGCTAATATCGAGCACGCTTTTTATAACGGTGGCTATACTTCTAGTGCGTTTATAATCAATTGTAACGTGTATCTCAGAACTGTTTAATTTTCCGAATAAAGTTCGTTTTTGTTCGGTTCGCAGGAAAAAGCCGTAAAGATTACTGAGTCAGTTTTTTACAAAAACGCTTTAACAATTTTGATTAAACTTCGATCACATGTAGTCTTTTAAATATTCCTACCTTCCCAAAAATCGAGTTCAGGAGCGGTTTACGATTAGTGTTCCTTCTCCATTTACTCTCGAAACGTTATACAAATATTATGAGCTGGGGAGAAAAAAAAATGAGAATGAAAATCATGGTGTTCGGAAATATAGTAAATTTTATTACTAAAATAGAAAATAAAATAAATTTAATGAAAACTAATTAACATTTTTATATAACAAAGTATAAACAAAAAGAAGATAAAAAAGGCGAGTGGGAAACAAATTGTGCGGCAGGGTGTAGGTAAGTATATATTTTGTTGTTGTTCTTTTAAGGCGAAAAGCACATTGAGGTTACTATCGCCTCCCTAAGTGTGAATGTAAAGTGCAAAAGCCGTAAGTGTAAGTGTGTGTTAGACTCGGGTATCGCGAGGGATGTCTAAATCCTCTCAACAGGTGCAGCTAGTCCGCACCCCTGCGGTTAAGAGCGAATATTGTTTATTCCCTCTTGTTTTTTTATCATTTCCTTATAGCACTAAACTTTCGGACATTTTCATTAATTCGATATTTTAAATGCTGAGGAGAAAAGTATTTTATAAAATAATAGTACTTCTTTGTTCGCAATGTATCAATAAATAAATAACTTCAAAGAAAAAAACGTTTTTCATTCACCCTTTCTCATCACAGCTCCTGAATTGTTTTCTTTTAAATTTGACACAAAATCTGAGCAAAATCTAATAAACCGTTTTGTAGAAATTTGGCTGGTTTTACATTTCGATAGCTTTACAAACGGACCTTTATTTATTAATTTTTTTTTGTGTTTAACGTCCGACTATTGTGCACACTTGGGCTAATGCAGACGATGGGATGATTTGTAGCGTATGAAAATGCCAAGCCCTGGCCGGGAATCGAACCCGGGTACGCTATCAACTAGACCACCGAGGCGGCTTCAAACGGACGTTTAGTGAAAACAGCAACACTTACGTTTTATTTGAAAGTTCTCGCTGACACATTTTTCAATTACATTTCCACGTGTGTCCCTTACCGGGATACTATACTTAAATCAGCGATCGCTTTTACGAAGATCTTTCATTGGACACGCAGTAGAAGGGTCTGCTTGCCACCTGTTCTATCTCCCTTCCTCCCCCCCCACTGAAATTTGAGTTTAATGAATGTAGGTGGCGCCCTTTGTGTTCAATGGACAAGTTATCAAATTATTATTACGTTCGACCTTGGTAGCTAGTAGACCGTTTTAACTCGGGAACAAACAGACCTTGCGAGGGCGTTACTTAAGTAATTTATGTAGCTGCGATGAATGGGGTCTAAACTGTAAACCATGTTTTTGGGCTATAAACACGTTATATGGAGTGAATTTTTAAAAAAATCCTTTATGGAGCTAAACGTATTCGATGTTGAGATGCAGTGCAGATATCAGTTTAGTTACGTTGTTTATGAACCTTCCTTCATTCAGTGTTCTTTCTTGCTCGATCTGCACCGATTTTTATCAATTTAAGATTTTTTTACCCTAAGAGGAAAATCTTATTTTTTCTTATTTTGATGCGGAAAGCACATTGAGGCTATTATCGCCTCCCTAAATGTAAGTGTGAATGTAAAGTGTTAAAGTCGTAAGTGTTGTAAGTGTAAGGGTGTGTTGAACTCGGTTACCGCGAGGGACGTCTAAATCCTCTCAATAGATGCAGCTGGTCTATATTAGAGGTGGGCGTTTCCGCTATTTTTACAAAACGTCAACAAACTGTTTGTTGAGGAAAAAAGCTGCTTTTTAAAACAGCTGAAAAAACAGGTTTAGAAAACTGAAACTCAAAGTTGTATTAGCTAAAACATAAAGCACATACGTTCAGTTTTCTCAGACTACTTTTTCATTCCCATTATCACCATGTCCTTAACTTGTTTTTGGGTATAAAGCATTTAGAAAGGATAAAAATAATCCTTATAAGTGCAGTAATAATTAAACAAGCAACAAGCAACTTTGAAATAAAGGGAAAAAGCATAAAAGCAAGTAGAAGAAAAGCATTTAGCAGGAAAACAGTTTTAGAATAGAACGTGGGTGTGGTAGTGGGGAAAGTCCGGTCCTTGTTTAACAAATCATAAAGCAGTCCAAATCCAACTGCTTGTTTCAGTTTGAAATAGCAGTTTGTTTGTTGTTTTATAGAAAAGCAGTTTTTTTAACAGTTTGGTGTTTTATGCCCCACCACTAGTCTACACCCCTCTGCGGGAAGGAGGAAAATCGAAGATCGAAGGTTACTGTATAACCGTACGCCGAGCTGTCACGTTTTGTTTATTATATAAACTGTAACACTGCTGTAATTTGTTTAAGAACAATAAACAACTCTAATGTATGTAATGGCTTTATACAAAGTGCAGCTCATTGGCAACTAATCATATCGTTGACTGTTTTATAACTTAAATAAATTAAAATAATTTCATAACTCCACCGCAGATAAACGACACCATTGTCCAGCAAGTTCACTGCGAAGGAGTTTGGGTGTTTCTTAGTCGCTTCTGGATAATTTTTACTGCATCCTTTAAATCATAGTATGAGTACTTGTACTTATTACTGATGTAGTAAGGTACATGAAAACAGTGTTTTTGTTTGGAATCGCTCTAGCGCCTCGACATTGAAATTACCCCACAATCCTATACCATATGTATATACTGGATTTTAAAAAGGCTTTGTACACCAGTTTACTGTCTGTTGATACACTTTTGCACTACGCTATTTCGATGCTATTTGAAAATAAATTAAGGAGAAAATAATTTTAACATACTAAAGAATTTTTATTAGAAATGTTTTTAGATACAATCTGCTATTAAAGTTAAAAAAAAAGTTACTACGGAAAGAATGTTTTCACTGTTTTTACAAGAGTTAAAAGGCTTTTTAGAAGTGCCGATTTTAAAATACAGTACCTAAATGCTTTGGTACTAAAGTCAAACAAAAGTTTTAAAAAGTGTATCAGTTAGGCTACACAACACTGTGATTTTAAAAAAGTGTAACAGTTAGGCTACAAAATACTATGGTTTTAAAAAAGTGTATCAGTTAGGCTACAAAACACTTTGATTTTAAAAAAGTGTATCAGTTAGGCTACAAAACACTGTGATTTTAAAAAGTGTATCAGTTAGGCTACAAAACACTGTGATTTTAAAAAAGTGTATCAATTAGGCTACAAAACACTGTGATTTTAAAAAAGTAAAAAAAGAAGCGTGAAAATAACTAAGTTTTTACAAAGCACGTATCATTCAATACAACGACAACAGAGTTTAAGATGTTGGCACATTAGGCAGTCTTTTTTATATATTCTCATGATATAGGCTATCAAAATTATTTTCGGAACTAGGAATATCTGGAAACTCGTAACTTAATGGTGTCTAAAATTGCTTATTAAAAAAATATCTTATGGTTTTATTTCTGAACACAACCTTTCAAATACCTGACAAGCTTATCCAAACCTTGCCCAACATTTAAACCTTCAATCTCGATTCACAAACATGGCCAAAGGATTAAACACCTGATTCGGAGACGCTGGGGATCACCGCAGTGTCCCGACTTGGAGCCAATTTTATTCGGCCGTTGTGAACATTCCTGCGCCGTGCGTGCTGGTACAGTACCTCGGTGGATTATCGGACAATGGGTTCAATGTCTTTAGATGTGCTTTACCGTAAACTTTAGTCATGGTTTGTCGATGACTTCTTGTATTGATTTACTTGATTACTTCTTACGGTACGACGGACCGTGTGAACGTCTTAGACGGTGTACGTAAGGTATGGTAATTGTCAGTAATCGTAGGATGTTCTGGTTAAAAGGACGGTAAATTATTTCGTATTTTCAGATGTGTGAGAAACTTTGTTTTGTCCAGTAATTGTAAAACATTCTGGTTAAAAGGACGGTAAATTATTTCGTATTTTCAAACGTGTGACAAACTTTGTTTTGACCAGTAATTGTAAAATGTTCTAGTTAGAAGGACGCTAAATTATTTCGTATTTTCAAACGTGTGACAAACTTTGTTTTGACCAGTAATTGTAAAACATTCTGTTAAAAGGACGGTAAATTATTTCGTATTTTCAAACGTGTGACAAACTTTGTTTTGACCAGTAATTGTAAAACATTCTGGTTAAAAAAACGCTAAATTATTTTGTATTTTCAAACGCGTGACACACTTTGTTCTGACCAGTAATTGTAAAATGTTCTGGTTAAAAGGACGGTAAATTATTTCGTATTTTCAAACGTGTGACAAACTTTGTTTTGACCAGTAATTGTAAAATGTTCTGGTTAGGACGCTAAATTATTTCGTATTTTCAAACGTGTGACAAACTTTGTTTTGACCAGTAATTGTAAAATGTTCTGGTTAGAAGGACGCTAAATTATTTCGTATTTTCAAACGTGTGACAAACTTTGTTTTGACCAGTAATTGTAAAATGTTCTAGTTAGAAGGACGCTAAATTATTTCGTATTTTCAAACGTGTGACAAACTTTGTTTTGACCAGTAATTGTAAAATGTTCTGGTTAGGACACTAAATTATTTCGTATTTTCAAACGTGTGACAAACGTTGTTTTGACCAGTAATTGTAAAATGTTCTGGTTAGAAGGACGCTAAATTATTTCGTATTTTCAGACGTGTGACAAACTTTGTGTTGACCAGTAATTGTAAAATGTTCTGGTTAGAAGGACGCTAAATTATTTCGTATTTTCAGACGTGTGACAAACTTTGTTTTGACCAGTAATTGTAAAATGTTCTATTTAGAAGGACGCTAAATTATTTCGTATGTCCAAACGTGTGACAAACTTTGTTTTGATCAGTAATTGTAAAATGTTCTGGTTAGGACACTAAATTATTTCGTATGTCCAAACGTGTGACAAACTTTGTTTTGACCAGTAATTGTAAAATGTTCTAGTTAGAAGGACGCTAAATTATTTCGTATTTTCAAACGTGTGACAAACTTTGTTTTGACAAGTAATTGTAAAATGTTCTGGTTAGGACACTAAATTATTTCGTATGTCCAAACGTGTGACAAACTTTGTTTTGACCAGTAATTGTAAAATGTTCTAGTTAGAAGGACGCTAAATTATTTCGTATTTTCAAACGTGTGACAAACTTTGTTTTGACCAGTAATTGTAAAATGTTCTGGTTAAAAGAACGCTAAATTATTTTGTATTTTCAAACGCGCGACACACTTTGTTCTGACCAGTAATTGTAAAATGTTCTAGTTAGAAGGACGCTAAATTATTTCGTATTTTCAAACGTGTGACAAACTTTGTTTTGACCAGTAATTGTAAAATGTTCTATTTAGAAGGACGCTAAATTATTTCGTATGTCCAAACGTGTGACAAACTTTGTTTTGATCAGTAATTGTAAAATGTTCTGGTTAGGACACTAAATTATTTCGTATGTCCAAACGTGTGACAAACTTTGTTTTGACCAGTAATTGTAAAATGTTCTAGTTAGAAGGACGCTAAATTATTTCGTATTTTCAAACGTGTGACAAACTTTGTTTTGACAAGTAATTGTAAAATGTTCTGGTTAGGACACTAAATTATTTCGTATGTCCAAACGTGTGACAAACTTTGTTTTGATCAGTAATTGTAAAATGTTCTGGTTAGGACACTAAATTATTTCGTATGTTCAAACGCGTGACACATTTTGTTTAAGCCTACTGGCTGTTATAGGTCACACTGCAGTAAAACTGAAATAACCTATAATTTTTAATACGAACACAAAAGCGAACAAAGTACGTTAGCATTTTAACCCTGGGCTTATTGAGCCAATTTCGGTGAGCATGGCTTTTAGGAGGAGACTTAAAGCAGGAAGACGTGTTAAAAGTGATACATCGATGAAAGTCAGTCTTAATGAAACCGAAATGTATTACAAGTTTCAATATGGCGTCTAAAACGGTTGACTTTGGTATCGCTTTACTAAATGTAGTAAACTTGTTTTTCATCTAGTGCATATGATTTAGGTTCCTACTTATTGGAAAATGGAGCTATTAGACCCAGACACGCGACTTTGAAACGCCGGTTCTGTTCTCCAGATCATTTACTGAGGAGTCGGTAATACAAATTTTTGTGTAGGACTCTTATGTAATCAAAATTAGCCTGAAAATTTTTTGGTAGTAAAATCCGTTCAACAGTTTAAAAATGGCGGTCATTATAAATTTAAAAAAAAAATCATTACGCTTTGATCTTATACTTTGAATGAAAAGTGACTTCAGCAACGTAATCAGCGTTCAAATCCGTATAAATTAACATTTAAAACCATTTCCATGACGTCAGCGAGACAGCTACTTGCCTAGATTATTGTTTAATTTAGATCGAATCTTTATAAAGTTGCCTTAAATTCTTTAGTTTTTTACTATGTAATATTTAAGATTTTTGCAACTTAAAGACTCTTTTGCAGAATCTTTGTCTACATCTACTGACATTTTAATGTGAAACAGCTAACAATCTTCAAAATATGATCTACTCTACGTTATCTGTAATACTTTTTCTGGTCATTCTTATAAAAAAAAACTGCTAAAACGCAAAGAAAACCTTTTCAGGCGTTACTGTTCCAACTCTTACGAATGTCCTTCGCTTTACTTTCAGACTCAAAACGCGTCAATCAAGTCAGTAATGCAACCACGCGCAAGAAGCAGTATAACAGTTTTTTCAAGTTTATTAAGTTTCCAAAAACGCATTGTACCAGTTCGGTAGTTTTTGTTCAGTGTGATTTTGTCCCGACTACATTCTCGAGTTCCGCTCGTTCTGCGATTACAATGGCCACTCTTGTACAGGAAGAGCGATGCCCGCCCACGCGTTGGTACACAATGGCCGCCCTACTTCACAGCGAAGAATGGACGCTGAGCTTATGGGAAACGTGTTACTTTCTCTGTGTTTTTCCTGAACTGCAGTGCTCCAAATCGTACAATATGTTTCGCATAGAAATAACGTTAAATGTGTAATAATAAAAGTTTAGACATTTAAGCTAATTTCTGTCTGTTAGTTTATTGTTTTACAAATCTGATAGTTTAATCAATTGAATATTTACAGTGGTAAAATCTATTGTAGATTATTCGACAACAGTACAGTATATACTCACACAAACAATCCATTTATTAGATTAAACTACTAACTATAAACTGTACAGCTTTTCTAGTAATTCCTACGGTATACCTATAGACACTCCCGCATATCTGAAGTTTCTCTTGTACTATTTTTTCTACTTTTTGATATCGACAAAAATTAGTGAATTCGACACTCTACGTATAAAGTTTAAAATTAATAATTGTGAGAAAAGCACAAAAGAGTTTAGAAACTAAATGATAAAAAAATAAATTTCTTATTGAAAATCACGTTTAATCGAATTGGGAAAACGCTTGCTAGTAGAAGAAAACTACATGACAAGTTGCGAAGAGTATTTGCAAAAGTACTAAAACAGCAGCAAAAGATAGAAGAAATACTCGAAAGTAGGTTCGAATGACCTAACCTAAGAGTTCACTGTATTTACGTGACTTGGAAAGCGGAAGAGAAGAGTGCATGTTTACTGTTACAATAGCAATACAAAAACGACAAAAAAAATTAATTAAAAACAATTATAAACATATATATAAATGAAACCTTCAAAAAACATGAACTACCTCAGGATCGGCGCTCATTTCAAGGTCTTAGGTCTGGGTCTTACTATGACGGCTGAATTTCCAACGGAATTTCGCTAAAAAATAACAATGATTTTACAGCATACAGTAATTAACTGTCTGACAACCTGGTAGTTCTGCCTGTGGAATGCCTGATAACTTTATGGCATTTATGGTTCGGCGTCATAAAATAATATAAAGCGATACGCGCCGTTATGCCGTGATAAACAGGCGTTCGGAACAATACAGTATGCAGTAATTCTCAGCCAAAGTTTATTAGTGAATAGATGTAATTAATGTATGGTATATTAATGAGTCGGGAATAGAAAGTGGCATGCAGTGAAGCGAGAGACTTGAACGCGCGGACGGTCAGGTGGCCAGCGTACAGCAAGCAATCCGGTTACCTGATCGGAGGCCAGTTTACACGGTACAACATCGCGTCCTTAATGACGTTACAAACTTTCTCACATTTAAAGTAGATCGTTTTAAATGGTTTTTAATGGAATTGAAAAATTAAGTAGCACCACTTTACGGGCGAAATGGCCACGGAAAAATAAAATACAAAACTTTAGTTGTGAATAGTGTTGACAGATAGCGCTACAAGCTACTTTTACTCATTTTATGAAGGAAATATTCAAGAAGAAAACTGAGATAACTTGTAGTTTAGGGGGTCACTGCGTCCTTTCTTCTATCATGTTAATATGCCTCTTTTTTCAGGAACTAATAAAGATATCTTCTGTTTTTCTTCTAAAAATATATGTCTTTTTACATATGTGGAAACTGTAAAATATGTTTGAAAATTTTAAAAAAATGTGATTTCTTTAAAAAAAACGTGTTTCAAATTTGAAAAAATCAGTATTTTATATTTTTTAAAATAAACTATAAATATTTTTATAATAATATTTGAGTTTTCAGTTATGTAGCTAAGTGTGATAAATAAACACAAAACATTTCGAGCAGCCCCCTCTGATAGTTCCTGAGATAACGGGGCATTTGTATTAAAAAATACAACTTTCGGGAAACGCCAAAAAACTTTTATTATATACAAAATAGACTTATTACCTTACATCTAACACAGTCCTGGCGCATAGGAAGGTTCTTTTCACGCTTCTTCTTCAAATTTATCCTCTAATTTTCTTTTTGGCTACAGCGTAATCAGATTTATCACTATTGAATTCACTATAACTGTCAAGGGCTTTATTACGTTTTGAGGAACTGGTAGCCTAGGTCTAGATTTACAACTTTAAGTTATGTTTATAACCCTACTCTAAGCTATTGTTTTGTCGTGTTATTCCCGTTTCTTTGAATATTTTGAAACAAAGCTTAAAAAACAAGTCCTGATTTAAAAAGCACTAAATGAACTATAGAAATGTGGTAAGCTAACACTACAAATAGTAATAATATTACAAAATACAAATTTTGTGCACTATAACAAGAGGTTTTATTGCAGGATTAGTTAAGAAAAAATACACGCCAGAGAGACAAAGTTTTTAGCTGAAAAATGAAGAACACGGTCTCATTCAAATGTAAATAAAATGGGTCTAAAATGTTTTAGTGTATAAGTGTTATACATCACTGTAAACAGAAAACAATAAGTTATTAAACAAGCCATAAAAAAATCGTCAAAAATACTTTTTGCAGTGAAAATATAAAAATGTTACATTTTATAAGTATTGAAAACGCTGAGTTATAAAAAAAACTAATGTAGTTACAAAAATAACGTATTATGTTTCTTAGTATTGTAATACTTGCTCTACAAGGAGTACGAAATGTGAACAAAACCCGTTTCCGAACAGTTGCAAATTATTTCAATCTGTTTCTTGTGTCTTGGCCGCATTCCGTCCCTCCCTCTTACTATCCAAAACCCTCCCCATTTCTTAATTGGTTCCGCACCCTCAAATCTGTCACTCAGTCAGAAACAACTGTTAAACTACCCTTCGTTAGTTCTCTCCGACTTCGGCTCATTTTTTTCTTCGGTTTTCCCTTCTCATTATTTAACGAAATACAGTGTACCCCATAAAAAAGTAGCCGGTTAATGATTCTGTACGGAAATATAGCACACAAGGACATTTCCTGATGTTATAACGTAGTCTAAGAGAAAATTAATGGTGTATAACATTACACGAACTTACATGTTGCTAAGAATGTCCCTGTCAACGTAGTCCTGACTTCACACACACACACACAGTGTTTTGTGTTTTTTGTGTGGGTCCTCGGGGTGAAAGCCTAGTACGCTATCCACTAGACCACCGAGGCGGCTATATATATATATATATATATATATATATGTGTGTGTGTGTGTGTGTGTGTATACAGGAAATAAATTTGAAAAAAAACCTTAGAAACCCTACAGATCAAAGTTAATTATTGAATAGAAAGATATTATTGAAGCGAAGTTTCTAATTTTATCTTTGTCGATAACAGTCATCATTAGAAGAAGTGTCCCGAACGGAAGAATGTAACGGAAATATGGAACGAACGAGCAAACAAATTCGTCTCTCTAATTCTTTCTTTCTTTTTCTTCCTCCTTTTTGATAACAGTACTCGCATATTATATGAACACGTTGTGTTGCATAGATTTCGGTATATTTCCTAGTTGAAGGACACGTGCACGTTGTAACCGTTTTATACATTCGACATTAATATACAAATTTATAATAATTGTTATTAATATTGTTAGTTTTTAACAACATATCCTGAAACTTATCATAGCCTATCAGCTGTTCAATGAAATCAGCTGATCGTTACGAATTCATATAAAAAAAACTGATCTTTTACTATAAGTACAGTAAATAATATCTAATATAGGTTGAGGTATTTATTTATTTAAACAAAACAAGATATTTGTAAACATATCTTCAAACTAACTATATATTCAGCAAAGGTATCATTAACAAAACCTTCGCTTCTGTCAGTAACTCCCGAGTTCCACACGTGTACATTTTATAATAATAATTATTTTAGTCTATTATTTACTTTTTAGCCATAAATTACTTAAAATTTGGAACACTAATTACATTTTCCATATTCATTTATATATATATATATATATATATATATATATATATATATATATATTTTTTTTTTTTTTTTTTTTTTTGCTTTTTCACAGTTTTAAACCTGTTAAACCGATTTTGAGAAACGATATGTATTCTAGTTTGTGAACAGGATTTTTGGGGAATCGAGAGAATTCGCACCCATGAAATGTAGAGGCGCAACCTTAGAGCATTCTGCAGTTATACTAATGGACAATTCATGATTCACCTTATCACATTACAAAATAAAAAATAGAGACACTCAGAACGAACGCCTATAATACGGTGGAATAGATAGAGGCTCGACACAGATAAATAATTAATGAATCGATACATCGATGTTTAGAAAGTGTCGGCGCAGGTTCTCGGATCGGATAATCCAGTGGTCAGACGCGCTGACATCGGGGACACGCTGTTTTGACAGCGACACGAGAACTAGTAACAAGGCTCCCTGGGCACCGCTCTCGTCTACATAAATCTGCATATATTTATTGCGCATAAAATAGGCCGGAGACTAGCATAAACCCGTAGCTTCGGTGTTATCTTGTAACACGGCAAGAATAAACTTAGCTATGTCTGGCAATGAATTCAAAGTGGATCCGGCTGGGATGTACTGAAACCGTTAATCCACGTAAACATTCCTGCTTTGTTTACCTTTGCTGAATGTGCTAACAAAGAAAATCATTTGTTACGATTATTTTTAATGATCGATATGTCCGTAAGTTTTCGATTTACCGTTTAGATACCAGATAAGCGTTACCGATTAGCCCGCGAATGAAAATACAGATTCTTTGAGTACAAGACCTACTTGCACCCTAATGAAAAAAGTAATTAATTTTATACATTTTTAGTATTGTTTTTACTCTTTTTTTTGTTTCAAACTTTGAACACGACCTGCTTACATCCAAGCAACGTTTAAATTCCTCGTTTAAAATAACGTTTACTTTCTCAGTGTGTGATGAAAGTATTTTAATCGTAAAAAAAATCGACTTTGGGTTTTCGATGTAGCCTATATTGGCAAATTGTTTCCAAAACTATGAGCAACAGAAGTGGTTCTTATATGAATGATTTCTCTCTTTATCTCTGTCTCTCTCTCTCTGTCTCTCTGTCTGTCTGTCTGTCTGTCTGTCTGTCTGTCTGTCTGTCTCTCTGTCTCTCTCTCTCTCTCTCTCTCTCTGTGTGTGTGTGTGTGTGTGTGTGTGTGTGTGTGTGTGTGTGTGTGTGTGTGTGTGTGTGTGTGTGTGTGTGAGAGAGAGAGAGAGAGAGAATAAACTATTTGTGTGTTAAGTACACAAATTTAGAATTAACAAAAACAATACACATAACCTCAATTGAAATGATATTGAAGCTACAGCTGTTTATAAATAGTCACTTCAAGTATGCATATAGAATAGTTATATATGCTGTGAGGTATGCGTTACGGAATCAAGCGTGTAGCAAAAGCAAATGTTTATATCCATGTTTTGTCAACCGCAACCATAAAAGTTTTCTCTTTAGTAATAACGTTTGTATATTTCCACAACTTCTTTATTTGAGTCTTGCCAACAAAGGTTTCACTAAGTTAGAGCATTGTCAATGCCACTAATGTTAAAACAGCTAGTACAACACATCTTGAAACAAAATATGTCGTATTAGCTGTTCTGACTTCAATCTGTTACGTAGCTTTGACAATGCGACAGCGAGTGAAACCTTGGTTGGCAAGACTGAAATAAAAAAGTTATGGGAATATAAAAACGTGTTATTTCATTATTTGCTTCACTACGGAACCGCCAATGAAAATTTCGTTTTAATTTTTTTAAAAGTTGATTTAGGCCTACGTTATACAAATTTATTTATGACTAAATTTTGAGAAATTATATAGGTTTCCCCTGAAAAGGTCTAATATGAAATTACAAACAGTATTACGTTTTGTTTGCGTACTTGTACACTACGTTCCATCAAAATCCGAATCGATTTTGAGAAAAATCATTTTTCATGTAAAAAATTGGGTTCTATTTTTTGAAAATTAAAGAAATGTTACATTTTGGCAAACGACTATAAGGAACGTGAAAAAGAATAGATCTTTCTAAATCTCAAATCAATTTTTCCACGATTACCACACTACATCAGTTTGAATAGTGATATAGTAAATAAAAACATCATTTCATTCTAAGACGAATGTTTTCGGAACAGCTAGTAGTTTTCATCTGTCATGCAAGTCGCCCACAAGACGTCACCTCTCCCACACAGCCTCTTGTAATAATCGCATATAAGCTATTTAAATTAATGTAACACTGGTTGCTTCCAGGTTACAGTCACATATTTAATGGCATCTCTTAATCGCTGTTCTAGATTTATAGCAGAACCATTTATTTTGCTTGTTCCAGTACACGCATCCGTTATTAGCATTCATTGGAGAATGAGCTATTGGAGCGGCCATCATGGTAAGATCGGAACCGTGAAATGAGCGCCAATCGCCCGCATTTCATTTTAAATCAATTAGACACGCATGGTGCTAATTGACTTGGGTTACACATGATGGAAGTACATAGTGTGTGTGTGTGTGTTGCAGTGCCAAAAAGGTGGACAAATCTTTTATAGACTATTTGGAATAGAGTACCGTCACTTTCCAGAATGTGGAATCAATTAATACAAAATCTATAGATTCTGTATTCATTGGTGGAATTCAAGTTAAGTTCAAGATATTGCTACCCACAAAAAAACGACCAGAAGCATTCCTTTTCTACAAACCAGCGCTAGGCATATTTTCACTAGGAGATGGACTAAGAGAGTCCGCCTATCAATCTACAGCGTTGAATCTCCTTTCTTGATCTTCAATCCTCCTCTTCATAACGACTGCGGCGAATCCTGCAAAGGCCCTCTAGTTGGCAGTCATTATTGTCTCAACTAGATTTGCCGGTGTAATTCTGCCTCGCAGATATGTTTACAGGTTCATCCTGTACTCGTCGAATTTCTGACAGCGGAAAAATACATGATCCGCATCATTTTCTACCTCTGGAAGACAGAAGGGACAAGTCAAGTCCGTTTCCAGGCGGAAACGAAATAGGTAAGCTCGGATCAACTGTGCTCAGTTAGAACTTACGTAGAAGTCCATCTATCCATGATCCCTGTTGCACCAATCCTGGATGTTGCTTATGAGTTGGTGTCCATCGTCCGTTTGTTGATTCGTCCCACCGTCGCTGCCAGATACTCAGGGTCCGATTTCGCTCCTTTTTAATTGCTTTTTTTTGTGTGTTTAACGTCCGACTATTGTTCACTCTTGGGCTAATGCAGACGATGGGATGATTTATAGCGTATGAAAATGCCAAGCCCTCGCCGGGAATCGAACCCCGGTCCTCTGGGTGACCTTTTTACTTGCAACTGCATTACTATACCGCTGCTCAGCAGCTTGCTTACGTCGGTACAGTCACGCTCTTTCATCGGCCATTAGCTCCATTGGGGGTTAGCCAGCTGCTACGCATGCAGCGTCGTAGGAAACTGTACGACAACCACATACGACACGCAGCCACGTACGGTAGTGCACCGCACTGACCTTGCACGCATACCTCGCAACCGTCATAGTCTGGCTCCAAATCCGTAAAGGAGCACTGAATTCATAACCCCGGTCAGGAGTCGGCGGTGTGCCTGTCTTGGGCCTCCTAGATTCGGTATGAGTCTGCACAGGGCTCCTGCCACGTTCGCCGCCTTTTCACTAGCTTCCTGGAGATGTTCTTTGAAACAGAGTCTTGCGTCAACCTCACTCCAATGTGTGTGTGTGTGTGTGTGTGTGTGTGTGTGTGTGTGTGTGTGTGTGCGCGCGCGCGCTTGCGCTCGTGTCGCAATTATTTATGTTTGCGTGTACAAAAACTTGATATGCACGTGCAGCCATTGGAAATGAAAGTATGTAGTCTGACAAACACAAACCTCTTGATACAGGTTCTCACAATCCGGACGAAGCTTTATGTCAATTTCATCGCGTGTTTTATTACCCCTGCCGTCCAATTACCCGGCAAGTAATGCGGTGCACTAGTTATATATGACGGCCGTATCCAAGCGGAATTATATATGCAGATTTACATCGCTGAATTATAGTTTATATAAAGTGCAACGGCCCAGTAAAATGTTACACTTAATATAGGCCGTAAATTCTTTACTGTTAGACAAGACCAGATAACCTGTTTAGGTGCAAGTGTTGGTTTACCCGTAATCGATTTTTGTCCAAATAAGAAAGTTCAAACCATATCGGGACACAACTGACGTGTGGAAGCGAATTTTCAAAAAAAGTAACAAATCACTATCCCGTCATTGTTTCTACCTTACATTTTAAATCTGCATAAATTAGCATATTAAATTTTAAAACACATTTTAAATTATTTATAAATATTTCATTACTGAAATTGTAAGAAAATCTGATTTTCTCAAAAACTGGTTGACGATCTTAATCGAACTTTACTGAAATGTAATTCAACAAGGGACTTTTTTCAATACACTTCACTAAAACACCAGGACTGCGATTCACGAAAGAACTGAAAAGACGCAAACATTTCTCAAAATCGGTTCATGAGATTATGATCACGCATGAAGCTTAATGACTCAGGTTAGTGTAGCACATTTACGGTTTCGAGAGTAAACTGAACAAACAAAAAAAAGTACAGCCTGTTCGGCGTCGTGATATTATTGAAAATGGCAATTTCAAGCAGAAACAATGACTATTAGTGCCCTACTTTGGATTTGGCAACTAAACAATTTAAGCAACTGGATTTAAATAACTAAATCTGTTATTCAAACCACAATTCGAATTATGCACATCAATACTCGTAATGCGTAAGTAAGGAATGCTTGTCATTTTTTAGCGAATTTCCATTGGAAAAATGACAGCCATTGTAGCGGCCATCATGTTAACACCCAAACCCGGGACCTTAAAGTGTGTGTGTACATGTAGCACGCTCACGTTCGTAATTTTAGTCCGATTTGATTTAAACTTGGCACAACAATCGATTACGGTAATAGCTTGGAAAAGACCGTTAACCAGCAAAATTCACGCAGTTTCAAAATGGCGGACATTAAAAATCATTAACAATACATAACTGTTTTAACTTACATTTTTTGGAAAATACAATATCAACATCGTAATCGGCATTAAAAACTGTATAAAGTAAACGTTTCGAATTTTCAAAATACGCTGAAATCAACTTTGACGTCGGTGAGGGTTCGTTTTCATATTTTCAGTTGTAATAAGAAAGTTTAAACTGCTGATACATGTAGAATTTAAATGCTGTTTACGATGGTTAAATCACGACTTTTGGAAATTCGCTTCTATCGCGTCAGCGAGACAGTTGCGTGCTTCGGTTATTTATTATTTAAAAATAGCAGAATTCAAATTGTTTACTTACTTCTTATCGCTCTCGATGAACCTATCGAATTCCACTGACATTTTACAGCACAGCGCTTTCCTGACAACAAAAACACACAAAATACACTCTTGGATCCAATATACGTGTTACGTTATTTGAAAACAGTTCATTTTAACATCGAAATGAAAATTTAAAATATAAAAAGGAAATATTAAACTAGAACGTGTTTTAAGTGGGGAGGGATGAGACATGCAGACGTGTCTTCGTAATACGTTTATTACAAAATTCAATATTTGAAGATAAAATCGGCGCAGGGGTCCGTCGAACCACTTTAGTTCCCAGCGTGACATAAACTTGTGCCTGTACAAACAAGCTTGTATTTTAAATTTTCTTACTTGTTTTATATAATGTGTACCATAATTATAATGGCGGTACAGAATGAAAAAAACAAGTTAGCAACCAGGTGAAAACAACGCATATTAACAGATACTATACAGTGTAACAGATTTGTGTGAAATGTGTTGTTCAAGCGTGTATTATTTACTTGCCCAATAAGGCGTTAAAAACGAAAGTCTTGTTGTTTTTACGTCAAAATATGTTTAGATTTTTTAATTTTGATTTTAACACTAATTTTCAATTTTCAATTTATTACAGTACTTACCGGTTGTGGGATGAAGAACAATTTGTGTTGATCATGTGACCATCTGAAACAAAAACAAAACATATTTAGTTTTAAAAATTCTATGATTAGCAGAACTGTACGTTTTGCTGCTGTATTTGATGTTGTGACTTGCAATGTCCGATTATCGGGCAGAGTATGGCCTATTTAACAGAAATAAAAAACTAAGTCATATCTAAGTTCAGAAACTCAGTTCAACATAGCTATTCGACCAGCCAAAGTGGTAAGATTGTAACCTCGGGATCATGAAATAAGCACCGATCTTTACATCTAGAACACGATTTTATTCAAATTTGACACAATAAAGTGATGGCTTGGATAAATTCGTTAACCAGCAAAATCTTTTCAACCGTTTCAAAATGGCGTTAATTCAAACTCTTTTAAAATTCGATAACTTTTTTTACAAATTTGAAGCACTAATTTATCCAGATGTTGACGCTGATTCCGATAATCAGAGTTCGTTTTCGTATGTTAGCAATTTTTTTTATTTTTTCGAAACTGTCTTTCATTAACTCAGCTAGAAGCCGCCTAGGTGGCCTAGTTGATAGCTTAGGTGGCCTAGTAGGGAGTGGCTTTCCCCCGAGGACCCGGGTTCGATTCCCGGCCAGGGCTTGCATTTTCATACGCTATAAATCATCCCATCGTCTGCATTAGCCCAAGTGTGCACAATAGTCGGACGTTAAACACAAAAAAAATAATAAATAAATAAAAACTCAGCTAGACAGTTGCATACCGCGATTTATTTGAAAGTTACAGGCTACCAAGGTCGGTCAGTGTTTTAAAAGTATTTTTCAAATTGGCTCATAACTCGTAACTTTTTTTAGCCTCTTATTTTTCTTCGGGTTTTCTCTATTCCGCGAAATTGAATTTCTAGGGGTGGGAGATAGGTCTGGGATGCTTGAGATTCACCAACTCAAAATAAATGATGTGCTTGTAAAAACACATGCATATCAGTACACATAGCTTACAGAAAACTTAGACAATGCAAAATGCGTTTGGAATTAGTAGACTTTAACTAATATATCCACTGAAAAAGAATTACATGAACTTTATACAACGCCCAATTAGTCCATTAATTAATGAAAAGCATCTGCAAATAACTTAATTGGCAATTAATTGCAGACGATCATCCAACCAATTGTCCCGTTATTGCTTGTTGTTATTGTCTGGTGTCACGAACTGTAAGCTAAAATAATGTAGCATATACTGTGCGATCTGTACGGCGATATATGCTGCAAATACACTTCGCACAAACTTTCTGGTTTCAATCTAAATGTTATAACGAAAGCGTAGTCCTTCTCAATCATCTCCAGTTTTCACACTTCTCACGGTTCCGTACATGGTACAGTATATTGGTCTTTATAAGCTAACTAGTAGTTCAAAGTATCTCGCAGTATATTCTTAATTAATTAACACAGTGCTCCACGATAACGTAACGTTTTCCGCCAATTTAACCGCGTAATATTTACGAAAAATGTTACTGGACCGACTTTATTAGCACTTTTAAGCTCTGTCAAAGTTACGATAGTTATGGCGTTCAGAAAACATTACAGAAAATAACCAGGAACTCTCTCTCAACTGTAAATCAGAACCTTCCATCTTCAAACGGAAGTAAATGGAAAACATTTTACACACGCGTCTTTCCGGCGTTACACAAGGTACCTTCGTACTAAATTTCAAAACAATTAGACAACGCGTTTCACCAAAACTGCGTACATTTGTCATCGTTAAATCAAAGACTGCCATCTTCAAATGGAAGTAAGTGGTAAAAAACGTGTGGGCTTTACACGAAACATATCCGTACAAAATTTCAAAACAATTGGACAACGTGTTTGACCAAAACTGCGTGCATTTGTCTTCGTTAAATCAAAGACTGCCGTCTTCAAATGGAAGTAAGTGGTAAAAAACGAGTGGGCTTTACACGAAACATATCCGTACAAAATTTCAAAACAATTGGACAACGTGTTTGACCAAAACTGCGTGCATTTGTCATCGTTAAATAAAAAACTGCCGTCTTCAAATGGAAGTAAGTGGTAAAAAACGTGTGGGCTTTACACGAAACGTACTCATACAAAATTTCAAAACAATTGGACAACGTGTTTGACCAAAACTGCGTGCATTTGTCTTCGTTAAATCAAAGACTGCCGTCTTCAAATGGAAGTAAGTGGTAAAAAACGTGTGGGCTTTACATGAAACGTACGCGTACAAAATTTCAAAACAATCGGTTATGTGAATGGGTAAAACTGCGTACACTCGCCATTGCAAATCACAGACCGCCATCTTGAAACAGAAGTAAATGGGGGAAAAGTGACACATACTTCATTTGGGCTTTATGCAATGTACCTTCTTATCAAATTAAAAAAAAATCGGTCTAAGTGTTTAGCACTGCGCATTATTGTAAATTAGAGACAACTATCTTTAAATGGAATTGAATGGAAAGTCTTACACATAAGTCGTTCAGGTTTTATACCAAGCTAGCTCAGTACCAAATTTCAAAACAATCGGTCAATCCGTTTGGCCAAAACTGCGTAACAAACACACAATCAAATACAGAACGGTCGAGTTGAAACAGAGACCTCGCTTCTCTCGGTCAATTAGGAAAGTAAACATACTTCATAACAACGGTGATTTAAGAGGGTGGAATTGGGATTTTTACCATATCTTGTAGGCCTAATACGGGTTACGATGAGAAAAAACGAAATAATCACACTTTCAACATTCGAGATGAAACACGAGACCTCGACTCGCTGTTCAACAACACATTTAAATAATTAAATTTTCAATATTGGTTGCTATGACAACAGATTCAGTAATTTCATTTAATTTTAATATTGGTTGTTACAGTAACAGATTAAATAATTATATTTTAATTTCGTTTGCTATGGTAACATAGTAAATTTTTACGTTGGTCTTGTTTGATTTATAGTTGTTCAATCGTGCTTTTACGTGTTAGCGCGATGAAAAAATCTGTTATAATTCTGCAAAACAGTCTTACGGCGAAGAGACAAAACGTGCAAACACATCCTGATTTATGCGCACAGGCTACCAACCCTAAAAACAATTGCCGCTACCGAAGAAACATTGCATTGTAATAAGCAAGATACGAAACGTTCTGTAATTCAAAACGTAAAACCAGAATAAAACAAGATTACCAACCTAATAAAAGTAAAAAACATTTATTTTCACTCCGTGTAGACGTTGCTTATGCAAATCCGGAAAGGTTTGGTAACTGCAGGCTCGGCAAACAGGTGATTCGAATGCAAATGTTATGCAAATCGGGCGGCGGTCGTACATGAAATGAGAGCTCCGTGGTCACGTGGCCGGAACTGACCGGAAGTAGATGCAGGTGCGCATGCGTAGTGCGCCGTAATTAAGGAAGAGTGCCGTGGGAAAGGAAGGCGAGTTGTTACGTCACGCAATCCGCGTGTCGGTGTAGAAATATTTAGTTTTTTTATTGGTTATAATCAAAGCCGTCTTTATGGGAGTGCTAGCGGTGCGGCCACACCAAGCTTTGCGCTACAGTTTTTTTTAATACAGTTTTGTTTGGAGTTAGTAAACAAAATATATTTAAAAGCGAAATGCTCAGCTCATCAAACGGCTCAAAACAAACGCACCAACAGAATATCTGAACAAGTGTTCATAAAAACAACTGTTATGAATGTGTTTACGTGTCAATATATGCGCGAAAACTGCGGTTCGAAAACTCTTGCGTTCTTATCAACAAAACGCAGCGCCAAGCAGTTGCCGTGTCCGACAGGCGGCACTTCCCTCACTGACCTGGAGAGAGAAAAAGAAATTACAAAGGTGTTTCGTCTGTGTAAATATAGACAAGACCAAAAACAGGAGGAACATGAGACTTTGTTGCATATATTTCCTCGTTTTGAAGGGCACCATTCAAAATCAAAATTTGAATCTGTCAATGTTTACGTTTATTCGTTTTTTCTTATTATTATAATTATTTCATTATTAAGAATAATAAACATAAATATGTACTTTCATTTCGAAACTCTGTAGAATTTCTTTTACTCCTTTTGACTACTTGTCATGTGTATTCATATGGACACTGCCATATTCAGAAGTCTTTGAACAGCGGTAGTGTACTCCTTAGAGCAGCGGTCGGCAAACTTTAGAGCTTCAAGAACCATTAAATGTACAATTTTTATTTGGTGGACCACCATTTACATGGGTTTAGAAAAAAATAGGTTCTAATGTATTTATAGAATAATAATCAGAAACTTTTATTTCATTAATACAAAACGTACATATTAAAAGTAAAAAAGTTATACTGTAATTTTAAAAAAACGAGATTACTCATGCATTACATTACAATAAATAATCATCTTGTTTTATCTGCGGACCACCAAAAAATTTTCACGGCCACTGATGGTCCGTGGATTACCATTTGGCGATTGCTGCCTTAAAGGGTACTTACCGAAACCAATATACTTTATGTTTCACACTAAAGTATCACACTTGATTTTGTATTTTCCTTGACACTATACAGTATTAAATACCTGTACTTACGTGTTTATCACTATTCAGTAACGTTGTTTATTTTTAAGTAGAATAATCATACTTTTGTAATTACATAGGATTTTTCAGTAACAATATTCCTTCTTTAGAAGAAAAAACATACAGGTGTATACAACCAGTTACAGTTGTTCCCGCAATAAATATTATTTTAACTAGTAAAAGTACAAATTATTTTTTCCAACTTGTAGTGAGGGGATGTTGCTTTTTGTGTAGTATAAGCGATTCATTGTATTTATTGGAACAGGAAATCCTCATAAAAAGTATTTTTACATCAGGCCAGGACTGCTCCGGTTATTACTGTGCTTCTTCTACAGTTTAATAAACCTTTTGATTGACTTTTTTTTGGTATTTTAAGGAGAAAAGAACACTGAGGGTATTAACGCCTCCCTAAATGCAAGTGTGAGTGTAAAGTGTTAAAATCGTAAGTATATTTTTTATTTATTTTTTTTTGTTTTGAGTTTAACGTCCGACTTGGGCTAATGCAGACGATGGGGATGATTTATAGCGTATGAAAATGCCAAGCCCTCGCCGGGAATCGAACCCGGGTCCTCGGGGTGAAAGCCTAGTACGCTATCCACTAGACCACCGAGGCGGCTAATCGTAAGTGTAGTGCTGTAAATGTAAGTGTGTGTTAGACTCGGGTAAAGAGAGAAATACAAAATTCTCTCAAAAGGTGCAGCTAGTCTGCACCCCCTGCGGGGGTGATTATTAACAACGATCAAGGTACAGACAGTATATACTAGGGATATTATTTTATCCTGCAACGTTAAATGATCAGTATTTAGGCCCGGTGGCCACCAAATGTGGATTTTTGCTTAACGTCCGACTATTGTGCACACTTGGGCTAATGCAGACGATGGGATGATTTACAGCGTATGCAAATGCCAAGCCCTGGCCGGTAATCGAACCCGGGTCCTCCGGGTGAAAGCCCAGTACGCTATGAACTAGGCCACCGAGGCGGCACCACCACCTGTGTTTGTTATTCGAAATGCTTGTCCCGGCTTGTACGACGGGCTGTCAGTAGGGCTACATAACCTATAAGTTTAATGACTTCCAAGTAAATATTGAAATAGTTCTAAGCACGTTATGCAAAAAGTGGCACCAAATGTGGAGCGGAGCGGACTTAACCTTTCGTTTTTAATGTAAGTGCAGTCACTGAGCTGAGCGGAGTCAAGCGGCGTCGTATGGTTTTATCCCGCATAGTTTCGACTCTGTCTAGTCGGTTTTGATGCTGACTCAGCTTCCCTCACCACACTGACCACGCCTCCAAACTTATACCTTCTCGTTACCTAGGTTACGGTTTTAAACATAGTTTCCTAGGATCTCGTTACGGTAGGCCTAAATATTTAGATTTAAAAGACACAAAGACGTTGTTTAAACCGATTGTACCACTCTTTTCCAATAAAAGGACGCCTAAAATCTTACAGATTTTATAAATCTATTCAAAAATTAAGGGAACAGTTAAAGGCATTCGCTGAGAACTAGTTTTAAGTCTTTAGATGAATTAGTGGAAAATGGATGACAAAATCTACGTACGTTGCCATTTTCACTAACATATTTCATTTTTCAGAAATCCTAAAACACTGTTATTACGACGCAACGTTCCCGTATAAAGTTCGAACACAGTCTAGGTTGTACAGGGTGGGGCAGTCAAACCGCACGATTCTAAGTATTAAAAAAACACACACAGAAACAGTTTTTTAGTCATATATTGCAACAAATCTTAAGAACATAAATGGAAATTTTAATTCAAACAGAAAAAATGTGTATTTTTTGAGTATGACTCCAGTAAGGTGGTGACCTCCATTTTGAACACAATGTCTAAGTCTCATACTGAAATTCTCACCGACACGTCTTAGCATTGCCGATGTTATCGCACGAACTTCTTATTCAATCCGAACTTTCAAATCCTGTACCGTTGTTGGACGATTCTCAAAAACCTTCGACTTGAGATGTCCCCATAGAAAGTAATCGCAAGAGCTCAGATCGGGCGATCGTGGGGGCCATTGAATATCTCCATTCCCACTGATCAAGCGGTTCGGAAAAATGTTTCTCAGAAGGTCCAGTGACGCCCTGGCTGTATGACTGGTTGCTCCATCTTGTTGGAAATAAGTGTTTTCATTCACAGGAAATCGTCGAAGTTCTGGAATGAGAAAGCGATGCTAAGACGTGTCGGTGAGAATTTCAGTATGACATTGTGTTCAAAATGGTGGTCACCACCTTACTGGAGTCATACTCAAAAAATAAACATTTTTTTCTGTTTGAATTAAAATTTCCATTTATGTTCTTAAGATTTGTTGCAATATATGACTAAAAAACTGTTTCTGTGTTTTTTTTTAATACTTAGAATCGTGCGGTTTGACTGCCCCACCCTGTACCAAAGACGTAGCCGAACTGTATTTGCCACTGTGAGGTCAACGGAACTGTGCCATTATTTGCTAAATTATCGAAAAGACTCGATTAATGTCAGCGTATATGTTAAAGAATGACGGCTTGATAAACAGCCCGTGCGTTTAATGGCTACGGCGCATGCGCTAAAAAGCGAACATAAAGCGTAGTAATTAAAATATTAATCAAATCAAGCAGCATGCGGTCGCTATGTTCCGCTCCGTGCCTTGACTTGTTTGTATTGGGTTTAATTAAAGGCATCAGATAAATTTCAAATGGAAACGTTTCAAGGCTTTAAATTCCGGATTACGTGTTTATTATTAATTTTTAGTTGAAGTGAAAATATTGTTATACAGGGTGGGAGAAGAGTACGTAAGTTAATTTGATATGGTTGTATGAAAAAACAATCCAAGTAAAGTATTTCGATAACAAAAATGGAGTCGGTGATGGCATTGAATATAAACGGACTAGGACAGCCACCATTACAAAAAGCGTGATCGATATCATAGGGTAAAATTCAAGTAATTGGGCTATCTGGCACTACGAACGCTGCAAGGACAGGGCTGTAGACGTTTTCGAAAATAGACAGTACAATTACCTAATTAACAGTATTTGAACTTTCTGTCACAAGATGCCACCAGCAGCAAGCACTCACATCTCTCCTGAGGGTTATCATTCTAGTAAGTTTATATTCAATAGTGTCAGAAAAACTATTCTGGTAGTTGAGTATCCCCCTTAAGGCAGCAGATCCCAAATTCATGTAAGCGACGGACCGGTCGGAAAAGCTGAGGATTTAAAAACTCTTTAAAAATGTAAGTGCATCGAAGTATAAATTCGGGTGTGAAAAAACATTCCATAATTCTTTTCAAAGAATGACTTCCTAACTGAAATCGAACTTCAGCTATCACAAAATATAAAAAATACTTTATTAAGAGGAATTGAAATATCGCCTAGATACTATTGAACACATCAGTGACAAAGGGATTTTCAAATTATTTTAATGAGATTCTTGATTTTTTTTCCAAAAAGCAACAAAATTGTCAATAATCAGGAAAAATATTAGTTTTTTTTTAACTGATTGCTCTTTAAAAATTGATTTAAAAAATAAGGCTGTCAACTTCTGGAGAGATAAATATCTAAGATACTGTAATAAATTAACAAAATCCCTACCGTCATTTATAAACACAGAACTTGAGCAATCCTTTTAATTGTACGTCTTCGTTAAGAACAAATCTAACAAAATGGATACATCTGAGATTGTATCTTTCAACAATTCAATAATTTTAAATGTAACTTTATAATGAATCAAGCACAAAGATCTGATGTGTATAGACGATAGTGTGATTTTCTCAATAATCACAATCATATTTCAAATTTGTATTATAAAAATGCAAGTAACAAAGTGTTACAAATTATTTTTAACAAGTTACGTCAACGTTAAGTGGATTACAGATCACTGTTGATTTTAAATACTAGAACTGCTTAACGCGACCTTATTTTCTAAAATATATGAAGGAACCGAGTAGTTTAAAGATGAAGTATTTAACCCTATTTACGAGATACGCGGGTGAAAAAAGGTTGAGAAGCACTGTCGTTAAAGGACGTGTACAACTGGACATTGTTGTTAACTGGACATCCAGCAACAAAATGGTTAACGGACCACAATAACGGTTCACACACAAATAGGGGATGTATAACAATGACCATAAGCTAAAGATACACCGTTAATGTTTCGGTCCTCCTAACTAATTTCTAGTGTGCCGTGACGCATACGCGGGCGCGTGCGATTCCGTGACTCACGAGTAACTATTTAGACTATTCAGGGCACATGTACAACAGACCGGTCTGCACCCGTATAAGGATTTATAGGTCCACTGGCTTTGTACCTAATTAACTGGCTTCCGGAATAATCAACATAACGAGTAATTACGTGCGATTGTGTGGAAAACGAGAACACAGTCGTCAAACCCGTGTGTCTTGTACTGAAACAAGTGTTTGTCTTTTGATAAGAAAAGTGGAGATACAGCAATTAAAAGACAAGGAAACAAAATATATTGCAAAAACTTGAACAGGATTCAGAAAAATAAAAGTAAAAAATTGTTTTCGAAAAATCTTAAAATTGCCAAAAGAAGATAAACGAAGAAAAATGCGTTAAAACATACTGTACAACAAACTGGGTGATTAAGAAATCATGCTAATAGTACCGCATGCTAACAGTGCAAAATATCTTAGTATGACTCTTGACACCAAGCTACGCTGGATGGAAAACGTTAAGAAAAAACGCGAACTGGGCATTCAATTGAAGAAAATGCATTGGATGATTAGGTCAGACTTGTCAATTGTCTAACAAACTGTTGCTACACAAGCAAGTGCTAAAACCTGTATAGTTATTTGTATAAAGCTTTTGGGTAGCACCCAGATGTCTAATACTTAAATTATTCAGGCATACCAAAATAAAGTATCAAAAGCTATAGTAAAAGCTCCTTGGTACGTCAGTCAATAATACGATACCATTAACAAGGATTTGAAAACTGATCCAGTAGAAGTCGAAATGAGTTTGGACTCAATCAACACCAAAATTTTGAAGTGTTTCAGCTACTTGACAAAGCAGAGCTAGTGAGACAAACCTTTGAGTTGGTTCATAGTGATGCACTCTAGACGTGGTGTTTTGTGGATCAAAGGTATTAACATTGGGCAATAACCTTACAAATTGTTATAATTATTTATTACATAACAAACTGCTGGCCAGAAAATAAATCTAATGTAATACTTGAAAAACTGTGTTGTTAAAAAAATACTGGAGCAGACAGAAAAACAAATATTGTGAGAATGGACAAGATAAGAGAATACGAATCGATCGATAACAAAAATCAAAATCTATTACTGGATTTGCAATCCACGTAAATGGATTATCACTGTTTAATGTTTTAACACAAGCGATACAATTTCTGAGTTCACACGCAATTTTTTCCCGCATAACAAATAAATTACAACAGCGGTAATTCATGTTTCCCTTAAATGCGCTTTTTTTAGCATAGTAATGTTAAATACAGTGTCTTTTAGTGCTTTCAGTAAATAAAGAAAAAAAGAATCTTTAACATGAATCGTTTTCAAGTCATTTCTATAACTCGACCGTCCGACATCTGGTTTGTGTTTGTTACGCAGTTTTGGTAAGGCGCATTGACCCAATGCTTTAAAATTTGGTACAGAGGCACCTTGTATCCGGGGACCTACGGACAAGACTTTTCCATATTTACTTGTGTTTTACGATGGGCACCTCTGACTAATAGGCTTTCACCCCGAGGACCCGGGTTCGATTCCCGGCCAGGGCCTGGCATTTTCATACGCTATAAATCATCCCATCGTCTGCATTAGCCCAAGTGTGCACGACAGTCGGACGTTAAACATAAAAAAAATCTGACTTAACGACAATTTTAATCAAACGCACTGACCGACTGTTTTGAAATTTGGTACAAAGGTACCAAGTATAAAACCCGAAAAACGTATGTGTAAGATATTTTTCCATTCACTTCCGTTTCAAGATGGCGGGCTCTGATTGATACAACGTTAAGAGTGTCGTTGTTGATTATTTCCTGTAATACTGGCTGAAAGGCGAAACCTATTATATTTTTGACAGCTTCATGGGAAAAAGAGCATAAGATTTTCAATAAAGTTGGTCCAGCAACATTTTTTTGTAAATATTACGGTTACTGGTTAAACTGAAGGGAAACGTACGAGCGCTGTCGCGGAGCGCTCTGTACACTGCCAGGTCTACTGTTCTTTGCACTACTATGTACTGTTATTTATATATCGAGCTTTCGACTCGTTCAACCGTGGAGGAAAGCAATGAGGAAGTTAGAAATCCTAAAAAAATTGAACTTATGCCTAATACAGGAGATGTAGAAATGTTACATCAAGTGGAACGTAATGGAGTATTAGCTGAACTTCTGTTGAGAACTATTTAGACCACAAATACACGGATTATAACAAACATTTAACACTACTTCACATCTGCAAAAACAGCCGATTAATGGATGCAACTGAATAATTTTAAATACATAAAGAATTCGAATACAATCCAAGCAACGTGTTAAATGATCAGGCCAACGATCTGTACGATACCATTCTTAGTTTACTTTCAGTGTCTGGCAGACCACGCGATGGTGCGCATCTCACACGCGCAATTTTAAAACACCCGCATAATTAAATGTGTTTGATTTTTTGTGTTAACTGTGTACTTAGTGTATTTTAGTATCATTTATAACAACATCTACTGGGGGGAAAATAAGAGAAACCTGAAGATCGGGTTACGATTCCAAAATGCGTCGTGAAAGGATCTCGACACGACAACTCACATGACGGATTAATAAACAGGTGGTATTTTTTTATTTACTTCTTATTTAGTTAAATATACGCTGTTGTATATGTACGAGACGTGAAAAACAACCAAAACCATCACAAAGAAGCTGTAAACTTTTTTAAATACGTGACTTCGTAATAATATCACGGTGGCTAAGAATCATATCTAAATAACTATATAGCTTATGGAGTATCTATATACGAAAGTAGCTGGATCGGCTAAGCTTTTAAAAAGCTAAAATTTGCATTAGAACTCAAATTCTACAAATTTAGAAAATTATTCTCAATTTTACGTAATACTTTTTACGGTTTAGAGTTGTTCAATAGAAATGAAAATTAAATTTTTCTGTACTTATACACCTAAGTTTGGATTATAGAGCGCAGCACTAGCAGTGTTGCCATTCATGTGTAGCAGTAATCAAATCTCGTTCATACAGCGCCAAATCTGACAACAGCGCATCCGCCTGATTTCATCACCTCGAGTATAGGTTATCAAGACGCAGTTGTTAAAAAACGCAGTACGTACAACAATCTTAAAAATATTATCCAATACAATAATTACTAACAGAAGCTAGTTCTAGGTTAGGTTAGACATGTGATACTAATTTCCCCTCACTAATAACATTAGAAAGCCGTGTATGACGTCACGGAATTAGTCCCTTGTGGACAGAAGCAATGCCAGTGAATGTACAAGGAAAGGCTTGTAGGCTATTTATCGGCACGATTTTAATATTTATTATAAGGTAGCTTGTAAAACGTGACTCGTACAAGCGTGGTCAGTTATGGTTTACTGATGCCGGATTAATTTTACCGCGTAATTACCAGTTGTGAATGATTGAATGTAACATTATTCTTAATGGCGATTCTATTGGGAGCAAGGTTAGTGCGCATGCGTTGAATAAGGGGGCGTGGCTACGAACAATAGTTATATTGTTGGGTAGTTCTGATAAGTAGGTTTGAAAGGCATTACGAGTTGGCCGTAATAAAATTGTATTAGTTATAAAAGTACAGTATAATTTTCTGAATTATCACGTTATTTTTTTATTCAAGTTTTTATCACGTTCGGGCTAATACGTCTTTTTCTGAAACGCGTCTATATTTCTTTTCTTTTCTCCTAAATACTGTAATGGAGGTTTGTGACGACTAAAATATTCATATTGGCTTAGCCAAGTAAGGCGCAATTTGAAAATTATAGTTTTTCAGATATTCAAGTTTAGCGTACATGACGACGTCTTCAGGCATATCTAAAGTGAATATACCCAATTAAATTTTTTTTTACTGTTATAAAGATTTTTTTTAAAATGTCAAGAGAAAAAAGCGAAATCAAGTTTATGAAAATAACTTGGTTCAATAATGCATTATTAATTTATTTGTGGATCATTCTGCAAAATTAATGACCTAAAAAAGTGTTTGTTGGATTTTAACAATTTTGATAAATTACAGAAAGCCTATAATTTCTAGTGATCTGAAGACGATAAGAGATACTTACAACGAGTGTACAAATACGATTTGAAAACTGCCTACTAAGAACACCAGTGGGATAGAGAAAAAATGTGCGAGTGAGAGGTCGAGTCTCCACACTCTGACCGTAACTTCCTCCTTTTCCTTCACTATCGCTGAGCAGCAACAGTCTGTAGATTCAGATTGGCAGACTCTGTGTCACTGGACTGTTGGAAGAAGCTGGAGGGGAATTCTACAAGCGCGAGACATTCTCGTGCAGGCCATTTTTTAAGTGGCCGGACTATAGAATGTACAAGTTAAATTTTAGATTGAAATATACATATTCCTAACTTTTCGATATATTTTTGAGTTTTTCCAGTTTCGTTGCATTTTCCGCACTCTTTCCTGTTCATGAACATCATGAATTTAAAAAAAAATGATCGCAAATAAACAATTTTTAAAAATAAAAAATTAATTGACAGTCGTAGTTTGGTCTTTAAAATAAAATTAACCATCCTTTTCATTTTACCGTCTAAATATTAAGTCGTAAATATATTTAAAATTTAATTTATTTTATGATCATCTATAATTTTTAACCTTCAAAGTGTACGTCTATATGTTTGTTCGTTGTTCTTGTAAATGTGTTTGTTTTTCGACCGCAGTTTAAGTCAAGTAATTTTATATAAGTAGTTATGAAAGTTCCTAAGACGGGATTTCAGATTCCAGTTAAAATTCTAATTTTCAAAATACCCACTTCCAAAGGTATAAAGCGCGCGGGGCAGGTTATAAATACCATGATTAACTTTAAATAAATACAAGAGCAGATGTTATAAATATTTAAAGATAACCTATTAAAATAAATCCTTATTTAAAATTTAAATTTCACTCACTTGTTTTCTGCAGAAATTCTTCGTCGTTTGCATCCGTAAAGAACCAAGTCTGCAACAGTAAGGGAAATAACTAAAGTATTTTACATTACAATAGCAGCTACATTAACATAACAAGTCAATCTGGAGGGAAATTTATTTCTGCACGTGGAACTGTTGGCAGGCCTGGATCTGGAATAAGTAGTTGTGTGTATGTGTGTAACTTCAAGGATGGACTGTTTTTAGTGTACAGTGGTAGTGATCGGTATTGATGAGATCGGTAGCGAGAGGAATTAGTTCCTTAATGGCTTACTTACCTAACCTTTCTTCACGATTGAAAATATTTCTGCTCTTTTCAAGCTGACAACAACGTTTTTTAGCTTTAAAATTTCTTTTACCGGACCAAAATGCAAATTTCACCTATATTTGTTACTTAGTTTAGACTCTAACGATGAGCACAAGCACATCGACACACAGACATGCAAAACTGCTTTTTTTAATTCAAAGGACTTGAAATATTGGGACCTGCTTTATTCGTCCAAATCTTATGACTGGTTTCTTCACGATTAGGCTACCATCACAATAAAAACAGCCACAGTTTTAATCAACAAAAAACCAAATATAAACGGACTGGAAGCGTGCTCGATATCAGCGGCTAAAGTCCAAGTAATTGGACTATCTGCCGCTATGAACGCTGCAAAAGCTGCTAGACGTTTGAGAAAATAGACAGTACTATTTAATAGTAGTTGAACACTGCCGCAAGATGCCACTAGCAACGAGGCCATATTTCGCATTAGGGTTATCATTCTAGTACGTTTGTATTCAATGTCAAAAAACATCTGAAACTGAATGCCTCTAAATGCAGCACATGATTTTTGTTGTTAGCGTTATAACCTTGCAAGTTACTGGGCATGAATTAAACATAGAAGATACACAAAAAAAATGTATAAATAAAATTTTGGTCATAAGCATAAACACATACAAAATGCTTTTACTCGAAAATCACAGTAAAGAACTAGAATTAATAAATTTAAACATATAGAATGACAGAAATATACGAAGCCTAATTTACTGAAATCAGCGTATTAAGTATGTTTAGCCTATACATTCCTTATACGTATACGTAGACTAGCTGCACCTATTGAGAGGATTTAGACGTCCCTCGCGGTACCTGAGTCTAACACACACTTACACTTACAACATTACACTTACGACTTTAACACTTTACACTCACACATTTAGGGAGGTGATAATAGCCTCAGTGTGCTTTTCGCCTTAAAATAACAAAAAAAGGACGTATACGAAATACTTTTACACAAACATTACGATTACGGAACTAGCATTACAAAATTTAAACACAGGCCTATAGGGAATGTCAGAATTCTAAGAGGTCTAATTTTCTGAAATCAATGTAATAAATATGTACAATGAATATGTCTATGAATTATGTACATAGTAAATAAGTACACAAATTTCTTACACATACGAAATGCATTTACAAAAAAAATACGGTTAAGAAATTAGCATTACAAAATTTAAACATATATCGAATGGAAGAATTCTATGAGGCCTAATATACTGGCCTGTTATAAATATGTACAATAAAAAATGAGTCATCACTAAATCGCTAAAATACATTCTGGTTGTTCCCGAAAAAAGGAATTAAAATGGTTGTACTTTGGAGCAAAAACTTTTGGCTTTTCAATTCACACAAGAATTACTGAAGGTATGAAAAAACCGCTTAAAATCTCTGGAAAATTGTCGTACACTGTAAACTACAAATGAGAATTTTTGTAAAATTTAAATAACGTATTCTGCTAAAAAAAAGTGGCGTTAACTTGTGCATTCATTTTCTGAAAGCTCTTTTTAACTTACGAGAAAAAGTATATCGTTCTTCTTTAGTACTTTTGTTTCGATTACTTAAAAATAATTGAAGATTACTTTTTAGCAATAAAATTAAACAGCGTTTTACGGATGTTTACAGCTCTTTTGCTTTGTTCACACTGAATTTACTTGACCCGCAAAAGTATAATGTGATCTTCAAACATCAAATTTAAAATTTTATCTTGAAAATAATAAACTGTAACTGTTATAGGTTTACTCTATAACGGTCTACAATCGGTTCATGTATGAAACAAAATTTGCAAGTCGTATAAAATATCGATTTGCAGTTACAGAGAGAACCGTGTAAAAGGAACGTCAAGAGGAAGTCTCAAGAGGGTATTTTTTGTCAACTCGGTTACAGTTCTTGACGAACTGTTGCCATGAAACAGGAGTCGTAGAGGCAAGAGGGGAGAGGGTGTAAGGTTAGGATAAGGGTTGTGGCATGGTGGTCGGTGGTCGCCCCTTGCCCGCCGCCGGGATTGTTAACGTACACAAAGACAGGCGGTCGGTCGTTTTAACTTTGTATGCAACGTTCTAACTTTAAACAGCTTGTTAGTAGAATTTAGACGTACTACTTGCACATGGATTTTGTAAAATTTAAATATTTTCAACTTTATTAATATACGAGTGTGATAAAAATTGATTATCAGCTTTTAAGAGTTCAAAAATGTGGTTTGATACACGCCTTTGCATACGTATTCTGCCTAAAATAGCCGGTCGAAATATTTTAATTTTGTGAAAACATTTTTTAAAACTAGTTTTCAAAATCGGTTTAACGATTTTTGTTAAATTCTGAAACATAGTTACAAAAACATATGTATAAATATCTCCATAAAATATTCGTTTCGGGATTTATCGATAGAAAATCGGTCAACGGTTTTTTTCAAACATATGATATATTAGAAAATTCACAACTCAGTCAGTGTATCATAGAAAATAATTAACGCCATTATACTACATACCCGACCCATGTAGAACTAAATAGTTTAGAGATTGTACAATAAAATATATTTTGTGAAAAACTGAAGGAATAAAACCAAAGAAAAAAAACAAATAGAAATAAATCTTTACAAGTAACTTATGACTTAACAGTAAAGCCATCGTACTCAATGGCCATCAATGTAAAACTGAATCCCGAAACCATGAAATGTGCACCGATCCCGATATTTAGAACGTTTTGAGATGTAGTTACATTGTATATATGTATCTGCTAGTAGCCAAAAGTTCGTTATTTATTAGATTAAATTAAATTAGATTAAATTACGAATTAGATTAAACTGAGAACAGATTTGATTTTAGCAACAGCTTGAACAAGTTCGTTATCCAGAAAAATCGATTTAACCTGTTTAAAACAGTGGCCATAAAACAACTAAAAAAATTATCCCCTCAGTCAAACAATGGTTATTCCTTTGTGAGTGTAATTTTATTAGTTAATTTAAACTTTATCACGCCCCTTTTTATCAGTTCAATTTAATTAACATTAGATAGCATAATTTTTTAAAATCTCATGGGTTTTAACCACTAACGGGATAAACCCCCTCCAAATAAGTTTTCATTCAAATTATAAAGAACATAAAAATGTGCGTTATCAACAAGGTCCTTCTACAGGCAGTTTCTTCTTGACTCCGGTGGTGTGGTTTACCTAGTTATCAGCAGACAGATGTAAATGCATACCGATGACATACACAAGCGCACTTGACTACCGTAGTAACGGCCTGTCAATAGAGAATGCTCTCTGTATATTTACAACCCAATTATTTTGATTAAGTTGGGTGATGTCGCTTCCAGTTTTAGGTTAGGTCTGGCAACAGGTGAAAGTGTAGAATCTATTGACGAGGTATCCCGAGTTCTCTATTGAGAAGATTCTTTGTTAAACGAGATTTCAGTTTCAATTTAATCCAATCGGCATTTGTCTGTCTGTTTGTCTCTTGAGTGTTGTGTACGAGATTTACTCTAAGCACATTGCCAGATTGTCTTCTAATTAGGCAGATTTGTTTGTTGTGAGTATAGACTAAACACACTACTAGTTAAAAACCAGACCTCGCAGTAGCCTGTAGAGGTGAGCGTTTCTGCTATTTTTACAAAACGTCAACAAACTGTTTGTTGAAGAAAAAAAGCTGCTTTTATAAAACAGTTGGGAAAAAAACAGGTTTAAAAAACTGAAACTCAAAGTTGTATTAGCAGCTAAAACATAAAGCACATACATATATAGTTTTCTAAGACTACTTTTTCATTCCCACTGCAACAAGCAACTTTGAAATAAAGGAAAAAAGCATAAAAAGCAGGTACAAGAAAAGCAGTTAGCAGGAAAACAGTTTTAGCGCTTGCGGCAACGTTCGAATAGAACGTAGGTGTGGTAGTGCGGAAAGCCGTTCCTTGTTTAACAAATCATAAACCAGTCCAAATACAATTGCTTGTTTCAGTTTGAAAAATTCAGTTTGTTTGTCGTTTATAGAAAAGCAGTTTTTTTAACAGTTTGGTGTTTTCTGCCCCACCACTACTAGCCTGTAGTCTTAATACAGGACGCTCCACGACAGCGCTCATAACCTTTTTTCGACAATTTAACCTGTGACCGTAATATTTACGAAAAATGTTGACCAACTAAGCCTACATTGGAAATATTATGTTCTTTCTCCATGAAGGGACCAAAATTATGATAGGTCTTGCCATTCAGCTAGTATTACTGCAAACACACTCATCGTTAAATCAGAGCCCGCCATTATGAAACGGAAGTGAATGGAAAAACCATAAACATACTCGTTCTGGTTTTATACAAGGTACCTTCGAATCAAATTACAAAACAATCGGTCAATGCGTTTGGTCAAAACTGCGTAACAAACAATTGCCGATCGGTCCCGAACTAAACCAGTCCGAAAATCTGAATTTAATGGGTATGAAAGTAAGCGAGGTACTAAACGAGTGCAAAGTCTGGCATTTGAAAACAAAATTCATTTTTATTACTTTTTTTTTAACGTCCGACTATTGTGCACACTTGGGCTAATGCAGACGATGGGATGATTTATAGCGTATGAAAATGCCAAGCCCTGGCCGGGAATCGAACCCGGGTCCTCGGGGCTATCAACTAGGCCACCGAGGCGGCTGAATACAAAATTCAATTTATGTGTACAAATATAATTTAAAAACGAAGTCTTCACAAATTATTGACCGAGGTCTCTGTTTCAACTCGACCATTCGGCAATTGTTTGCGTTTGTTACGCAGTTTTGGCCAAACGCATTGACCAATTGTTTTGAAATTTGGTAAGAAGATATCTTATATCAAACCTGAACGATATATGTGTAATATTTTTTCATTTACTTCAGTTTAAAGATGGCGGCCTCTTATTTTAACAATGGCAAGTTTAATTGCTGGCTATTTTACATAAATGGCTCGTTCTATCACAATTATAACAGCTTGGTACAGTAACATTTTTCGTAAATATTACGGTTACCGGTAGTGATGGGCTAGTGGACTAATAAACTAGTCGTTTATTCGACTAAAGCCTGAAGTAGTCGACTAGTCAACTATTTCTAATCATAATGCGATCAGAAGATGAAGGACAAGAAGACAACTCAGCTGATGCATTAAGGTCTTATTTTTTTGTGTTCTAAAAACTGTTATAACAAAAAAAAGTAGGGTGTCTACTTTTTAAATGTCACTGCATATTAATAATATTATTTAAACATTTCAAACACTTCTTACATAATTTACATAAAATTTTATCGTTTTCTCTTCTATCAAAATATTCCCAAAATATTTATCTTTTTGGAGACATTTTAATACTATTAGATTAAAATAAATACATTAACTTAAATTTTAAAAAATACTACACCACGACCACTAAAATAACAACAGTAACTTATTTACACTATTTATTTACAACACTCTATTTAACACACTATTTATTTATATACACTCTGAAATCCTGAAATCATACCATTATATTACAAGAAAACTAAAGATCTTAATCTCTTAATAAAATCATCACTCAATCAAAAACTGAAGAATACTGAATAATTGAATAATACGTCAGCTGGACTTACTTTAATATCAATTCCAGGAATTGTGCACACATTTCCGTGTGTTCCAGGAGAAGTGAACACCGAGCGTACTGAATAGGCTACTAATCGACTATTCAATGGAATTGGCTTTGCCGAGTATGGATATTGGATCCGTAAGTTGGACAACGAATTAAAACTAGTCGACTAGTTTATTCGATGTTTCAATCTAGTCGACTAGTCACTAGTCGGTTGTTTGAAGTAGTCTATATTCCAATCACTAGTTCCCGGTTAAATTGGCGGAAAAGATTTTGAGCGCTGTCTACGAGTGTTCTATGAATTACTAGTTGAACAGTCAGCTGATTCTATTAAGAAAGTAGGCCTAAGTTGATTTATTATACAGTAGCATATAATAATAAACCAACAGCTGTTTACTTTTTGCAGTTACCAAATAGGCATGCAAAGAGGCAAGTTAATTTAATATTTATTTCGTAGGTTTGTCGTAATAGTTAATAGTTTTTTTTACTGCAATTATACAATGTTTACTGAATTTCAAGCAAAGACAACCGGGCTCAGTGGATATTTTATTGAGTATTAATTAAAACTATAGTTCGCCCACTGTCAGGTTCAAGCTGCCACTTCTCTGTGGCAATTAATTTCAGACAACCGGAAAAATACCCCTTCCGTTTAATATTTAAGCAGTGACGTGTAATTAATGCCCGTGTGTTTTACTCAAATTAATGGCGTAGAGCCTCGGGCACGCCGGAGTAAGTTGTTGGCAGGATGCCTCCTTCCAGCTCGGGTCACTAATAACCGCGGGTCATTCGGAAAATGAATTATGTTTAGCGCGAGTTCAGTTCAGTTTAGTATTGTTACTCAAGCTACGTTCCAAAGGACTGACGAATAGAGCAGCTATTGTAAACGCTCATTGACACGTAGAGTTAGTTGAAGTTTGTAGATTCAGAATGATGGAGAAGTTTTGTTTGTATTGCGTTAATAATACTAATACAGTTATTTCTGTTCAATGTAGATTCCATGAACTAGTATTGCCGCCACGGTGGCCTGTTGATAGCGTACTAGGCTTTCACCTCGAGGACCCGGGTTCGATTCCCGGCCAGGGCTTGGCCATTTCCATACGCTATAAATCTATCCCATCATCTGCATTAGCCCAAGTGTGCACAATAGTCGGACGTTAAAAAAAAAAAAAATAAATAAAAAAAATAATAAACTAGTATTTCAAAGAACAGTAAACCTCGCAGTATATCTTAATCAATATACAGAGAGCTACACGACTGCGCTTGTAACGTTTTCGCAAATTTAACCGAAAACCGTTACATTTACTTATATGCTACTGGACCGGCTTTATTGGAAATCGCGTACTCCAAGAAAAGTTCAAAATTATTATGTTTCCCGTTTAACCAGTACTACAGAAATTAGCTAGACTATAGGCCTACTCGTAACGTTCAATAAGAGCTCTCCCATCTTGAAACGGAAGTGAAGGGGAAAACATTTTACAAATAAGTCTTTCAGGCTTTTTACAAGGTAACAAAGTACACACAAAAAATTGAAAATTCATTTGGTTAAAACTGCGTGCACTCGTCATCGTTTAATCAGAAATTCCCAAACTATCCGTCAGTGTGTTTGGCTATAACTGTTTATATTTGCTATTGCAAATCAGAGGCCGCCATCTTGGGTAGGGTTTACATTTTTAGTGCTTTTTAATTTTTTTCAAGTTATTTAATAAGGTTTTATATTTTTGGAATGCCCTTAAGTTTCATTTAATATCCCACACGATATAGTATGAAAAAAGAATATCTACGTCAATGGCACTAACTATAAAAATCGTGGTTTTAAAAAAATTGAATTTATTTTAGGATTGTCGTAAAAACATTCATGCGAAGTAGAATTTTTAAGTTGTCAATAAAACAACTATTTTTAGGAGAATGCATACATTAGTTGTCATATACTTCATAAAACAAAGATAAATGTAGGCTAATGTTGTAACAAAATTTGTCAATTATACATTTTAGTAAAATAAAAACTATTCGCATAATCTCAAGATCAATTAACAATCAGTAACTTTCTATATACTTCGCAAAGTGAACATTATTTTCCGCGAACGATGCGCAGGCAGATTATTTACGTTACCCCTCAGGGCATGTAAGAACATGTCGACGCCTATTCTGTTCTAATTACCAGAGATAGGCTATTTGTGTCCTTATGTCGTAATACTTGATGACGTCACTTATAAAAGCAGCTTATAATTTGCATAAACTACACATGCAATTTCTAGGCTATTACAGTACTAATATTAAACGTTGGTGAAACATTATTGTCACCCACATTATTGAAAGCCACGAAACCGGGAGTTTTGAAATACATTTTTGAGTTTTCTAGATAATTAACATTTTTGGATATACTCAGCCCGAAAAAACTCACTTTCGTTATCAGGATTTTACAGTACTAACCTAAATTACGCTACAGTATTTACTGTTTACTAAAAGCAGAGTCTTTTATTTATTAATATTATATATTAGCTTGTCTATCGATTCTACTTTCAAAACTGATTAAGTCAATATTTATTGAAGTCTTGGGTACAGTAATAATTTAAATATTACTTGTAGCAAAGTTTTTCTGCAATCAGCTGTTTTGGTACACACACAATTAATTATTTATCACATATGTTTGCATTGTGCTGCACTCTTACGGAGACAATTTATACTGCTCTTAGAATTTTGTTTACAAATATTTTGTAGGTTTTATCTTATTGTAAAGCCTTAAAATGGAAAAGTATGAGGCGTGAGAGTTCCCTAGTGTTCTGACGAACCTGTAGGTACCCCATATATGTAGTTTCAATAACGCAGGTCCTCATTTTTGGCACAAAACCGATCGAAACGATTAGCGTAATAATATATGAAAAATTGTTAGGAATTCGCTGTTACTACTTTAGCGAGACAGAGTGAGTCGCGGTTATATTTACACCAATTTAAAAGTAAGAGGCGACTTTAAAGAACACATGGTACTTACGAAACCGCGTAACAAAATATTTTAATTAGCTCTTATATTTCACCGCCGTGGTTGAAGTGTTCCAGGAAGGGTTAAAAGTCGACCAACACCCGTGAGATAGTCTTCCTCAGTCACTCGCACATGTGCTTTTCTCGTTAGTTTTTTTGTGTACGAAATTCTCGTGTTTTTATGTACAACTAAGCACATGTGGCAGCTAACGGTCACGATGTCAACATGTGCCGCGAACGTTTTAGTGGCGTTCAACCCGGTACTGCTTTAAACGGTTCCAAACAACGCAAAACAAAACAAATCCTGAAGTTACCAAACTCATTCTGTTTGTGTGAATGAGAATGTTGGCGAAACGCTATTGGAAAATGAGGTATTCGAGGGATCATCACAGAAAGACACGGACCAAAGACCTTAAATAAGAACTGATCCTGACCTTTAAAGTTATACTGTTTGAAAAGTAGTTAAAATGTTTTCGCATTGTTGTCGTTATGGTCGTGTTAGCACTTTGGCGGTCTCAGTTTTGGCTTCAAAGAGGGCAAAGTTCGTTCAAGCGTTTCAAAATGGTGGCCATTCCAAATATTGGAAATTCAAGATTTCTTGTCATTGCCTCAAATTATGTAGGCTATACAAAGTATAAAAATATTTCCATTGTATCTACATCTTGCTCCAACCCCTAGAGTTGACTTGTTTTTACTCGTTTCGAAGTAACCCATTTTGAAAAAAAAACTATTCACTGTTTAAAAAACATGGAAAATCAGCCCAATTTCTCAAGAATGTAAAAAAAGAAGAAAAACATTTAGTTGATAGTTTCTGGACTGGATTTTTGGTGGGACTAACAATTTTTTGTTTGTGCAATGTTCACGTAGCTGTAAACTGTTTATTACGGTAAAGTTTGTATATAGCCTAAATAACGTAACGCCTACTGTAAACAAGATAAATATATTTATTTTACTTAATTCTTACGCAATACCTCATTTTTCTGTGAAATTTTGTCGCAGAATACACAGTTTTGAATTACGATTCTTGATATTATTTTACTGCTAGATTAGTGGCAATTTTAATAAAATTGCTGACAACAATTAATAATTAGTGCTGACAACATAAAAAAAATTATAGCTGTTCTCCTCAGTTAATTTCATAATACATAAATACAAAAGCTCATTTAGCCCATGGTGTAAGAAATAACCACTTTTTAGTTTAAAAAACGTTGTGAACAAATTACAGGCCCACAGAAAGAAAACGTAAACAATAATGTTTAGTGTTTTGGGAAACGTGAATCGTGCATAAAACACTAATAAACACTTTATGAGTGACGCACTTTAAGGTTTGTTTGCAAAATTGTCGGCAAAAGCAGAAAAAACCAAATCTCTTTTCATGAGACATCTGCAGGATTTGTTCTTGGACAATGACGCGAAGGACAGAGCACCCGCATTATTACCTGCCTCCGGGCGAGGGAGGGGGCTTGCTTATTATACCATTTACTTGTATTTCGTTACCACACTAGACCAACGCGTGCGGTTTTGTACGCTTAGGTGCAGAGTTCAAGGATCTACGTTTCTGAAAGTTACTAAACACGCTGGCGTCTCAACGCTAGATCGAAGGGTTATGGATATAAACGAGGTGAAACATTGCACAAACCTTAACACAGTCAATTATTTAAACGAAAATCTGTTCGGAAGCTACAGACGAAAACCTGGAACTCGGCAAATTTCTCTAATCAGTTTTTGCTCAAATTTTAATGGTATGTGCAATTTTTATAACTCCATTTTTTTGTGTTTAACGTCCGACTATTTGTGCACATTTGGGCTAATGCAGACGATGACGTGATTTATAGCGTATGAAAATGCCAAGCCCTGGCCGGGAATCGAACCCGGGTCCTCGGGGTGAATGCCCAGTACGCTATCAACTGGGCCACCGAGGTGGCTAACAGTTTGTTGTGCAGTCAAATATAAAAAAATGTTTTTGACCCTAAGGCTGTCAAGGTTTGTTTTTAGTTTTTTCCGATTTGCTTACGAACATTAATTGTACATTACTTGGAAAATTCGTTACACTAACTTGAATCATTAATCCCCAGTAAATGAATAAAATATGAGCTTAACCAGGATAACCGATTTTGAGAAATTGTGTCGACTTTCTGGAGTACATAATGACCCCATACATTTTGTCTGAACACTTAAGGAAAAGTTTGAAGTAAAAGATAAGCCTACTTCGGTAGTAAATCGAAACAATAAATCCCGATCTCTGTAGCGCTTAGTGTAGATGTAGAGATTTAGGTACAGTAGTCGTGACGTCAGAGAACACTTGTTGCGTTCCCACGTTCCTGCCATATGTTTTAGCATATGTCTACTGTGCTGGGAGACGTTTCAAGTACTACGGACCAAAGATAACATAACTTAAGTAGCATTAGACCATATATTTGTTTTAAAATTTGAAACTGGCAGCTGTTTCTTTTCCGTAACAGGCTTAGCGTACGTTGAAAAAATGATAATGAATGATCATGTTCAGTAAAGCTATTTTTTCCATCGAGGTTATTTCCGAGTCAGTGACATTTGGAGAAAAACACTACTTCTATATTGTTTGCACTTTTGGCATTCACCCTACTATCACCTTTATATGAAAACATAGGAAAACCTAACCTCCCCCCTCCCACAAGCACTGAGGCGTACGTGCTGTTTATGTAAAGTAGGTTTCAAATGTAAAGGGACAATGGTGGCCTTGAAATTTTTGGGTTAGTCCACTGCAGTGGGTCTAATTTGTTGGTATGTAATAGAATCACCCGTCACGGAGGAAGGTTAGTATACAGCGTTAGTTGAACTCTTATTAGTAGAACTCCATACTTCCTACTGTTCCGGAGTTCAGTTACGTAAGCGCTTTATCATGTTAGAGTGACTGCGGAGTTTAGTTACGTAGAGCTTTATCATGTTTGAGTGACTCCGGAGTTTCGTTACGTGAGGGCCTTATCATGTTTGAGTGACTCCGGAGTTTAGTTACGTAAGCGCTTTATCATGTTAGAGTGACTCCGGAGTTTCGTTACGTGAGGGCCTTATCATGTTAGTGACTCTGGAGTTTAGTTACGTAAGCGCTTTATCGTGTTAGAGTGACTTCGGAGTTTCGTTACGTGAGGGCCTTATCATGTTAGTGACTCCGGAGTTTAGTTACGTAAGCGCCTTATCATGTTAGAGTGACTCCGAAATTTAGTTATGCAAGCGCTTTATCATATTAGAGTGACTCCGGAGTTTAGTTACGTAAGCGCTTTATCATGTTAGAGTGACTCCGGAGTTTAGTTACGTAAGCGCTTTATCATGTTAGAGTGACTCCGGAGTTTAGTTACGTAAGCGCGTTATCATGTTAGAGTGACTTCGGAGTTTGGTTATGTGAGCGCCTTATCATGTAAGTGACTCCGGAGTTTATTTACGTAAGCGCGTTATCATGTTAGAGTGACTCCGGAGTTTAGTTACGTAAGCGCGTTATCATGTTAGAGTGACTCCGGAGTTTGGTTATGTGAGCGCCTTATCATGTTAGAGTGACTCCGGAGTTTAGTTACGTAAGCGCGTTATCATGTTAGAGTGACTTCGGAGTTTGGTTATGTGAGCGCCTTATCATGTTAGTGACTTCGGAATTCAGTTACGTAAGCGCTCTATCGTGTTAGAGTGATTCCGGAGTTTAGTTACATAAGCGCCTTATCTAAGAATCTTAGATTTTTTCAAGAATCGTTCTTGTTCACGAAATGTCTAATTTTTGCAAACCTAAAGAGACTAGGTTTGCATTTTATTAGATAGTCGACACTTTTTTAGTTTTAGATAAGTTTTTTGAATACTGAAATTTTGGAGTAGATACTGTTTTTCCTTCTTTTTTTTCTTAACGTACCGCAATTATGTCAGACTAATGAGGACGAGGGATATCAGCGTTAACGGTAAGAGAAAAGCAACTGGAGTAACTGCAGCTAGAACTAAAGAACTTAAGGTGCGCAAATTCAAAGACGCAGCATACTGACCGGTGCTTTAGACACATCGACCAACTTGTCCTCTGTACCATATGTTCAAATGAGTCAGCCGTTTTTTTTTTTGTGTTTAATGTGCACACTTGGGCTAATGCAGACGATGGGATGATTTATAGCGTATGAAAATGCCAAGCCCTGGCCGGGAATCGAACCCGGGTCTTCGGGGTGAAAGCCCAGTACACTATCAACTAGGCCATCGAGGCCGCTGACAGCCGAGATACTTCTACAAAGACTCAATATTTCTAATAAGTCACTTGGTTCATTGGTTGTAATCAGTTATACTGTATTCACTGTTGTTGGCATCAACTATGACTATGACTAGTGATGGGTTGCTATTTAACAATCTGTTATTTTTTAACTGCTAAATGGTTTTAGCATTAGCAGACTGCTAATCACACTTAAAAATAACAGATAATAAACAAATTGTTAAATAACAGGGTAAGAGCACACTGTTTCGGACCTGCTAACTGCTAACGTCTACTGCCAACTGTTTAACCTGTTAAACGTTGAAGCTGCTAATGTAACTGTTTAATAGCAGGGACATAGCACACTGTTTCGGACTTGCTAACTGCTAACGTCTACTGCCAACTGTTTAACCTGTTAAACGTTGAAGCTGCAAATCTAACTGTTTAATAGCAGGGACATAGCACACTGTTTCGGACTTGCTAACTGCTAACGTCTACTGCCAACTGTTTAACCTGTTAAACGTTGAAGCTGCTAATGTAACTGTTTAATAGCAGGGACATAGCACACTGTTTCGGACCTGCTAACTGCTAACGTCTACTGCCAACTGTTTAACCTGTTAAACGTTGAAGCTGCTAATGTAACTGTTTAATAGCATACCTGCAGGCCTACTGTTTACCTGTTATTGAAGCTGCAAATCTAACTGTTTAATAGCAGGACCACACTGTTTCGGACTAACTGCTAACGTCTACTGCCAACTGTTGAACCTGTTAAACGTTGAAGCTGCTAATCTAACTGTTTAATAGCAGGGACATAACACACTGTTTCGGACCTGCTAACTGCTAACGTCTACTGCCAACTGTTGAACCTGTTAAACGTTGAAGCTGCTAATCTAACTGTTTAATAGCAGGGACATAACACACTGTTTCGGACCTGCTAACTCTACTGCTAACTGCTGAACCTGTCTACGTTGCCAACTGTTTAACCTGTTAAACGCTTGAAGCTGCTAATCTAACTGTTTTGAATAACAATAGCAGAGTTATGGCACACTGTTTCGACTGTTACCGACCTGCTAACTGCTAACCTCTACTGCTAACTGCTGAACCTGTTTAACGTTGAAGCTGCTAATGTAACTGTTGAATAGCAGGGACATAGCACACTGTTTCGGACTTGCTAACTGCTAACGTCTACTGCCAACTGTTTAACCTGTTAAACGTTGAAGCTGCTAATCTAACTGTTTAATAGCAGAGTTATGGCACACTGTTTCGACTGTTACCGACCTGCTAACTGCTAACCTCTACTGCTAACTGCTGAACCTGTTTAACGTTGAAGCTGCTAATGTAACTGTTGAATAGCAGGGACATAGCACACTGTTTCGGACCTGCTAACTGCTAACGTCTACTGCCAACTGTTTAACCTGTTAAACGTTGAAGCTGCTAATCTAACTGTTTAATAGCAGGGACATAGCACACTGTTTCGGACTTGCTAACTGCTAACGTCTACTGCCAACTGTTTAACCTGTTAAACGTTGAAGCTTAATCTAACTGTTGAATAGCAGAGTTATGGCACACTGTTTCGACTGTTACCGACCTGCTAACTGCTAACCTCTACTGCTAACTGCTGAACCTGTTTAACGTTGAAGCTGCTAATGAAACTGTTGAATAGCAGGGACATAGCACACTGTTTCGGACCTGCTAACTGCTAACGTCTACTGCCAACTGTTTAACCTGTTAAACGTTGAAGCTGCTAATCTAACTGTTTAATAGCAGGGACATAGCACACTGTTTCGGACCTGCTAACTGCTAACGTCTACTGCCAACTGTTTAACCTGTTAAACGTTGAAGCTGCTAATGTAACTGTTTAATAGCAGGGACATAGCACACTGTTTCGGACCTGCTAACTGCTAACGTCTACTGCCAACTGTTTAACCTGTTAAACGTTGAAGCTGCTAATCTAACTGTTTAATAGCAGGGACATAGCACACTGTTTCGGACCTGCTAACTGCTAACGTCTACTGCCAACTGTTTAACCTGTTAAACGTTGAAGCTGCTAATCTAACTGTTTAATAGCAGGGACATAGCACACACTGTTTCGGACCTGCTAACTGCTAACGTCTACTGCCAACTGTTTAACCTGTTAAACGTTGAAGCTGCTAATCTAACTGTTTAATAGCAGAGTTATGGCACACTGTTTCGACTGTTACCGACCTGCTAACTGCTAACGTCTACTGCCAACTGTTTAACCTGTTAAACGTTGAAGCTGCTAATGTAACTGTTTAATAGCAGGGACATAGCACACTGTTTCGGACCTGCTAACTGCTAACGTCTACCGCCAACTGTTTAACCTGTTAAACGTTGAAGCTGCTAATGTAACTGTTTAATAGCAGGGACATAGCACACTGTTTCGGACCTGCTAACTGCTAACGTCTACTGCCAACTGTTTAACCTGTTAAACGTTGAAGCTGCTAATCTAACTGTTTAATAGCAGGGACATAGCACACTGTTTCGGACCTGCTAACTGCTAACGTCTACTGCCAACTGTTTAACCTGTTAAACGTTGAAGCTGCTAATCTAACTGTTTAATAGCAGGGACATAGCACACTGTTTCGGACCTGCTAACTGCTAACGTCTACTGCCAACTGTTTAACCTGTTAAACGTTGAAGCTGCTAATCTAACTGTTTAATAGCAGAGTTATGGCACACTGTTTCGACTGTTACCGACCTGCTAACTGCTAACGTCTACTGCCAACTGTTTAACCTGTTAAACGTTGAAGCTGCTAATGTAACTGTTTAATAGCAGGGACATAGCACACTGTTTCGGACCTGCTAACTGCTAACGTCTACTGCCAACTGTTTAACCTGTTAAACGTTGAAGCTGCTAATGTAACTGTTTAATAGCAGGGACATAGCACACTGTTTCGGACCTGCTAACTGCTAACGTCTACTGCCAACTGTTTAACCTGTTAAACGTTGAAGCTGCTAATCTAACTGTTTAATAGCAGGGACATAGCACACACTGTTTCGGACCTGCTAACTGCTAACGTCTACTGCCAACTGTTTAACCTGTTAAACGTTGAAGCTGCTAATCTAACTGTTTAATAGCAGAGTTATGGCACACTGTTTCGACTGTTACCGACCTGCTAACTGCTAACGTCTACTGCCAACTGTTTAACCTGTTAAACGTTGAAGCTGCTAATGTAACTGTTTAATAGCAGGGACATAGCACACTGTTTCGGACCTGCTAACTGCTAACGTCTACTGCCAACTGTTTAACCTGTTAAACGTTGAAGCTGCTAATCTAACTGTTTAATAGCAGAGTTATGGCACACTGTTTCGACTGTTACCGACCTGCTAACTGCTAACCTCTACTGCTAACTGCTGAACCTGTTTAACGTTGAAGCTAACTGCTAAACAGGAAACGTCAGTGTTTCTTTCCATTAATTGTTGTTGGCTACTGTCCTGAGATTCAGATTGCATAGTAGTATCATATTTTTCTTTGTTAACTGTAAATTTAAATGAGGATGTTTTTTTATAAATAATAAATGTAACACAAGTCGAACTTTTACTTTTAACATTATAAAAATATTTAGCTTAAAATTATATTTTAAAACATAAGAATTATAGATTAACAAGTAATTATTTGTCCTTCAAACACTTATTTTTCGATTTTTCACACAATTATAATTACAATAATATAGTATATGACAATATTATTTTAAATAATGTGATTATAACAAAAATAAACATTGTCAGAACCATTATGATAGTCTATAATAAAATACTTGAAATAATACCTAACAAGAACATTTTAATTTATTAGGAACATGAATAAATAAGAGAAATCTAAAAAAAAGATAGGCCTCCATAGATAGCCTACATGTATTAAAATACAATAATATTTTTTAAATAGCATTTTAATTAATTACAAACATCGAACATGACCCTAATCAAATTAAAATGAATTCAATTTATTTTTTAAAATTTAAATTATTATTGTATCATAAGTTTAGAAAAGGGTGCTACAAAATATATTTCATATTACTTGATAGTGCGTGAAAGACAAACCGAACACAATTAATTGCATCTTTGAACTTAGCATGTTCATTGTATTTCTCATTATTGTCACAGATTTATTCACAAATCTTATAGACAAATTAATAGTGCAGGAAGGGTAGGACAAAACGTGCCAACTGCATCCTCACTGTATTTGCTTATCTCAGCTGCCAAGATAAGGAATAAAGAATAAAGTAATGTGACAATACTATTTAAGCTGCATTTTCCTGCTAAGGTCGTTGTTAGCAGTCTTGAAAATTAGCAGTTGTACCTGTTATTTTTAACTGCTAATTCTAATTAGCACTAACAGAATTAGCTGCTAAACAAAAATAGCGCTTTTGCCCATCACTAACTATGACCACAGATATGTCAGGAACCTTACGAATCACTGATCTGTCATTTCTGCTGACGTTGATACCCTACCTATGTCATGACTGTAGATGACTCGTTGTAAGCACTAAAGTACTGCTGACGACGTAGTCTTCGGTTACTCAACTCTCTTGGAGGAATGTCCGAACAAGCAAACAAGCTCAGCTTTGTGTTGGGTTTCGCTGTGACACGCGATAAGACACAGGCCACGGCGTTGTGCGCAGGTGTCGCGTCGGCATGCGCAGATAAGTGTATCCGGTCTGATAGCTGAGAGGTTTGATTCCAAGTCTGGATTTCTTGGAAATGAAAGAATACCCAACTACACGCGACCAAAATGTATCTTGTATGCCATTGTAAACTTAAACGGAGTTTCGCCGGAACATTATTGTTACTGTGTGCACTTTTATATCATTTTTCGTAGATATAACGGTTACCGGTCAAACCTAGGGATGGCAATTTCTGCTATTTTTACAAAATATCAACGAACAGTTTGTTGGAAAAAAAACTGTTTGGAAAAACAGTTGGAAAAAAACAGGTTTAGAAAACTGAAACTCGAAGTTGTATTAGCAGCTAAAACATAAAACACAAACGTTCAGTTTTCTAAGACTACTTTTTCATTCCCATTACCACCATGTCCTTAACTGTTTTTGGGTGTAAAGCATTTAGAAAAAAATAATCCTTATAGGTGTAGTAATAATTAAATATTAAATTACATTCTTAAAACGTAATATATATGTATGCAATTTTATATTTACAAAATGCAATGAATTTCTAATAGAAGCATTCTTTTTTTCTTACTTATTTAGTTGATTAAAAAATATTGATGATTGATAATAAATATAAAAAATACGTTTAAATAAAATTAGGTTATGTATTTACAAAATTTAAGATGTTACTGTCATATTTTTATTTGGGAAAAAGTAGGTTTTCACTTTTAAACACTGAAAAATGTAACCTTAATAAGTACAATATAGTAATAAGAGCATAGGCCAAATGTGTTTAAATAAAATTAGCTCTATATAGTTACAAAATTATAGGTTATTAACATTAGGTTATTATAGGTTAATGATAGGTTATTAACATTAGCATTAGCAAAAAAATAAGTTTTCCATTTTTCAATACAGAAAAAATATAAACTTCATTGTAATATAAAGAAAATTTTAGAAAAAGTACTAAAATAACCTAAAATTATTCAAGATATATACAAGAGTAGATATTGTGAATTTTAAAAAGTCCACACATCCAATAAATAATTAAAAACTATGCACTTAATTCTAAAAACAAAAAAAGTAAAAGAAAACTTTCAAAATTGTCCACTAAATATTTTTAAATTTCTAAACAAAAAGTAAACTACGGAGAAAAACTAATATAAAACACAATTATGGCTGTTTTTACAGTTTAAAAAATGTTTGAACAACAAATTTTACATTTAAAACTTTCAAACAACTCGCAACAAAATAGAGATAAACTTTGACAACGCCCAAACAGTTCTTACTTCACTACGTTGCAACAAGAAACTTTGAAATAGAGGGAAAAAGTATAGCAGGTTAAAGAAAAGGTGTTTGCAGGAAAACAGTTACCGGGAAAATGGCAGGAAAATAGTTTTAGCGCTTGCGGCAACGTTCGAATAGAACGTAGGTGGTGGGGAAGTTCAAACTGCTTGTTTCCGTTTGGAAAAGCAGTTTGTTTTAACAGTTTGGTGTTTTCTTACCCACCTCTAGTCAAACCTGCAGAGACGATTACGAGCGCGTTTGAGAGATGTCGTGAAACGCTCTGTATATTATTACTATTCTCTAAATTATTTAATTTTCTGCTTTGTCAGATACATGCAATATTTTAATATGCGTATTTTTGTAAAAATAAAAAAACTTATGAACTCTGAAGTGGTTACCAAAACTTCATGGCTCACCTCAAACTTCTATTGTTCTTCTATATTAAATTTACGACCAGTTTGGCCTACATAACTAGCTTTACAAAGTGTGCATGTTAATTTGTACACAACACTTTTAGACGTAAGGAGTTTTTGTCTTTATAATTATTAAATAGCTTACCTAATTTAGTATTGCAATAGAAAGATGAAGTCATATCGTGTTTATTTCCCAAACGTTTTCCAAGTGTATTACCTATTTTACCAAAATAACTGATTTTTCACCATTTTTTTATTTGGCTACAAAATATTACTGTTTTATCATACAGTAATCTTGTACAAAAAAAGCTTGTTAAAACTAAAATTGTATTTAGTTGTCCTTGAAGAGTGGTGAAAAGTACAACCAGTGAGAAAACTTCAAGTTTGGGTTCGTTGAAACAATATTTTTTTGTTAAATTGACCTTGTACATACACGACAGTACTTCAATTAGTGGCTTACGTTGAGCGAATAAGGAAATAATTAGTGGCCAGATTTACAAGTAATATCATAACTGCTAATGAGAAAAAATAATGATTCCGGCCAGGATCGAACTGGCGACCTTCTGCGTGTAAAGCAGATGTGATAACCACTACACCACGGAACCTTGTTGCAATGCGAGTTTTAAACAACATTGTTGGAATAACACTGTATATATGCAATTACACACTGTATTGTTGCACGTTAACAGTATAGATAGGTATAATATAATAATCGTAGCACGCAGCTGTTTCGTTGACTAGGTAGTAGCGAATTTATGAAAGTATATGCTGTTATCTTACTTTTTTTTGAAATTTTGATTTCATCACTATTAACAATTAAATTCTGCATACATTAGTATTTTTTAAGCTGTCAATTACATTGAAAATTCGAAGTGAACCCTGGCCACCATTAAATAATTTCTTAATTTCAACAGATTTTGAAGTTCAAAACGCGAATCTATTCAGTTTTTAATGCTGATTAAGATAGTGAAATCGAATTTTCAAAAACATCTGAGGGGAAAAGTTACGAATTTCTAAAGATTTAAAACGATCGCCATTTTGAAACTGTTGAACTTTTAGCGCCTACAAGCCATCATCGATTTTTGTTACACGCGCGCGCGCACACGCGCACACACACACACACACACACACACACACACACACACACACACAATTTAACGACCCCTGAAAAAGTTATCTAGAAATTAGATCGGTGCTGATTTCAAGGTCCCGGGTTAAAGTGATGGCCTCTCCAATCTTATTTTTTCAATGGAAGTTCACCAATTACATACTATATTAAATTTATAGGCTCATATTATTTTTGTTTTTTGTTTTGTTATTTCAAGGCGAAAAGCACATTGAGGCTATTATCGCTTCCCTAAATGTAAGTGTGAGCGTAAAGTGTTAAAGTCGTAAGTATAGTGTTGTAAGTGTGTGTCAGACTCGGGTACCGCGAGGGACGTCTAAATCCTCTCAATAGGTGCAGCTAGTCTGCACGCCCTGCGGGGTATAGGCTTATAAACTAAAAGGTTTTTTACAAAAACAAATTTCTTCCAGTTTCCGTACGCTATTTAAGGGATACTGTATTAACAAATCAAATGTTTGCTCAGAATTTAACCAAAATTGTGAAGCCCTCTTTTGGGAAAATATATTCTTTTTTCTTAAACTGTGTTTTTTCCTAGCTATCAGGATATCTGGATACGTTTACTTCCCGTATAGTGCTTATGGACTACATTCGAACAAAATTTAATCAAAATCGTTACAAGCAGATTTTCAGAAAACCGATGCTTACATCCCCCCCCCAAAATTGGTTTGAAAACACTAAAATATTTAAAAATTAAAAATGTTTTTAGATACTGACAAACCAGATCTAGGCTACACAGGCTATTGTTACCAACTGAACCGACCAACTAATCAGCTGATATAGTTGGTCAAGTTAATTCCTAACTACTAAACAAATGTTATATAAAGAACAAATTACTGTTTATTACATGAGAAATTTTATTACAATTGGTTAATTTGTTTAGGTTCCAGCTATGTATACGGACGGAAAGAAATCCAACTAAAAAAAAAAAAAAACGGATTTTTTTGCATGATCGTGGTATTTTTCTCAAAAGCGTGAAAGTAAAATACCATCTAGGCTATGTATGTATTATTTAATTTTTTTGTTACCACTAAAATGGCTCTGTTAGCTGTACACGTTCAAACCAAACTTATTTTCTTTGTCCATATTGCATGCAAGCTTTGTTGAAATAAACACTGCAGCGTAATAGCTTCTCACACATGCAATAATAAAAGTTTTTAATAGCGGCAATAAAAGTGTAAGCAATAAAACAGCACAATGTAATCAATGTTACATTTTCAAATTATTATCTTTTATTACGCGGCTCGGACATTTCACAAAAAAAGTACAGGAAGCGACGTGTTCACTGGGAAATTGAGTTGTTATTGTCAGAATATTTTACTGGGCAAAAGCAGAATATGATATTGTCAGTGATTTTAAGTTTTAAAAGGAATGCTGGCAATAGAAAAAGAATTGCGCAGTTTTTATGGATACCCGAGTGCAATTAATATATTTTATTACAGCTGGATGCAGTTAGCAATTAAACGGCTCGCCAATAAATTTGGAATCTTTTTAAATGTTATGTTCGGAACCAAAAATACTGGAAAAACGTGAAAAAACAGCACAAACTTCCTCGCATTCAATAAAATGAGTTGAAGTATTTTGACACACACACACACACACACACACACACACACACACACACACACACACACACACACACACACACACACACACACACACACACACACACACACACACACACACACACACACACACACACACACACACACACACACACACACACACACACACACACACACACACACACACACACACACACACACACACACACACACACACACACACACACACACACACACACACAGCTTCGGTTTCAAAGTTATGTACACAAAGTTTAGGACAAAAACTAACAGTTTACATTTTACTTTCATTTTTTAGCGTATTTCTATTGAAAAATGAGCTATTGGAGCGGCCATCATAGTAAGACACTGAAATGAGCGCCGATACTGGACTCCAGATCACTTTTTAATCCGATTCCATTCAAACTTGGTATAAAATAGCTTGGACAAGTTCACTAATTAGCAACAGTTTCGAAATGGCGGCATATGCAATCTTTAAACATTCATAATTTAAAAAAAATCTGATTTCACCATCTTAATCAGCGTTAAAAACTGCAAAAATTAGCATTTTTAATTTTAAAAATCCGCTGGAATTAAAATATTCACCTAGACAGCGGGCAGGGTTCTAAACATTTTTAATAAAATGTGAAAATTTAAAATATGCAAAAATTAATGTCGTTTAAATGACGGTGAAATCAGATTTTCAAAAAGGGGGGGGTGGTAAGATGAAAAAAACTTTGGGAATTCGTTTCCATCTCGTCAGCGAGACAGCTGCGTGCCGCGATTGTATGATATCCTCCCAAACCGTATAAGTACGTTAATTTGTTATCGATATTTCCCCTAATAAGTTTTTCTTAGATGGGGATAACGATCTATAATGTCTGTATACTTAACAGCTACATTTCAAAATGTTTTTTGTTAATTTTTAAGAGATTTGAAACCATTCTTTTAAAAATTTAAAAAATCCCTTAGATATTGGGTATATACAAATATGCAAATCTTGGAATTCGGTCAATCCAGCAATATGCGCTCATACACACACACATCGCGCGCGCACGCCAAATTCTTAACACAATGAAAAAATGGGCTTAAGACATCTGATAACAGTGCATTACTTATGTAAGGATTGATATTGTTCTAATAAATGCATTTTTTTTTTTAAAGTAGGTGAAATTATGCATATATTTAAATATTTTGCATTACAGCATGTAATAAGGCATTAATAGACTACTAATAATAAACTATTTGACGTATCCAGGCTACTTTACATAATTTTTTGATTTACATTTCGGTCGCCCTAGGGCTTTCGTATATAGACGCGATAACAGGGTCAGCAAACGAACAATTACGGTTCCCAGCTTCGTTCGATTCAAAAACTCCAAAAAGTCAAAAGAATAAAACCTACCGTTACCAGCGGTATTCGTTATAATAACAGGAATCAAAAATGCCTGTTCAGTCGAAGCAGAGGGACAGTTTGACTGAAGGAGCTTGACCCTCGAGTCAACAAACTTTGGACGACAGGTTCCGCGAGGTAAATTGGATTTGTAAATCGGCGAAGTGCTTTGATTGCCGGGCAATTTGGCCCCCGCGGGCAACGGACCGTGTTGGGCGGTTTAAGTAACCAAACACACCTTAAGTAATAAAAGACATCGGGTAACGGTTCAAACACAGAATGCGTATTTTAAATGAATGAGCGAGTAACTATTTTTGTATTTCAAGCTTTACGGTGGGTTTTGTTCAGAAATGGGTACAAACGAGGCAGACAGAGAGAATAAGGAGTAATATTTTTATTTATTTCCAAACAATACATTCACTTGAAAAAACGTAGACCTACAATGTGGTATTTAAAGTTCCCAGTAAATTGCAAAATATCGTTGACAAATACAGCCGAACCTAAAAGGCTACACCAGGGGGCTTCAACCTTTTTTCTGCTTCAAACCCCCCTAAATATTTTTTTTTATTTATTCCGTAGACCTCCCATATATTTACAATGTGTTGCACAAATATCACCGCAAATGAAACTTTACTGGGAACAATTCAGTAATACAATTTTTTAATAATTTGTATTTTATAATATTGATATTTTATATTAATTATGATATAGAAGTTAAAGATATAATTATAAATCACATAAATACAGAAATTTAAATAAAATATAAATCACATAAATACATAAAATTTTAATGATGATTTTATAGCGTATGAAAATGCCAAGTCCTCGCCGGGAATCGAACCCGGGTTCTCGGGGTGAAAGCCATTATCTTACTTATATCGGGGGAAATATTTGTTAATATTAATCATAAATCACGTTCTGATATCTTGAATCGATTTTTCGTCTTTCGCAATAAATTATTTACATAGCTAAATCCAGCCTCTACCAAGTGAAATGGTAACAATAGTGGTTTGCTGTTGGTTGTTAATCTGTCGTATTTTGTGCGTATGTCTTTTCAACTCAAAAATTCGGCATTTCCATTGCATAATTTGTAGATGTAGACAGCTTAAAAACGAATTTAATTCCCGTTTTGAAAGATTCTCAAATTTTTCTTTAAGAATTTTGAAATAATCCAAATTATAATTTTGCTTAGTAGGATGCATTCTTTTCATATGGTCCTCGTCTTCGATGGTTTAATACAGGGGTCTCCAAACTTTCCAGCCTTAGGGCCATACAGATTACTCCAGTAAGTTCCGAGGGCCAAAACCATATTATCATTGTTGCCGGTGGTAAAAAGTGAAATAGTCCACTGATGAAAAAAAAAGTCCGAAAAAGTACGCAACGTTTAAAAAAGGCTGCAAATCGGACTAAAGTCCGCAAAACGGCAACACTGCATATTATTAATTTTCCTGTCACCTGTAATTTCTAGATTAGTCGTAGAGTACGAGCCATGAGGGTAACGAGGAGTAATGAGGAGTACGAGCCATGATATCAATGTAGATGTCATATTAATAATTATTCAACATAAAATTAGAATACTTCAGTAAACTAAATTTAATTTGCTATAAAAAATATGTTCTCTAAAAGGAGTTTTCAAGTATGCTAGCTCTCCGCGGGCCGGACAAAATCTGTCCGCGGGCCGGATGTGGCCCTCGGGCCGTAGTTTGGAGACCCCTGGTTTAATACAATCGTTAGATAATGTTTTCTCGCAGATTAGACACACTAGGAGGGAATCGTTCCTTGGAGACGCAATAAAACCAAATTCTAAATATTCTTGTGAATACTGTCGACGAACTGCAATTTTTCAATTGTTCTCGTCAAATAACCTGCACGTCGCGAACACAAAATTGAATTTATTTCATCGACCGCCTTCAAAGTTCAATAGACTGGACACAGTTGAGAACCCCTGTGCTACACTAATCCAAATTTAAATAAAATGGTTAAAGACGTTTCATATTAGTGCCTATTACTTTTTTCTCATAACAGTTCCCTTTAATTAGGGCTACCATTCATCCAGGCTACAGACAGTCCGGGATTTTCATCCCGTCAAGGAAATGGTGTGTTTTGTGTGTTGGTGTTTTTTGTGTTTTGAATAAAAATAACATTGGTTTGAGTTATTTGAAGAACTTGAGTCAACAAAGTGATTCAAAATTTGATACCTGTTTGAGAATCTTAAGCAGACACAATTAAGCCTACCTTAATCGAAATGTGGCAAGAATTTTTCAAATTAGTAGAGTTTCCTGTGACACCTGCAACGTCTGCACCAGTGGAGAGGGTATTTTCAATTATGAATAATATCTGGTCAACAGACAGAGCTAGTTAAACTACTGCTACTGTTGGTACTCACTAAATATTAAGTTGAATACCAAACGTCTTTGTATTGAGTTTTATGAACTAATTAAAAACAATACATTTTAACAGAAAGTCTGTAGTAGTGAAAAATATAAATGTTCTACCGTTGGAGCTGGACCCATGGAAGTTAATCATGGTACGGAATCTGTAGATTGGGTCTTCATATTTTCTTTTTCTAATAAGTTTTGAAAGTCAGTTTAATTATCAGTTTTGTGTTCTAAAAAGCGTTAACGTTAAAAAAACAGTAATTTTTCCATTATGTAAATTTGTAAATAATTCTTCCTTTCAATTTTAAACCTTCATAAGTAAAATATGACCTGTTGCATTTTTACATTGTTTTGTACTTTTAAAAATAAAATTTGGTGTCCTGGTTTTGTGACGCTCTTTCTTTCCGTTTCAAAGAAAAAATGACGGAAGTCCTACTTTTAATTTTTAATTTAAACAAACTGCTCCAATAAAGAATTGATAATAATTTTAAAATTTGAACTAAATCATAGAAAATTAGAATAACCGAAAACGTTCAAATATTTTCAATATACTCTCGTGTCCTAATATTCCTTCGCAATAATTTCGTATACAAGATATTTACAGGAGGAAAGGATTTTTCTAGGAATAGATCATGAAGTTAAAAATAAGACAATAAAATACAAATTCCAAAAACGAATCTTAAACGGCTTAAGGCTAACGAAATATTTCGCCCGAATTTCTGCTCTTCGGATCAAATTAGGCCGTAAAAAATTCTATTGAAAACTGAATAAACAGGGTCCCAGATCTCTAACTCCCGTGGTTTTTTAGATATCTGACGTAAACACAAATAAATGTAATAAAAACACGAGTTTTTACGTTTAAAGTTATAAACAAAATTTAGACATTTTAGCGTAACACAACGAAACTTTTAAACTTATAATCGACAATTGAAGAATACAAGTACAGAAACGAAAACATTTCGATTTCCCAATTCGATTGTACATCTACATAACATAAGCTTTGAATAGACCTATCGATATCCTACACTTTCACTAAAAGCCATTCTTTTACGTTGCAAGACAGGTAACTGGAATTGACTTGTATGTTTATTTAAAACTCAGACACCGTCTGAGATGTATTGAGAGAGACGTTTCATCCCCCGCTCCTGCTTACCACCCCCGGCACGCCCTGTGATGTATACGTGTAGACTTACCCTCGTTCATTTTCTCTTTCGCTTTACCTCTCTGCTAACTCAATTTTGTTTTTAGATGGGCTAACGTAATTGCTAGAGCACAGCGAATGGAAATTTCCAATTCATGTAACTGTAAACTGTAAAAAAAACATCTGTTTTTGTCTTTGACAACGCACCTATAGTGTATAAAAGGTAAGTTATAGGATTAAAAGTGGTTATAGCTACTTTCATTAAACGAAGTACAAACACGTTTTGGTGATCGTGAAAAAATCGATTTTGGATTTCGATAAATTTGGCAAAAATGTTTTTTGCTTGGATATAGGTTTGTGTGAGCGCACATCGTTGGAGACTAAGCTAATTAACTGGTTTGTTAAAATTTGGCATGCTGGTCTGTTTTTTTTTAAGGCCGCCTCGGTGGCCTAGTTGATAACGTACTGGGCTTTCACCCCGAGAACCCGGGTTCGATTCCCGGCCAGGGCTTGGCATTTTCATACGCTTTAAATCATCCCATCGTCTGCATTAGCCCAAGTGTGCACAATAGTCGGACGTTAAACACAAAAAAAATGTTTCTTATTTTCGCGGGAGCATTTCTAATTCTGCAAAAGCCACTCTGAATCCCCTTTTTGTTGTAAAAATTGTTAAGATGTTTTCAAAAAAAAAAAAAAAAAAAAAAAAAAAAAAAAATCGGCGATGAACTGTTTAATTAATTTTCCACAAACTTTGTTAAAGAAAGAAATAAAATTAATCGGTGACTGTATCCCCATCCGTAAAAAAACTGAAAATTCAGCCTAATTTGTAAAACAAGTTTAGGTATAAGTTACAGTCTGGTAGTAAACTTAAAATTAATAAAAAAAAGGTAAACCCTGGCCGCCGTCTGGTTAATTTCATTTTTCTATTCATTCTTAAATCGTAATTATATTTTATTTCAAGTTTAGTACACCGATTGTATTTAAAATTACTCATAATTGACAAAAAATCTGTTAAATAATTTGCAGAAAATAAAAAGCTTTTACAGTGTTTCAGTCGTACACGCGCGCGCGCACACACACACACACACACACACACACTATGTTTGTGCTACAACACTCCAGCGTTCGCAGTTTTTGATTCAAATTTGGCATAAAAATAGATTTTTATAATAGCCTTTCTTTTCGAAATGACAGCCTTTTTCAAATCTCAACTTTTACTGCGGACACTCTGAAGCTCCTTTTTGTGTATGATTTCACCATCGCAATCAACGTTAAAAACCTGTACAAATTGGCATTTTAAAATTCACTGAAATTGTGAAAATGAACCGGATAGCATTTAGCGTCCACTTAAAAAAAGTTTGAATGCAAATTCAAATTTCAATTGAAAATTCTAATTTATGCAGATTTTAACTGTAATAATTTTGGTTAAATCCGATTTTAGAAAAAAAATAGTGTTTTTCGAAATTCGCTTCTATTAGGTCAACAAGGTTGCTGATTTTTTTTTTATTTTAAGGCGAAAAGCACATTGAGGCTATTATCGCCTCCCTAAATGTAAGTGTGTGTTAAACTCGGGTACCGCGAAAGACGTCTAAATCCTCTCAATAGGTGCAGCTAGCCTGCACCCCCTGCGGGAAAGGTTGTTGCTGGCCGCAGTTGTATTAGTTCTGTAAATACCGCTCCAGCTGTAAGGCCTAGATACAATAAAACAGTTGATTGGCTCTAATACTTAACGAATGGCTGCAAACTTGTTTCGAAATATGCGGTCGAACAAGGATGGTTAATTACTGGACGTCTGCGAGAACATCGCTGGAAGGTGCACGGACAGAACGGTGAAAATTATTATTTACAACTTTTCGAATCACTGGTGTTAGTTTCCTTCGTTTGTGAAAGTATCACAGTAAAGATTATGGCGTATCGACACAGACAGCAGTCCTAAGCTACACATACTTCGTACATACACCAATCCTTTATCTGTGCCAGCGATCCAAATTTGGGCATCACTGTACTATTTGCCTAATTCATCAAAATTGCGGTTTTAGGAGAGGCACACAGTATAGCCTAAATGTCTATTTATCGACAAAAACAATAAATAGCAGACCTACACAAACCGGAGGTTCCTATGATAGGCTACATCTGTCGAAAATGACTACAGCTACCAAATGAAATTTATTAAATATTTTTTTTTTATTCTAAGGCGAAAAACACATTGAGGCTACTATCGCCTCCCTAAATGTAAGTGTAGAGTTAAAGCGTTAAATCGTAAGTGTAAGTGTGTGTTAGACTCGGGTACCGCGAGGAACGTCCAAATCCTCTTAATAGGTGCAACTAGTCTGCACCCCCTGTGGGGTAGTTAAGTATGAAACACAGAGAATATTGTTTATTTAAACAATAATATAGTAGCACGCAACTGTCTCGCTTACATGACAGACGCGAACTTCCGAAAGGAATTTCTTATTTTACCCTCTTTCCAAAACTCTGATTTTACCACTTTAAACTTACAAATTGTACTGGAAATACGAAAATGAACCCTGACCGCCGTCAAATTAAATTTCTTAATTTAAGATGTCTCACGGCGAAACATACGTTCCTGAAATACAAAAATAATTTTATGAAACTGTGTAAGTGCTCTACTTTTCCTGGAAGTAATTGAGTTTCACCGATTCTGTGTTCAATAAATAATAAGGTTAGAATTGTTAAAGATTTGAAATGTTGAACCAATTTGTCCTGATAACAAACTCCCAAGCTTGAATCAAACTGGACTAAAACTGCGAACGAGAGCGAGCTAACACATATTTATAAATTTCAACGATCTCTCAAAAAGCGATTTATAGGCTAGTTTCGGCGTTAATTTTAAAGTCCCGGGTTTTGGGTCTTACCATGATGGCTCATTTTCCAATGGAAAGTAGCTGTAGCTAACAATAACAAACAGCTAATTGTCTATTGGAAATTAACCAAAACCATACCCGCCGCAGAAAAATATAATAAGAGATAATTAACTCTAAAATAATTTTTACAAACGATTCAAACAACTCACCAAGACATCTATCACACTTCAAAATGGCGATAACTTTCCTCTAAATACAAAAAACGGTAATAAATTTACTTCGACTGAACTGTAGGGAATATATTTTTCTAGCCTAATTGCTCTTTCTGGGAAGGGTAGTACTGAACGTGATGAGAACTATTTACAAGGTGGGTGGGAGGGTGGATCCGTGATGAATGGGGTCAGAAGTTAACCCGGCCCGGTTCCCATGACTGGTCTTTGTAGTTTCCACAATTGGTCTTTATCAATACCAGTTGAATTTATTAAGCTTTCAGATATTTTGTAGCTATTGCAACCCCTCTGTTCCTCCCCTTTTTCACGCATGAGTGGCATTGTTTATTGTAAAAAAACAGCTTAGGGGATGAATTAGGTGAATTTGTTATGGTTAGTAAAGTCAGACTATTTGAGTAGCCACTTTCTACTTGTCTTTTAATTACTTAGTTCAATTTACTCAAGTTACAGGACAAAGATAACCCTTACAGAACATTTATCATCTAACTTGTAGGCCAATAGTAGTGCTCACATTTTAATTTCTTATTTTAAAGTAAGTAAACAATAGGAATAATTTTTTTCTAATGTCACTGAATACAAACGAACCAGAAATACGGCCACCATTATAAAAAGCGAGCTCGATAACAGAGGCTAAAATCCAAGTAACTGGACTATGTGCCGCTACGAGAGCTGCAAGCTGTTAGGACGGGAGGAAGACATTTGAGAAAATAGACAGTACTATTATCTATTTAGTTTAACACTCTGCCGCAAGATACCACCAGCATCGAACGCTCACATATCTCTCATAAGCGTTAACATTCTAGTACGTTTATATTCAATGTTAATGTCCACACTTTAATGCCAATTAGACTAGTGAGGACGAGGGATCAGTGTACTTACTTGAGGTACGCAGCAGACTGACCGGTGACTTAGCCACATTGACCACCGAGCGTTAACTAAATTTAATGAACCTTTTTTGTTCAATTTAAAAAAAAACATATTTAGGAAGATATTATATTAATTTGTTACGAACATATTTAAAAGCATGTAGGCTTCATTTTAATAATTTGAACGTTTAACAATTTTTGACAATTATGATCAACGTAAAGCCTAATAAATGGTACAAAAATAATGCACAACCTTCCTTATTTACAATTTATAGGCCTATTGAAATTGGCTCATTATAAACAAACACAAATCTCAACTCAAAAATCGAATAATCGGTCTGAAGAGCTGATTTTGAGAAAATCCAATTTTTTTAAATTTTTGTAAAGATTTTTGTTTACCAAGACAAGGTTTGAAAACTACAACTTTCGTTAACTAAACAGTGATTTTTAGATACAGATAAACTACATTAAAACACACAATTTAATGAAATCGGTAACTGTCTTTAAGTCTTCATGATATGATTAGTCGTATATCCTACATATAGACCAGACTGAATATTTTTATACATCATTTTCTTCTTATTGCACAGTAAAAACCTTGAATGTACAGAGACTGTGGTAACACTAGGTTTGTTAAATGAACCAATTGAAAGACCCTGCCCCTTACTACACTTGGGAACAAACAAAATAACTACAGTAAAATATTAACAAACAACAAAGTCTGTTTATTAGTATTTGACCCTTATTTAATAGATAAGAGTTAGGAAAATTTATGGCTGTTATTGGCCATATCAATAACAATAATCAGAGATTTCAACAAAAACAGTTTAAAATCCCACTGAGGATGAGAACCTTGTTGTCGAAATGGTCACGAGTAAAATATTAATAATAAACAACTTGCTTTTATACAAATATTTTGTTTATTTCCAAGTGCGACAGAAGACTTTCAATTAGTTCAAGAAAAAAAAGTTTTTATCGCAACCTTAGTTCCAGATGAAAGCCAATCTACCAGAGTAAATCACTCAAATCAACGCCTCGAAGCCATTGTGTTTGAAGCAGAAGAAGTACCGGTCAAAAAAATATACAGACAAGTTTAAAATTGGTAACATTTGTAACAGGCTACTTCGGGCACAATGATGTTGTATAAACAAGTCGGAAGGTTGGTAATTGTCTGCATGAACAATGCCACAATACACGGACGTGAGTCTATTGTCGGGACATATTGCGGGGCGCAGTGTAGTGTGACGTTGCCGCGGCAGTTCCCACGCTGGTAACACGTGAGTGGCACGCTGCAACCCTTAGTGACACGAGGCGCCCAGCACCCTTGTATGCGAAAACATATTGTAACATAGGGTGTAGAGGATAACCAGTATAGAACGTATGCTATCAATTGTAATAAAGTAATGGCCTTTAACAAATACTATACGGAGTACGATTGTTGTAAATCGATTTCCTGTGTATCAGCTGGAGACTGATACACATTTTTGATCAAATTCGGTATGTAGGTAAAGTTTGCCATTCTCTTTTAGCTGTGTTATAAGAGCCCGTGGGCAAAAACAAGGGACAAAGATCGATCGCGTCCTTATCTGCTCATATTGTATCTATAAAGTTTTACGAAAATGGCTTTGTAACCACCAAAAGAAAAGTGTCTTTTGAAATATTAAAAATTTACACCGTTCAACCTTTTGCAATGTTGGTAAAAGTTAGTAGAATAACATTTAAGAGGCGCCTCGGTGGCCTAGTTGATAGCGTACTGGTTCGATTCCCGGCCAGGGCTTGGCATTAGCCCAAGTGTGCACAATAGTCGGACGTTAAAAAAAACATTTGTCATTTTTATCTTTGGATTTCAAATTTGTTTTACAAGTATCACTTAAATGGGATGTTATAAGTAGTAGGCTTACAACGCACTTCGCGGGAGCAGACGACATGGAATCAATGTGACCATTTTCGTTAATATTTAGTATACGCCATTGTCCACAGAGTTTTCTTAATTCTCCCTGACTATGACCTGCTTACAGAAACGTTCCTGGTTCAAGAACACGGTTAGTTCCTAGACATACTTTTTGTCACCTTCTCCTCCTGATATTCTCAACTTTACAGTTCTTTGACGACTTTAGAATGTGGACACCCTAAAATACAAATGTGTTAAGCATTAAAATACAAATATGAGTGCTAGGGATTTTTTTTTTTTTTTTGTGCACACTTGGGCTAATGCAGACGATGTGATGATTTATAGAGTATGAAAATGCCAAGCCCTGGCCGGGAATCGAACCCGGGTCCTCGGCGTCAAAGCCTAGTACGCTATCAACTAGGCCACCGAGGCGACTTAAGCCTCATACATGTGTATGTGTGTGTTATCACTTTAAAGTTCACCATTTTGTATCTTGTGCAATGCTAGGGATGAATTTACAAGCGCAAGGAACAAGGGTCTTACACAACCTCAGTACTTACAAGACGAACACTTTTCCCAAAAATCAAATTTTTAACGATTTTTAGTTTTTGTGTCATTTGTATGTAATCAGAAACTTCCTTTTTACTCTAATATATAATAAATATACTTTTATGGTTGGAAAATTGATATTCTACTTTTATATGTGCACGTAAATCGTTTTATTGCGGAAATTTGACTGTTTGCAATCACACTTTTATTCTGTTTCTCCCAATGCTTAAATGGTGGGTTTTCTATTGTATTTATTTTATCTAATGTTGGTCACACTGATTCGTGATCAGTTTATCTATAACTGCTGTTATTAGACTTAGATAATTTGATTATTTCTTGACTGTGCTTGAAAGTGCCAAACAAGGTTAGTTTTGATTGTACCCGACTGTTTTTTGTTATACAGTTTGATTGTTTTGATAAATTATATACAGAAAATGCCACTTAGTAATACATTATTTAAAATCAGAAAGTATCAAGGTAATACTAGGTATAAGGCTACTTCTACAATTCCTTCGTCTTCAGCTAAAACGCTCAGTGAGTCATAGAAGTGGTTGTTAGTGAACAAAAGGATAATGACTGTGAATATACAATTATAAATCTAACAGGTTTTTAGGCGTCATTAGCTAAAGTTTCTGTCTGCAATACCTGTCAATCTCCTTGAGCATGATGAAACAGTGGATTGCTGGTTTGACGTGGAAGTTAATTTTAGTATTTATGCAGTGTATGTTGTTTTTTTTCAAATGGTGATTTTTGAATATTGCTTTTCTTTTATTACATACTTTATTATAAAATTAACATATATTCGCCAGCGGAATATTAAAGATTACTATGATTTTAGGCTGTTTTTTTTTTTATGGAACTATATGGTAAAGTCATTGTTTTTTACATTTCATGAAACATACTAGATTTCCTACACCGACTTACTGCTCATGCGCGTTGTTTAATTCTAATAGGCGTTACTAAATATGTATTATTTTGTTCGGTCTTGTAGTGAAAACATTGTTAAAATGGTGTCCAATTAATTAAATATGTTCTACACTCAACAGCTGTTATTACGTTCTTCACCCAACAACCGTGTCAGTTAGGTTCTTGAGAATTTTGTTTACATAAATGTTTTTTTTATCGTTTAGCAATCAAAACACGTTACCTACTATAGCGCGGTAACAATTTTGAGGTTATGCGGGTCACTTTTATTTTTATCGCACTTCCTGTACTTTTCGCGTTTTTATATTTTGTATTATTGCTTTTGGGCACGAAATAAACCATTTTAGTGAAAAAATTACCCAATAAACGAAAACAACCTACAATACTTATTTACCTTAACTGCAAAAAAACTGTGATTATCAAATCCAATTTACTAACTGTGAAAAATTAGTATTTACCACAGAAGGTGATATTATAAACTGTATCAATTGAAAATTAAGTTAACATTAGATCTGGGAACAATTGCTTAGGATCGAGTCGCTACAGGTAAATCAAATAAATAATTTTATCGTAACATTTTTTAAAAGTAATTTCACCACTGAAATTAGTATAAAATCTGCATACATTTAACTAGACTTGATTGAAAATTCCAAAATGAACCCTAACCTCAATCAGATTTATTTTCAATAGAATTTAAAATTGATTTTCGCACCTAAATACACAATATATACCTCTCAAAAAGTGATCTACAGATCAGAATCGATTGTTCATTTAAAAATCAGTGTTTTAAGGAACCATGGTTCATTAAGTTATGGGGAACTATTGCTACATTCGATTAAAATCAGATAAACCGATTTTATGCAACTTGAACGAGTTTACAATTTTTTGTAGCTTTAATTACATTTCTTTATAACATGATATCACAATATAATGCGAGTAGGCTATTAGGTTAGGCCTACATAAATTGTTCAGCGAAATCTTTATTTTTTTATGAAAAAGTGTGTACATCTCTATCAACTGCTTATTACATTACATACTGTATATTACTTACTTATATTTTATTAATACGCCATCTCATTTTACTCTTTATAGCTACACTCGAAAACTCTTATGCAAACAGTTTTCACTTTAATTATGCATACAGTCCTAATAAGCAAGATTGTTGCTGGATTTTATCAGCTGATTTCGCAGCTGTTTTAAGCTTTATACATTAACTTCTCACATAAACTGTGTACTGTATTACAAGAGAAAACTGCTTTAGATATCATAAAGGCAGTGGTTTTATTCAAGGCTACCAACTAAACGCTGAGAATATTACGATAATACTGTGTTGAAGTTATGTCACCGATCTCATTAGAAGCAGGCATACAAAGTTTAGACTTTATGCATATCTGTGATTCTTTGTTAATGGTAAGTTCAAATGAGTTTAATCATAGATACATAGAGTCTACTTCTATTATCGTGAAGGAAGATATATTCTTGAAGAATGTAACTACATACTGATTAGGCTCAAGCGTATTTATGATGCTGCATAATAATAAAATATAGAGACCGATATAAATAAATGGTATAAACATTGTACAAAGTCAGTTGATATTTCCTTTACAAATCCGGGTCTGACATTTATTACACAAAAAAATATCTACCTAATTTATCAAAATTATATAATCAACTTTTCCTAAACATTTTGTTCATACAAGAAGATCCATAACCTAATTCAGTGTATAAAAATTGAAATTAAAAAACTGCGGTTTGAAAGATAATCAGAAAAAGTAAAAATAAACCTCGAATCCAGTGTTTTCCTCCAACTTACTTTCGAATCGTATCCCCCCCCCAATTCTGAACATTGTTTCAAGTTAAAAAATATCACAAATTATTTCACAAAACCATTTCAGTAAAATCTGACTAACCGATTTTGAGAAATTATACCGGTAGAGGCAATTTTTTTAAATTTTTGATGGCGATAACCTAGGTGTAATCAAAATTTGATCAAAATATTTGTTGACCAAAAAACCGGATGTTAGCAAAATTCAGTTTCTGTTACTTTTTAAGGATTTAAGAATTTTTGTGAACCAATTGCAAACATTCCCAAGATAGGAGCAAACTACACTTAAATAGAAAATTTTATCGTAATTTTTAGCTAATTTGTTTTTTTTTTTTGTGACCTTACTTTAAACCAGTTAGACTACTGGACCGAGCGAAGCGAGGTCACTGTTTCAATTGAGGACTAACTACTTTTGGTCTAAAGCACGGCCGATTGCTTTGAAATGTGGTACAGAGGTACCTTGTATAAAACCTAAACGATGCATGTGTAAGATCTTTTCCCATTCATTCCCGTTTCAAGATGGCTTCCTCTAATTTACAGTACGGAGTGGCCGCAGTTTTAGCCAAACGCATTAACCGATTGTTTTGAAATTTGATAAGTAGGTACTGTGTATAAAGCATAAACGATTAATGAAACTTTCTCCTTTTTACTTCCGTTTCAAAATGGCAGCCTATGATTTACAATAACGAGTGTACGCAATTTTAATCAAATTGGCCGATTGTTTTGAAATTTAGTATAAAGCCTGAAAGACGTATGTGTAAGATTTTTTCCCATAATTTTGACCGCTCCATGGAGAAGAGCACAAAATTTAAATAAAATTGGTCCTGTAACATTTTTGTATTTTTTTATGGCGGAAAAGTTATGAGCGCTGTCGTGGAGCGCCTCTGTATATATTGAGATTATACTTCAAGGTCTACTGTTCTTTGAACTAATAGTAAGAAAAGGATACGGACAACTAAGACAGGAAAACTGCGCACTGGTTCGAGTTCCAAAGCACTGTCCAGTTAGCGATGTGCATAGGCATACAGATAAAGTCCAAGTAGAAATCAACTTTTTAGATTTAAGAGACCTGACACGTGATATTGTATAAAATATTTTTTCCCTCAGTCTCAATATTTTCTGCTAACTGCGTGTAGTGCAAAAGTTATATTCCTTTCGTCAGATTATTACGAAGTGGTATTGTTGCCAACTGCTCCCAATAAAAGTCCCTGATTGCCGCAATGAACGGTAGGATGTCCCACTTGTAGCGACAACATTTTTCACCGACAAAAATCCAACTTCAGCGCGTCAAGAATCCATTTAGCGATCGTGGTATGCGCGGCGTGCGACAATGCAACAGAAATTGACTCGTCTTGAACTCTGACAACTACCAAAACTTTGCAACGCCAGGCTGTTTGGTCGCGAGCACATTACGCGGAACGCACTGACTAGTTCTGGCCACATGCGGCGTGCGGCTACAAGACCGGTCTTGCTGGTATTTCATTACCTTGCCTGCGATCTTCCAGTAATGGACGTAAGGTTTAATGTCCACCGTCCAACGTAGGCTACTTACTCGACATGTGTATGAGCGGCCAAAGCGCAAATTGATTTTGTTCAGCGCTTTGTAGAGAAATCACCGGGAATCACGTACACATTGGAAGAGTAAGTATGTATGAAGTCAGAGAAAAGTATCGGTATATTTCCGTTTCAGGACCACTAAGTTTATAATATAATGTCACCTAGCTGTCTCGCTTATGTGATGGAATATGTAGTAGGCCTACAAGGAGTGTACCAAACAGATATTATAGGCTAGCCAAAGTCAATAAAACCTTAGGCTATTCAAACATTCAGTTCAATATTTGGAGCCTAAATATTTCAATCAAATGCTTTTTGGTTTAAAAAACCAGCCTTCCTTTAAAATCTTTTTTGTAGAAACACATTTTGTTGGCTTTTTTACGCCATATAATATATATATATATATATATATATATATATATATATATATATATATGTGTGTGTGTATATGTATGTGTGTGTGTGTGTGTGTGTGTCCTACTATTGTGCACACTTGGACTAATGCAGACGATGGGATGATTTATAGCGTATGAAAATGCCAAGCCCTGGCCGAGAATCGAACCCGGGTCCTCGGGGTGAAAGCCCAGTACGCTATCAACTAGACCACCGAGGTGGCTCTCTCTCTCTCTCTCTCTCTCTCTCTCTCTCTCTCTCTCTCTCTATATATATATATATATATATATATATATATATATATATATATATATATATATATATACACGTAATTAAATGAAGAAATTTTTTCAAGGAAACTGTATTGTTCAACTAGTCTATATAAAAAAAGCCAACAGTATATATATATATATATATATATATATATATATATATATATATATATATATTATATATATTTATATTTGTATTTATATATTGTTTACTTAGCCTAATTACTGTTCATCAGTATTAAAACTATATTCTACAGTTATAAGGCCTATACAGTTGGGCGATGTATTTAGTTTTTAAGCTGATGCTAGACTAAATACTGGAAAAAAGTGACTAGTTAATATCCTGTTTTTGTATTTGTTACTTAAAGCGTTTTTTCGATACAAAAATAAAATCATTTATATCACATAATATTCTTTTTATTATTAAAAAAAATTAATTTCACCGCCGTTAAAAATTGTACCAATTATCGTTTAAAATAAGAAAATGGACTCTGACCACTTTCGTGTTTTCAAACAGAACAGAATATTTCCAAGTTATGAAGATTTCGAAAGATCGCCATTTGAAACTGTAGGTTTTTACTCGTTTGTCTGCCCTCTGCGTGGAAACTAAACGAAAGGACTGATTTCGATGAAATTTGACAGTGTAATTTGTCATATCTCTGGGTACTTTTTAACTTTTCAAAACATTTTTTAATATCGTTGCGGGTAAGAAAAACTTCAAAAATTGTATTTTATCAAAATCGGTTGTAACGATTTGGATCAAATTTTCCTTATATGTAGTTCATAAATACATACTCTTCCAAAAATCTGTTTGAAACTTGGAAACTTTGTTCTTAAGTAAGGTCAATTTTTTATTTTACTGTAACTGAAGTCAGCAGTAGCAAAGTGAAGTGAAAGAAATATACGCTCGAAGAATAAACCGAAAAATTAAAACGGTCGTCGGAATTATTTGACTTTCTTGATTTAGGCTACTCTTGAACCGTGAATTCCTTGTACAATGAGTGGAGTTACGGATTTTCGTAAAAAAACTAAAATTAGAACGAAATATGATTAACTGATTTTGAGGTTAGGAATTTCAGATTTTTTCAATAATTTCAAGACCAGAAGTTTGGGGAAGGAGAATTCTTTTTATGCAGTGATTTAGACTCCCCATGTATATGACATGTTTTGTTTTTGAATCTGCAATTTTATGCGGTTTGTTTTTGTTGTAAAATAACGTCCGATACAAATAATTCTAAAATGACTCAGAAATAAATATTGCCTCACCTGTTCTTTGGCTAGCTGAAACCAAGTCTTGAGAATGACCGGGAGCCGCCACTTGTGGTAGTGCCCCGTGGTTTTGACGCTGATGAACACATCCTTAAGGCGAGTATGGGAAGGCCTGGGAGGAGCGGTGTTGGGGGCGGTACTGCTCAGGGAGGCGAGGGTGCTGGTGGGCGAAGTGGCTTCCACAGTGTCGTAATCCTTGTTGAGGGACTGCGGTGACCTTTCCTGCCAACCCAGCTCCTGAAAACAACAAACACTATAATAACTTTCTGATAACTAAAAATAAAATAGTTAGAGACAATGGACATTATTCGTTGAAGAATCAAAACCATCGAAAAGTGTAGAAGAGGTTTAGAGGGTAGTTCCTAGGACCATACGTCTGTTTTTCATTAATCTATAACGTCAATCTATCCGTCTGTCTATCGTTAACCTACAACTTTTTTTTTGCTTGACGTCCATACTTTATTCTAGTTAGATTAGATCAACGTTAACGGTAGAGGTAAATCAACGGGAGTAACTGCGTCTTGAATTCACAACCCTGAATGGAGTTCAGACGCAGCAGACTGACCAGTGCTTTAACCAAATCGACCACCGAGCCATAATCAGGATCAATGCTGAATTTTAGCTCCCCAAATCTGGGTCTTAACATAATCGCAGCTTTAATGGAAATTTGCTTTAATTAAAAAAAAATATTTACACAAATACGTTTCGATTATATGTTTGCTATCTTCAAAAAAAATTAAAATTAATTCACGAAAGCGCTATAAAGCTGCGAGTAAGCTTAAATCATTTATTTTCAAATTAAAACCTTTAACGCCTGCGCGTTTCTCTATTATAAACTTCTTCAGGCGCGTTCGGCTAGTAAAAAAAAAAACTTAAAGACTGCCATTATATTTCTTCAGGGGCCGAACATCTATTGTTGTACAGACACCTAGCCTACCCTGTCCAAGGAAACAATAAGTCGGTCTATTCCTCCCCTTCGCGTTCCTTTACAATAAAATATTTCCATTTTGAAAAGGATTAATAAGGATCGGGAGTTATTAATTGGGAGGGTGCGCGGCAGGTAGCCTACCCAGCGGGGCGTAGCGGGCAGATTCGCTACCCTTCACATTGATAGAATTTTTCGAAATTTATTAAGGTCACGTATAATTGGGAAGAAGTGTAATTAATTATTTTTAAGCTGTGAGTTTGTCTTTTAACGAGGGAGGTCTGGCGGAATATTAATTGAATTCTAGTCGCGGAAGTTTTATATTTCATTAGTATGCATTGGTTTCACTCTTACTGAAAATTGGTTAATGAATTTTTTAAATTAATTAACACAAAGTTAGATAATAAATATAAGCAATCCTAATTACTAGAATGTAATAAATAAATATTAACATTCAATCAAATTTATAAACGCTAAAGCGTTCCGACGTGCAAATCAAATTTTATCGTGTGTATTTTAATAATGTAACTGTGTTTATTGTTTGTAATGTTTGTTTTCAATATTTTGTTTATTATTTGTGATGTGTGTTTTCAATGTTTTAACTTTGTGACGACCTCGACAGAGGGATTTGACATTTTGTATTGTGGCCTGAAGATTAAAGTAGGAAGGCGGTAGCCTTTACGAGGTAAGTAAATAGACCACTGACCAGTGGTCGGCAAACAGCGTCTCGCGAGCCGTATGCGGCTCTTCCGGCAAAATCTTTAGTACAGGCACGGAATATTATTTATTAACTTGTCTTGTAAGAGACGGGTAAACTTTTTGAAACGCAAGCCTACAGAAATTTTTCGATGTTAGAAGAAGTAATTTCATTCGAAAACAAATTGTTGCCTTTTACCGAAGATTTTGAAAGAGAAACTCTAATACACTTTCCACGCCTTTTGAAATATTGTCAGCCGCCTCGGTGGTCTAGTGGATAGCGTACTAGGCTTTCACCCCGAGTACCCGGGTTCGATTCCCGGCGAAGGCTTGGCATTTTCATATGCTATAAATCATCCCACCGTCTGCATTAGCCCAAGTGTGCACAATAGTCGGACGTTAAACACAGAAAAAAAAATTGAAATATTGTCGAGAAAATAAGTCCAATATTGACATTTACTATTTCAGAACACTGTTAAATATGAAGGAAGCTTTTCCCATCAGGTTCAAAGACTTTAAAACCAGAAACGCGACGTTAGTCTTTGTTAAAAAACCTCTGAATGCCACGGTAACAGAAATAATGTTTTCGCCCTTTAATTGGTAACTTTGAAATGCAGTTGCTGGGGGAGTTCAAAATTCGAGAGTCTTTATACCGATTTAGAGACAACATACAAAAATGACACCCTTACTTTCCAAGGAAATTCAAGACTATTGTTTACATTAGTGGAGTATTTTGTAGTTTTTTTAAGGAAACTTTTATATTATTTAACTTGTTATATTTTTAAATAAATATTATCTTTATATAAATATGGTACCAAGTTTTATTTAAACTAATACATATTTAGCAAAGACAAGCTCGAGAGTGTACTTTTAATTCTAATTATTTCTATAAAAATGTCTCTACTAAAGCAAAGCTTAAGTTTAAAAAGATGGCTATGAATAAACTTCAATTTTCTATTATTTATATTTGGCTCTTTTGAATGACAAGTTTGCCGACCACTGCACTAGACGGAAAAAAATAGGTCATAATCTAAATTATTTAAATATATGGTCCTGTGGCTATGTTGCAATAACGTAAAAAGTATAAAAAAATAAAACATTTCTAAAAAAGTACGATATTTTCTACAAATTTCTGTCTGCTTGCTCATTACCTGGTTCTTTTTAACCGCCTCCAGTGAAACTGTGAAAACAAATACTGTCTAATATTGTTTCTTTGAAAAAAATATAGCCTATATTGCCCTGAAAAATGAAGTCAATTTACTTTTCATGGCATTAGAAGCTTGCAGAACGAATTTCACTGTTCGTTTTAATTTCGTTTACTTTAAGATTCTGGATCGGTAGGGGCTCTGTATTTTTTATCATTGTTTTAGTAACTAATAAGTTAATTTCGCAAAATCGACCCTCCCAAAATAAAGTAAACTGTGTGGATGCTATTTCTGAGTTTTTGTAAAACATTTATGTACACTGTCTGATAAATTATTCAATGGTATGGGCTTTGTTTATTTTAAAAAGTAGTTGAAAAAAGTAACTTTTAGTAATAGTGCAGACCTGCTTTTTTTAAGGTTCCGGTCTCAAGACTATTCAGCAGATAGTTTTAAGCAGAGTTTTTCAGAAGATATGTAGAGAAATTTAATTAAAATTGCTTAGTTATCTATAATATAGTTAGGTTACTAATAAATTTTAAATAAAGCATATTTAGCCTGGGCAATTTTACACTCATTGTATGGTCCAATAAATTTTGCTCAAATATAATCGTGTAGAAATATTATAATAACCTAAAATAATAAAACTTAGCTTATAAAAAAAAAAAAAAAAAAAAAAAAAAAAAAAAAAAAAAGGCGGCGGTAAAAGGTCTAATAGAACCCAACACTTAACGTTTATACAGATAACGTCCAACAGATTGAGTGCTTTTCTGATTAACAGCACAAACCACAAATTTATATTACAGTCTTTATTTAAAAAAGAGCTCAAATCAAATCATTTATGACCCTGAATCAAGTCAGTGTACAAATTTGTAATTAAAAAAATCAGGTTAGAAGCCCAAAAAAACAGAAAAACTTTATTTTGTTTTGTTTTTCCATTTACCCTCTAAACTGTAAAGCCTGGTGGCCACCAAATTCGGTAGTTTCGCTGAGTGGAGCGGACTACGCATTCAAGACATAACCTATTGTTGTTTATGTAAGTGCGGCCACTGAAAATGAAACTTAGCTGAGCAGAGTCAAGCTGCGTTGATGGTTCCGTGTAGCTTCAACTCTGTCTACGTTCAGTTTTGAAGCCGACTCTGCTTCCTCTACAACACTGACCACATCTCCAAACATATTATTTCGTTACATAGGTTACGGTGTTTGAACATAGTAGTTCCTAGATCCGTTACAGTAGGCCTAAGTATTTAGATTTAAATGATACAAATGCATTCTTTAAACTGACTAACTTCCGCTTCCGGTTGCCGTTCATCTTCATTTCGCTCCGCTCCGCTCAGCGAAGTTCCACTCCGCATTTGGTGGCTTCACGGCCTTAATGTAATTTATTTAATTTTTTTTTGTGTTTAACGTCCGACTATTGTGCACACTTAGGCTAATGCAGACGATGGGATGATTTATAGCATATGAAAATGCCAAGCCCTGGCCGGGAATCGAACTCGGGTCCTCGGGGTGAAAGCCCCCGAAGCCCGAAGCCACCGAAGCGGCCTAATTTATTTAAAATTTGTTACATTGAGTTTAGTTAAAATTTCGAATATACAACCCCAAAAACTGATACGCGATATCAGACCGAATTTCCGATTATTATTGTCGTTACCTTGGAAACCGGATTTTGCTGAGGAAATAATTAGCCTATTATTAAATGTGAGACATTTTTGTTATATTTTTTAATTGAATCTTCTCGTGCATTTAGGCCAATTTTGTATCACAGTCCTAACCTAATTGAAACAGGAAATTCGTAATTTATAGTGATTCCAGTTATAGCTATTAGTTAATTAATTAGACCGAATGACTGTGGTCTAATTGCTGTGGTTTCAAGCAGCGAATTGTCGATTTGTGCTTAAGGGGAGATATGCACTTCTGAAGTAACCTATATTGCAAATTGTATGGCGTCTGTAGCTTAAGGGCGATGCAAATTTGGGAAATGCAAGCTAAGTAATTGATTTCCGTGATTATTATTATTAATATAAAATTCTTTTTATATTCATCTTCTTTTCTGCTAATTGATCTGCCTTTAGACAATTCTACTTTCGTTGACGCGTTTCAGAGAACCTCCATCTTCAAAAACTATATCTATTGAGACTGAACACAGTAATATAAAATTGTTTGGACTTATTTTAGTTTACAGACTAATCTATTTCAGAAAGCAAATTACTGTATCTGTACGTCTCTTTATTTATCAAAATCGGGCTCGTAAAACGTCTAACCTTGAGTAGATCTGCACTTCGACGGGGTTGTGATAGTGAATATGACCATACTGTAATTGTTTTGCATAAGTTTACTGTTATTTAAAAATTAAAATTCATTAGTTAGGCTTACATACAAGCGAAATTTGATCCCAATCGTTAGAGCAGATCTTGAGAAAATCCGATCTTTTAGTTCTTTAATAGTAATTCTTAATTTAAATAAATAATTCATTAATTTTTCTACAAATAAGGTATTTTTAAGATCAGTTAACTTAGATGGAACTGAATAATTGGCAATCCTAAATTTTTGTTCAAATGTGGACATGATAATTAGGCTAGCCTATATTTAATAGTAGCCTATTCAATGATTCATTGTGTTATGATGATTTATAATTATGATGATTTGATGATTTATTACAACTTGTCAGGCCTCAACTTCCACAATGGTTTTAAAACTGTATTGTGATATAATTTGTTTTCACATAGAAAGTGGCTTATGCATGGTTTTTCAAGTTTGATTTGTAACGTGTATAAGTCTGTGTTTTTCGTTTTTCTGAGTCGAAAGTAAGAGATATCTAAGTGGTTGGGTGTTTATACAGTACTTTTTATGTGTAATGTGCAGACTATATACTGGAGACTAAAGAGTTTACTCTTGGCCTAACTAAATTCATTATAATTTGACATGTGGTTAACTATTTATAGGCAGTAAAAAATTTATTTTCAAACCCTGTTTTAAACACTTTTATATAAAAAAATATTAAAATAGGTCTATTTGTAGAAATCAGTTTGCTTTTACATAACCCTAGCAAAAAAAAAAAAAAAAAAAAAAAAAAAAAAAAAAAAAAAATATGGATTGACGGGCCTATAAATATAACTTTAGATACGAAAAAAGGAGAGAAAAATTATAGAAAATTGGTTCAAATTCTCAAAATCTGTTAAAATTTTCGTTATAAACTAAATTGAAAGTCAGTGTACCAAAACTGAAATTAAAAAATATGTAAGTAAAAAAAAATTCAAATTGATAAATTAATGGACACAGCAAATTTTTTCACAAAAGATCCTTTATTTTATACAGTAATAAAAATAAATTCCACTTGTATAACCTAAACAACTGACTTATAAGTTATACTGTGAAAGTAAACAACGTTGTAGTTTTCGTTTTTTTTTACATAAAAACGCTTTGTTTAAGTAATATGCCAAATTATAAAAATAAAAAAAATTACCATAAGACTGAAAAAAGAAGTACCTGTAGACCTATAACCTAACAAATACTATTCCGTAAAAGTTACTAACGTTGTTACCCCAAGAAATTCATAAAATCATAATTTTGTTATGAAATTAAATACTTTGATATTTAATATTAGGTTACAAAATTTAATAATATAGCATTTTTAACTTCCCAAAAGCCATGATTTTAACAATTTTTTTTTAGTTTTATTTTGTGCTGTTATTTTGTTGAGAGATATTAACCTGCGAAAGATTAAATTTATAACTATGAATGTACGATTAAATTACGATTTTTAGCCATTTATTACGGAACTATATTCTGACGTCCATTTTTACAAAGCAGCGGCAACTTTTTACTCGCCGCAACTCGTTACTACGGTTAGGTCTTGCGGAACAACTGAGTTAAACATTGCACAACCGGGTCGAGTTAGTTCTGGGATTTAAAAAAAAAATTTAAATAGCCCACATTGGAGCACACACACTCAATTTAATTAAGTCTTTTGGTTTTTCTGCGTTTTTCCCAGTATTTTTTAAAATCTTATTGATCTCTGTAGTCTGAGTTCTTCCGAATATACTACGTTTCGTGGACGTTTTTCCCTAAACTGTAATTGGGTTTTCTGACTTTTTAAGATCGCTTTTTCCTTCTTCCTGCCAATTGCTCCTTGGTTATTCCTAGTTCCTCCAAGTCCAGTTGTTCTTAACTTTACACTTCAGTTGGTAGTCCAATAATCTCCTCGTAAGTCTACTCTCCGGTAATCGAGTTAGGTGTCCAAAAAAGGCCAATCTTCTTTTCCTAAATCTGGGATTATTATTATATTAAATTTCATTACTTTTCCTATCGGAAAAGTATTTACATTTCCTTTCGGAAAAGTACTTACAATTCTTGATGTGAAAACTTCTTTAGGTGCGTTTAGCACTTTTTCGGTGGATAAAAAGCATTGAGCTCGCGTCACGCTAAATCTGTATACGGTGAGTCAGATAAATTCAATACAGCTGCGAGCTGCGGCACGCCGAGAGTGCAGTACACGTGTAATATTTGTTTTAGTTTATATGTGAACTATGAAAGTATAAACAGCGCAGGGCTATACAGCTATAAATATATACATGTGGGGGTTATTAGTATCAAAACACGTTGGTGGAAATACACGCAACACGTTATAATACGCGCAGAACTTTATTTATTTAGTAATTATTATATTTGTAGTGTGTCTAATGTAATATAATATAGGTGTAGGCTATACAGAAAAGTTAATTTCATCTCGTGAAAATTATTGAATGCGTGTGTAGTGCGTATAGTATTTAAACTGTGCGTTATAATCATTGCATTATTAAAAAGATGAATTAGTAATTAATGTACAAATTATCCCTGTAGGGCTTCTTTCTTATAATGAATTTTAAGTAAATATTTGAATCATTAATTAAAATATAAATCAATATATATTAATTCAGTTTTCACTTCTGTCGGCCAGTCCCACGACTGCCACTTTTTTTCATTATTAATAACACGCATTTAATTAATCGTTTTCGCGATGAGAAATACGTTTTTTGGTTTCGCGCGGTAGTCATTTTGAGGTTATGTTTGTCACTTTTTTTGTAACTTTCCGTTGTTTCCACATATTTATATTTTGGTTTATTCATATTGGGCATGTAATACAGCGTTTTGGTGCTGAAATTACCGAAATTGGCAAGACCACAAAATTCAGTTTTACCAATATGATAAATTTTACCAAGTAATTAAGACAACAAAACTTTTAGATATTACGAAAATAAGCGCTGTCCATTTACATAATACCCTCAAGTACATACTATGCTACCACATTCAGTTTGTTTTGCTTTGTGTAAATACAGGAATTTTGGACAAATAAAACCCATTTTGTTTGCATGCTTTAGCATTTCAAGACCATGCAAACTTTACATTTTTTTAACGGAAGGATTTTTTAATGTATTACACAAATTTAGATTAGAACTATTATTTTGAATTTTCAGTCACTGTATTTTACTAGTAAGCAAAATTATTTTTTTTTTTTTTTTTTTTTTTAAAACAAGCTAAGTGAAATTTTCTAGCTTGCGGTTTAGTGTATTATCAATTTTGATACAATTGTAAATAAAAAACACCGCCAGCCTAATAAAATTTAGCACCTGCATGCACTAGCATTCTCAGAGCCCACGTGTGCCATTTAAATATTCCGCCTTCACGACAGCTGACTGTGGATGTTATTGGAACTAACTGGCCTACTTTCTATTTAAAAACAACTTTATTCGAAACTGTTGAAATAAACAATGACTTAAACTGACCATAAACAGTTATCTGTGAAAACTTACCCGGTGCACAGGTATTTCATTGGTAATGGACAAATCCAGTCCAACACTTCTCTGGTAAACGTACAGCGAGACATAGGCAGCTGCGGCCATTATAGAGATGGCCTGCAGAAAGGTTTTCACTCTGGGCATTGTCACTGTCACTGTGCCATCATTGTTAATTTACATCACTATCACTGCACTGTTGCACTACGCAAGCACTCGGTACTGTCCAGCACCTGTGATAACGGTAGAAAGTCAACTGGATCACAATCAGCGTGTACATGACTAACTGGATCACCGCCATTTTGTAAACAAAACCCCCTCCTACAACAAGCTGAAGCAACAAGTGGTTCATTGTTGGACGTACAGTGCGATCTGTTAGCGTGTAGTGATACTACGACCTGGTGTAGAGGGGAGGGGTATAAACAGAACGACCATGCGCAGCTGAATAAACAAATTTACAGTACCTATTTCAGAGATTTTGGTTGTGAATCTTGTTCTAATTTTGTCTTCTGTTTTCTCTTTCAGGTTTCAGGTCAGTAAGTTTACAACAGTAAGCAACAAAACATCTACTGTAATATTTTTCTTTCAATGCAGGTTATAAATAGTCTGCAGTATAAATACCTAGTGTATAGAATAATTACTTAGCCAAAAAAATTCTTGATTTGAAGCAAAACCAGTTCAATAGATTTTGCTTAGCATTTTTAATTATGCTGGAAGAAAAATAAGCCACTGTACAAACAAATTACAGATGAATCTAATGGATGAACGTTTTTTCCTACTACTGTTCCTTTGTTAAAATTTTTTAACAAATTCAATATTAATGCATCTAGTGGTGAAAATGAAATGCAGATAATTGCCACAATAGTAAAGATTAGTTGATCTGTCTTTACATATACCGTATATTATACAAGGAGCATTGCAGTACCAATAATATAAAATATAAATAAACTAATTTAATAAATATAACTAACTTATTTATTTATTTACTTACTGGACCAGGCATCTAGTGTCAACTGACACCAATTGCCTGATTTTTGTGGTACGTTTATGAACAATTATGGTCCATTCAAATGTATCTACAGATCAGGGTACATTCTTGTAAACTGGGATCTGCCGGTTCGATTTGCTTCTTATACAGACTGTTTATTTCAATGATTAAAATTTAAAAAAATATAAAAACAAATAAGAAATTCTACGGACACATATACAGAATGGAGAACACACGACTAACTAAACAGATCTTCACAATATTAAACAAGCACAGGAACAAGATAACCTGGTTCACAGAGATAGACAAGGACCTGGCAAACAACGCAATAGACTCAGAAATTATAGGAGACAGAGCAATGTTCAGAAGTACAACACGGCAACTTGAGTTGCGGGAGAGTAAAAGACCCACGTGCAGGAGAGGAAGAGAATGGACACAAGAGGACAGAGAAAACCACTCAAGGAAAATGAAGGAAGCATGTGCTAAGAAGTTGATTAAGTGTGCCCTCTAAATGGGTTATTTGAGAAAAAAAATTAGTTAAATGACTTTACCCTGATATACATTTTGGTAACATACCTTGGTACCTACCATCAGACCACAACTAACGTATAGCCTACAAATTATCTTTATCACAAGTTTGATTTTGAACAACACTACTGATTCTACCTCATGTTGACGTTGAAGTTATTTATTACCAGTGCTTGTTACAGAGTCACATATTAGCACAAAGTTACAGATTTAAATGTAACTAAAAATTAATTTATTTTCTAGGCAGGAAAGACCTCCAAGAGATCTATACAAGTTATTTCACAGACTTCCACTCTTCCTATATTATTACTAACCAATCAATTCCCTATTTAGCCTGTAAGTTACTAAACATTTACCTCAAAATTTGTAAAACAATTAAGGCAGAATGTAGATAACAGAGTTATTTATTGTGATATTAGACTACCATGAAAATGAAAGGATGAAATCAGAAGTGAAATAAAAAAAAAAAGACATCTCATTAGTGTATTATAAAATTGCTTACGTCAGCCTTAGCAAAGCTAATTGTTGTTTGTTTTTCATTACTATAAAACTTTACACATGTTACATAATTATGTAAATATTCAGAAATACCAAGTAAAATAAAATTTATACAATTGGCAATGTGGTGTTACAAACCAATTTAAAGATTTTTTTTGTTCCAGGACCCTATGCATTTCCCCTTCACCTCCTCTTTGATTCCTTGGACAGGAATATTCTCTAATTATGCTAATTAATAGCCTACATTCAGGAACAGAAAGGATGGAATATTTATTTTAAAATATGTTAAAAATAAAAGGACTTATTCAGAAATTACAGAAATAAATAATTTATTATGTTTAGTTTGAAACAATTACGAGATAAGATATTTTTATAATGAATGTTTAGAATTGGAATTTAAAATACCCAATTGATTTTGCATTTAATTAGCTATTATATCAAGAAGGGTGTGTTGTATTGTGGTAGGAAAAGGGTGCTAGGTGATGGAGTGAGGTGTAGTTAAATAACTGCATCAATCATGTAGGCATAATAAAGTCAGTAGCTGTTAGGGTAGCAAAGATAATTTAATTTGTTAAACAAAGTATTACAGTAAGCGATAGGTATGCACAACTGTACAAATATGTATTTTATTGGATTTTCTTAACTGGTTATTGAATAGCTGGTTTGTTATTAACTCAATGTACTGTCAAGAACTACACAAGTTTTATGTTCAATGTCCATTAGAGTATGATTGAATGCACTTACTTGTGATATTCATTTGTCTTTGGGCAAGTGACAATCATTAAATGACCTTCATGTTTTCTTTAAAACTATTAAATTGAATATTAGTTTTGTTCAGATTCTTTCGGTTGGTATGTATGTAAAAAATAACAAAAATAAAACTATGAAATTATAATTTCAAACCATTTAAACCAGATTTAGAAATCAATTTTTAAAAAAATGCTAAGTTTTTTCTGATTTATTGCATCTTTCAGAATTTATTTTTGCAGCATAATGTGAATTCTGATGCTGAAAAACTGATCAGGATTTCAAGTTGAAATTCAGTTTTTTTATAAAATTGTTTTGCAGTAATTATTATAATGCTAGGTTTTTAAAGACTGGTTCATAACTTGGCTTCAGTAATATGTAGTGCAATTCACTTCAAATTCATACATATTATGTAGCATTTTGTTATCTCTCAAATATTTGTACTTTATTGGATTAAATTATCTTGATTGTTTATGTAGTAGTTGGTTTTGTTTACAAATTACTACTGGTTTGTAAAACCAACGTACGTACTAAAGTTTCATATTGCAATTTTTAAGCCCAAATATACTGCAAGGAAATTAATTATTCTTGATAGCTATAAACCATATTAAGGTGCAGCACATATTTCCTTACATTTTCCACTATTTCTCTAAGTTATATTCTCTGTGTGTTATATAAGAATTAAAACAAAACTGTGGTATTTGTTAGACAATAAGGATTTTCCTTGAATGTATATTCTACATGTCCAGACATGTCTTCTGATATATTCAAATTGTTGGAAGTCCTCTGGGAAGAACTCTAGAAACGCAAACTCAATTTTTCAAATGTTTTTCAGTAGTAAACCTCAATGTCTGTGAGACACATCATATATATATATATATATATATATATATATATATATATATATATATATATATATATATATATATATATATATATATATGAGACAATATTTTCTATCCATAGTTTGCAAATACTGTACAAGAAATTTATGTTTAAATAAAAAGTATTACAAAAATTGTTGACTTCAATAGTATTTAACAAATTTGAAATCTATGGTTCATTTTTTTAAGAATATACCACATTCATGAATAAATTCCAATTCCAGGTATGTTTTTGGTCAAAAAATTAAGATATCATACATTTTTGTTTCTACATAAACATTAATTTGTAAAATTAAGAAATTTGTCAATTTTGTTAGATGTTTGAGTTTAGTAACTTAAAGGGTTACAAATTTAAGATGTTTGTAATTACGGCATAACACTTAATTACATCTTCCAGTCTTGGTCACAAATCATAATTGTAACAAACAATTTTCAAAATTAGTTATCTCTGCCTAATCATGTTAGAGATCATCGAATATTAAAACATACATTACAAAGTATTTTCACATAACACTAACATATAACTCATTATAGGTGCACACCTTGACATTGAGGATCAAGAACTTTCAATACTAAGTGGAGTTGCTCTGTCTATTATTACTTGTGTTTCATTTTCTTATTCAAAAGTTTGATAGCCTGCTAGTGGTGGTGCCATGCTTACATTATACAATTTAATTTTTCGCTCATCAGTACTTTCAATCCTGCATGCATTTCTTCATTCTACATACAGTTACTTTTTATGCTTACTTTCTCAACCACTTCTTCTTCTAACAATTTCTTCTTGGCCAAATCTTTGTTTTCTATTTTCACTTCAGTTACTGCTGTCTGTTCTACATTCTCATTTTCATTTGGTTAATTAAAAATTTCTAGGCCATTCTCTCTCAGTCCATTCTTCAGTACATCACTATCCCTTCATGCATTGTTGACATTTTTTAAATTTATCATTTCGTTATGGTTGAATTTTATATTTTCTAAGTAAATGTTGCATAAAACATTTTTCATACACCAAAATGTATAAAAAGTATGTTTCTTCAATGCTAAAAATTAAAACAAAATTGTTGATTACAATAGCTTTTAACAAATCTGTGGTACATTTTTTAAGAATATATGCTACAAAATTAAGACATTCTATTAAATATTTTAGTTTCTTTATTAACTAAATACATCTTATAGGGTTAGAAATTTAAGGTATTTATAATTACATCATAACATTAATTATACAGATCACAAGTTATAATTGTAACAAACAATTTTCAATATTAGTTATAACTTCATCGTCAAAAATACCAAATCATGCCAGAGATTGTCAAACATTACTACATTTGTGTGAATATGTATAAACATTTTGGTTTAATGGCTTCAGTGTAATGTCTAGATTTCATTGTTGTTTAAGGCACGTAATTAAATTACGTAATTTAGTTTTTTAATCTCTTACTATTTGTTTTGTTATTGTTGAATGTTAAAAAGCTGTTTCCTTTTTCTACACTATTTTCTATTGTTATTTCACATGATTATTTTCTAGGTGACATCCTTGTATACAGTTTTGTTTTACCACCTTCTTTTCACAGTTTAAAGTGTCCATTTCCTCCTTAATTCGTTTATATTCTTCTAGTTATGTTACAGTAGTTGAGAGATTCTGCTGTGAAAATTCTCTCATAAATTTTATTCATAATGGTATTTTTAGCATTTTTTCTCATTTTCATCCACTCTTTAATTATTCTTACTTAACTTTTTGATTTGTAAGACACATTTTTTTAAATTTTATTTATTACGTTTTTTTTGGTACGAATTTGTTTATAGTTAACCTTTGTACTTTTACTGATTATATTATAATATATGCTGATTTATCTGTCTTCCTATTTTGTTTTTATTACTCTTTACAAAATTTTATATTCAGTAATTATTAGGTAACGTTTTTTTTCACGAGAGAAAGTAAAAATGATTTTACTAAACGAGGAATTATTTTTAATTTCATTTTTCTATTTCTATCAGCCTTCAAACTCAATCAATAAAGTAAAACTGTTCACCATAATGTAATATTACTTTCAATAAGTATGCCAGACCACAGATTAAATTCCCTCAGTCAGAAAGCAATCTGCCAACATGGAAACCGAAGCATTTGGTTTCTACTGCAATCAAATATCGTTTCCTCTTAATTTAGCTCTCGTCTGAACAAGCGGGAGGGAGGGTATTTTGTACATTCAAGGATCAAACTTCTTCTGAAATACGGTATGATTCCTTTGTGATATTCAACAATGAATAAATTTAATATACCACGAACCTGCTGAAACCACATATAAAACAATTGTAAGCATATATATAGAGCCGTACAAGAGTTTGATTCATTAGCAGACTGAAAAGCTAAACTGTACTAATGTACGTTCCTCATCAAAGTTGTATTTTACTTGCAAAACTATTTGAGTAATTTGAATGTATTTAGTTAAATTAAATGCAGTATCTAATTTCAAAAGAATTTAACTTATAAATAACCACGTTTACAAACAGTTAACCAGTTTTATAAATTACGAACAGGATTTTTCAGCTAACGGTTGCCGAACTCTGGACTTGCTCATTATGTCTTATTTCTTGTTAACCTTATTTTTAAATACTATGTATATAGTTTTTTAGTATGTAATACTGTTTGGTACACAATAATATACACCAAAGCCCTTACTTTTTTTTAAATGGAATAATTATAACTAGAAAACAAGCGAGATAGATTTCGTGTTAATAGCGTATATTTTATTGCAAATAATAACGTGTACTATCATCCACATTTTTTATTTGATTTTTCAAAACGTGTCTTTAAGTTACATTTCATGGTATCGAGAGTTTTATCGTTAAGGCTGACCGGATCGAGATTTTTCTACGGAATTATCTTATGGAATTTCCAGGTTACTCATTGTTGTAGCTTTGTCTGGTTTAATTTAACAATGCATTCGGAAACATTGAAATGGAATCGTAAAATATTTCAAAGCAATGGATAAAGAATTTTCAGAGATATAAGATTTTGAATAAACATTCATATTCTTATTTAGCACTACAGTATTTTTATAACCATAATATTTTTATAATATAAATTACTAATATTTGTTCTAAAAAAGTATTTTGTACATCGGTTCCGTGGTGTAGTGGTTATCACATCTGCTTTACACGCAGAAGGTCGCCAGTTCGATCCTGGCCGGAATCATATATTTTTTTTTCGAAGTATAATGTACGTTTTCGCAAAATTACATTAAAAACAGTTTGTATAAAACTGTTTATACAAAAATTATACGTTAGAGTTTTATATATAGAGAGAATTTTATATGGATTTTATATACAAAAAACGTGTTCCTTATTTTTGATGGAGAAATAATTGAAACACTGTAATTCCTTTTTTTAATCGTATCACATTTTCTAAGCACTGGCTTAAATTATTGATTTTTTTTTGGAAAGGGTTTCTAAAATATTTTCAACAATATTTTTGAATAGTTTCGTTGTAAGTACCAGTCGTTGTAGGTACCAGTCTGAAAACAATAAAAAATGTCCATTCTTGAGTAACACACAATCAAAACAGAATAAACAGTAGTGTCTATTTATTAGACCTCTTTATGTTTTCCACATTGTCGATTTTTTTTTTTTTTGAGAGAGAGAGAGCTAGAAATTTTTATTTAGCCTACTTGAATTCCTGAGATCTACATTTGAACTAATTTTATTCAGAAGAGTTAGTCATTTTTTACTTTAAAGATTATTAATTTATTTTGAAAAATGAAAATTTCATTAATTAAAGCAGATAAAGTGGACTCAGACATTGACAGTTTGTCTTTTATAGTCTCATAACTTACCGTCTATACGCTAGAGTAGAGATAAGCCATCAATACTCACTCCCTTTGATCAAGACAATAACAAGCGAAAACAGAAAAGTTTTTATATTTTGTAGCATATTGCGGCGGATGCTATGGAATCTAGCAATCAGTTTGATGAGGGGGGGATATAATTATTGTAATACGGGAAACAATTATTATCGTCTTCAATTACATGTTATAATCGTATTAGTTCAGTTGGTATAATAATCCATTACGGATTGGTGTGCACTCTAGTGTGATATTCCCGAACCAAATCGTTCCTAATACGCAGTAATGCGATTCATGCAGTACTTTCAAATTGAACCTTTGAATGCAATATTACTACTGCATTTCTTAAAATGTTCTGCTTCCCCTTCAGGTCATACTTCGGAAAAATTATAACAAAATTTTAAAACATACCAAAATTTGATTTTTGATTAAATGCGTTTGTTGGTGTACTTCTAACATTTCTTTCAACGTGAATAACTTATCTCTTGTTCTAATTAGTTGATTGCTATGTTTTTTTTAACGGAATTTACTTAACGAAATATTATTATTTGTGTTTGTTTGTTAATTTGTGTGTGTGTGTGTGTGTGTGTGTGTGTGTGTGCGCGCGCGCGTGTGTGTGTCAGCACTTAGCGTTTGTGGTTAGATTTAGTTCAAACAAGGTACAAACATCAATTTCGAAAACAGCTTATTAACAGCTCTTTGGTGGCCTAACAGCAATAAAGTTCGACTTTGTTGAAAGTGAGTAAACAAGTTCGTTACCCAGCAAAATCCATTCAACTGTTTCAAAATGGCGGTTATTTAAAAATCCTGAAAGATTCGTAACTTTTTTCTTACACTTTTTTTTTTTAAAATTTGATGTCAACATCGCGATCATCACTAAAACCTGTATAAATTATTTTTAAAATTTCATATCTTTTTGAAAATACAAAAATGAGTTTAACGCACTCAGATTATCTAGAAGTGTAAGATAAAAAAAACATTGTCGTAAAATAGTTTCAATCACGTCATATCGAGATAACTGCGTGCCACGAATGAATCATATTTGCAGCTAATATGAAGCAGAGTATAGTTTAGTTTATTTTAGCAACAGATGGATCACGGGATCAATAAGTCAAACCCGTTACACAGAAAAGGTTTCACGTTTTACGATTTGTTAGTGTAAATTTTCAAATAAAACTTGATTAAAAGTCATTAGTTGTGACAGTAATTTAGAGACAATAAAACAAATCATTAGTCATCATGGCCGTAACCATTATTGGTGCAAACGTTTATCTCGTTTCAGAAACTGTAATATTAATCATTGGTCTTACTGTTTGATAATTAATTATTTAGCCGTTTTGTAAGCGAACAATAACTTTTTGGTTTCGGTTTCTCTGTTTTTAAAATGTACGTCCAACACACCTCCGTTATGATTCTGTTATTTGGGAGTGATAAGTTGTATTTAAAAAAGTGAAAACCAACAAAGTTGATAAAATTATTTGTAAAGTGAAGGAATTTTTGATTTTCGACAGTTTTTTACATTTTCGTTAATATATCTAGAGAAAGTATTGCAATCGTATAAAAATATGTTAAAATTATAGACTAACAGAGTTTCATGAGTTTCATGTTTCATGATTACCTGTAGGCCAAAAATATTTTCATTCTCTCATTATACGATGTAAAAATGTACCATAAGGAAGTATTATGAAAAAAATCTTTTTAGGCCTAGTGCACATCTCTGGGGACTAAACCTATTGACCGATTTCGGTGAAATTTGCCAGTATTTCCCTGTTTGTTAATTTACTGTTTAAAAAAAGTTTAAGCTCTTGTACAGTTAAAATTTTATAAAAATAGGGTTTAACTGTTTGACATTGATCATGTTTTGCTCAAACAAAACTTACTTGTTACTAACCCCCGAAAAATTCGGTTCGATTTTTCAAAATGAGATCATCAGGTTTAGCTGAAAATTTTATTACATGTGAAGAATAGATAATTCAAGATAGTTTGTCAAAATTTTAATAACAGACAATTTACAGTTTAAGAGCAAATTGAAAAAAATTCGGAGTTTTTTTTGTTTTTGGATTTGGGCTATTAGTCTTTATATCTGACCACAATCATTGTAACTAATTATTAAAATATTTTTGGCTCTGGAATAAATCGGGAAAAGCAAAAATAATCTCTGACCACCGTAAATTTTTTCGTTTTGGTGCATTGCCCCGTATTGTCATAATTTTTAGTAAAACTTGATTGAATCGTTTTTTGAAAAATAAGGCTGATTTTCAGTTTTTTGTGTGTAAAGTTCTGGCACTATTTCTACATGAAACCCTCCAGGCATGCTAGTGCATGATAATCATTCTGATGCAAAAACTATTGGGCCTACTTTGATTCCGCTTAATTTTAAGAACTAGATGCTGTTTGTATACTTAACGATCATTTCATCTATTGTTGATCAAAATCTGTAAAAGAGACAACAATAAAAAAAAAAAATATATTTGGCTTAATTTAAAATTAAAATCGTGTTTGAAGATATGAATAATAATTTTATATTTGCCAAATTTGATAGGCTTATCATTAATAACTGATTACACAATATAAGGTTTTGTTTTAATTAATTGGAATGACTAACTAAATCTTGTTTACTGAGATATTTAAAAGATTAATTTTTTTAAACACCAGCCTATGCCTCGTTTGAATAATCTCTGATTACAACAAACAGTGTTACTGGATGCAAATCCGTGGTAGGAGCCGGTGACAGAGGTGTGCTTTTGAATTCATTTACAGGATCAGGCTCCCAGGAACCTTGGAGTAATGCGACATTAAAAGCTGACATTTTGGTTTACTAAAAATCTTGTTCACACAATTTTTTCAAATGTCGTGATTTAATAAAATTATCATATTAAAAACACAACTATGTTTAATCACACACTTACAGCTGTTTTCGAGAACAAATATACGAAATGTCTCAAAAATATGTTAAAATTTAAATATGTCTACCATTTATTTGTTTCCCTCACAAACATATGTGTACAAACATATGGTGATCGTGAAAAATCTGCGGATCCGATATCCGTTTTCAAGGCTCTGAATTTTGTTTATCGATATCTGTCAGATTGTGTGTTAGGCTATCAATGGAATCTATACTTTGATAAAATTTGATATGAGGGTCTGACCAACCCATAACTTAAAAACAGTTCTATCGATTTGATCAAATTTTAATAAAACGTATCGGTCCCCTTATTCTCAAAAAATCGGTTTCGAAATCTATTGAAAAAAAAACAAAGTTCGGCATAACTTTTAAAAACCGTTTCATCAGATTTTGCTAAAATTTTGGACATAAAGTACTCGTAAACATTTCCAGTAATGAACCCTGAATGTTGTCAGATTTCTTTTTAGTTAACCGTAAATTTCTTTTTATTTGAAATTTATTTTACTATTTTGAATTATGAATCTACCGCATTCATAACCAAAATTTATGCAAAATATGATAAACATTTGAATAATCAGGCCGATTGTCCGATGTCTGTATATTCCCAACCATGTTCTATGACAAATTAATTGAATGTGGGAAAGTTCATGTAATGTTTTTCACAATTTATTTATTACAAAATAAAATAAACTACGTAAATGTCTTGAATTAAACAGGATTCGATAAAAAAAGTACTTTGTGGTTAGTTGTAATAACTCGTATTGTTATTACCATTGGATAAACTTACTAGAAGCACAGCCACCACACAACCAGCGCACTCGATATTAGCGGCTAAAGTCCAAATAACTGGATTATCTACCGCTAGGAACGCTGCAAGCTGCAAGTACAATGGGGACATGTTTGAGAAAACAGACAGTATTAACTTATGTTTACTAACTTTATTAACTTATAATAATAATACAAAATAATACTTTGTTTAATAAAATAAAACTAAAAATTACTCAGCGCGAGTCCTGTGCTGTGATGTCTGTTTATAGTTATAGTTGCCTGTTACTTTTCAGGATGGGTTTACCTTTAGAGCGTAACTCAGCTTGTTTGTTTTGATTAGTGTTGTTGTCTGACAAAAGACAAACATTAAATTAAACTGCGTGATATAGTTGGTCAATTAAAACGTGTTCCCCACAGGGGAAGGGTGCAGACTAGCTGCACCTATTGAGAGGATTTAGACATCCCTCGCGATACCCGAGTCACACATATACACTTACAACATTACACTTACGACTTTTAACACTTTACACTCACACTTACATTTAGCGAGGCGATAACAGCCTCAATGTGCTTTTCGCCTTAAAATAATAAACAATAAAATAAAAAATCAAACATGTGTTTGAAATATCTTTAAGTTTTTTTAAAAAATGGGAGTAGAATTACAACCCCAAATCCCCTGGATACACCTATGACTATCATAGATTTTTTTTTTATAAAAATGACGGGACAAAAAATCAACTATTATAAATTACTGCTTAGCACTTTTATACCTGTTTACCATCTACTAAATTTCATTATTCAAAACAATGAGAAAACTCGTTGATATGACAGAATATAATAATGAAAACAACAAATAATGTTTTTACTAAATCCCAATTATATTTCCATAAAATACAATTTTCCTGCGTGTTTCGACAACAAATACATTTGAAGTTTTAATTTCTTTTTGAAAATTCTTCCCTTATATACAGTTCTTTTAATTAGTACAGCTCTCATTATGAATTTGTTACAAACGGAAAAAAATACGAACAAATGTTTTTAGAATTGTTGAATAAAACACTCTACGTAAAACTTAAAATTAAATCTAAATAAATCCAGACTAAGTAACGTCAGCAAGCAGGTCCGCCTTCGTTCTTGTTAATTTACCCCAACCCTTTTAACTCATCCCTTATCCAAGAGCCTTCTGTTGTACCTTCTGTTTTGTTTCAATTAGAGATTTTATAAAGTATAATCTAATACCAACTGTGGGTATGTAAAATGCAGAGAGAGTACGAATTTAATTAAAAATAATTTCGGGAGAATAGGCTACACTAGCGATGAATTACCTTGACTTGTAGGCTATATAAATATTGATCTTTCATTAAGGGTTCCAAAAGATGTGAACCGTAAATGTCACAATTTATTACACACACGTATAAGGGCATTATCTCTTCTATATTTCCCTATAGTAATAAAAAAATATGTTTACAGTAATGTTTACTTATAAACTCAATCCTGGATCTTATCAAAATTGCAAGTTTCCTTTAAAATTCTTGGACGTTTAAGAAGAAAAAAATCTCAAAATATTTGCCAACTTTAACGCCAGAAAATATATAAATAAACAAATATTTAACAAAATATAAAACAGCTATTATTGAAAAAGTAATATTAAAACAGCTGCTATTCAAAATACTGATATAAAAAAGGAGATTATCATCATTAATTTCTTAAGGAAAAGCTCTATATAGAAAAAGCCTTTTATAGGTTAAGGGCTAAATTAAGGAAAATGTATAGTTTTCCTCAAACTTGAGAAAATAAGCCCTTAACCATCTTTTTTACGATTTACAGGTCTCAAAATTTTGTTTTCATATTTCGATTTATGGAATTATATAAGGAACTTGTAAGGGTAAAAGCCACCATATTTTCTCTCTTTTTTTTAATTGAATATTTTTAAATAAAAAAATTGTGGTGTTAAAAAGGAATTTATCAAAAAAACTAATACAGATCAATATTATACAGACTAAGATTTTCTTGTTTAACAAAGTAGGAGCGTTTTCAAATTTATAAACCATTTTTTTACCTTTTTTATTGCGAATATGACTTTATTAGCGTTGAAAATTGTATACATTAGCATTTTAAATTATCAAATTAGATTGACTCTGCTAGCATGGGTTGACTTAAAATAGAAATCGAAAAAACGTAACATTATATTTATTACTTTTTATGGATTTCTAATGTCTGCCAATTTGGAACGATTTTGCTGTTAACAGCTGGGTAAACATGTGGAAGGTATCAGTCTAATAGAATGTGTTGAAAGGCGTCTAATGTGAACTTAATTGCAAGCAAAGTTCATTATCAAAACATATATTATAGTGAGGTATCAAATCAAACGTCTTGCAAATGAAACAATATAGCCTGTACTTAATTTTATTTTTAAATTTATTTAGGCAAAGCGTTAATTTTTTCTTGAGTTTGGTGTTACACAAGATTAAAACTCCATTAAACGAAAGGCGATTGGAATTAAATTAATTACTTTTTGTATAAATATTTATTTTTAAACTCATAATCCTGGATCTTCTAAAAACTATGAGTTTCCTTAAAATGTCTTGAACATTTAGGTAACAAATTTCAAAATAAGCAGTGTTTGCCTACTTTAAAACCAGAAATTATAAAAAAAAACAAATATTTTAAAGAAATACTTTAACGAAATATTAAACAGTTTAACAAAATTACAAAAATGTACAAATAACTAAAATATTGTGTAGTTGCTCAATAAATGGACAAGTAATGAATAAAAGTAACATCTAAGAAAACAATATTATCAAATTGCCTTTTGATGTAATTAAATTATAACTATTAAGCATTTGGATTTGATAACCGTAATTGTAAGTAAATATTTAAGCACTGCTCGTTACAAAATGTTTTTTTGTTTCGGAATTAAATTGTTGTCCAACGATAATTTCTGTTCTTGTCAATCTATATTCTGAAATTTACAATGTTATTCATGCAATACAAATTAGAACATTTTTATATATTTTATTCGAGAATATCCGTTGAAAAATAATATAGGACGTGGTTAAACTCAGACCCGGCATTGTGAACGACCAATCACAATATCTATAACATGTGCTGAGTTGTCGTTGTCCAGAAAAGGTAACCATTCTGTCTTGTAAATGATAGTTATTGTAAAAAACCACAGCCAACAAACATATGAAAACAAAGTTCATACAGTCCTCAATAATGATTTAAGAATTTTGGAGCCTGTAGTAAATTACAAAATATTTAAATAAATAAATAACAAGTTATAAGACAAAGTTGTTAGAACGAAAATATTCAAAAACGGCCTAAAAAACAAACATTACAATTTTGGCTTATTTTTGACGCAATGTAGGTCTAGGTTGAAAAATCTATATACTTAGCTAAATTAGTTGATCCAACTTTTCATTATCTGAAAATATGTTTGTATTTTTATTTTTTTGTATTCTTCTGACAAAAAGTAAAAGACGTTTAGGGCCTCATTAAAAAAAAAAAAAAAAAATTATCTTGTGATTTAATAAATATCTAGTTCCTCTTGGTGTTTAATAGCCAATCTGTAATAGACATAATATTCCTTATTACCTAACATTACTTACCTGTTCTATTGCCCCTAATCTTCAGAAAAAAAAACGCTCGAAGAATTTAAAAAAAACAACTAAAGTATTTTGTTTGGTAAGATCTGAAATTGTTTAAAAAAATAATCTGTTCTTTTTGGTTTTTACACGGAATACTGACAAAATACTTTTGTACAATATACAACTCTATTAATAAATTATTTGTTCCTCGCAAAATTCAGTTATGTACTGCATTCGTGATTATATTAACACAAAATTAAAAATAAAATATGACATAGTATATTGTATAAGCTGTGTCCCCTTGCTTACTATGCTTACTTTTTCAGGAAACAACAATTACAGTTATTTATTTAAAAGTTAACATTGTTTCAGACAGAAGCTTTTGCATTAAAAAGCAAATTATTGTAATTGGTAAAATATAGTAATTTATTCGGAAAATAAGTCATATTATTGCGTCAAAACCCTAAATAGTCACCATAATATCAGGCATTATGATACAGTTACCTTATAACTAACATTTTACTTAAAGCAATCATACAGTACCATTGGCGGTTGGTTGGTCCGTTTGGCTGGTGGAGCTCATATAAATTTCTTTTTTTTCAAATAATTTAGGCGTTTTGAGTGCAGGAGAAAAAAGTCTAAGATAACCTAAAACGTAACAGGCCTAAGTTAAGAAATAAAAAACTTTTCCATTGGAATCTGCAAGTCGTTTCCTAGCGGACAGCGTCAAGTTGCGTTTTAAAATAACAGCCACTGAATTTGCTGACCTAGCGAAGAGAGGTCTCTGTTTTAACTCGTTGCGTTTTAAAATAACAGCCACTGAATTTGCTGACCTAGCGAAGAGAGGTCTCTGTTTTAACTCGTTGCGTTTTAAAATAACAGCCACTGAATTTGCTGACCTAGCGAAGTGAGGTCTCTGTTTTAACTCGTTGCGTTTTAAAATAACAGCCACTGAATTTGCTGACCTAGCGAAGTGAGGTCTCTGTTTTAACTCGTTGCGTTTTAAAATAACAGCCACTGAATTTGCTGACCTAGCGAAGCGAGGTCTCTGTTTTAACTCGTTGCGTTTTAAAATAACAGCCACTGAATTTGCTGACCTAGCGAAGAGAGGTCTCTGTTTTAACTCGTTGCGTTTTAAAATAACAGCCACTGAATTTGCTGACCTAGCGAAGAGAGGTCTCTGTTTTAACTCGTTGCGTTTTAAAATAACAGCCACTGAATTTGCTGACCTAGCGAAGTGAGGTCTCTGTTTTAACTCGTTGCGTTTTAAAATAACAGCCACTGAATTTGCTGACCTAGCGAAGTGAGGTCTCTGTTTTAACTCGTTGCGTTTTAAAATAACAGCCACTGAATTTGCTGACCTAGCGAAGTGAGGTCTCTGTTTTAACTCGTTGCGTTTTAAAATAACAGCCACTGAATTTGCTGACCTAGCGAAGTGAGGTCTCTGTTTTAACTCGTTGCGTTTTAAAATAACAGCCACTGAATTTGCTGACCTAGCGAAGTGAGGTCTCTGTTTTAACTCGTTGCGTTTTAAAATAACAGCCACTGAATTTGCTGACCTAGCGAAGTGAGGTCTCTGTTTTAACTCGTTGCGTTTTAAAATAACAGCCACTGAATTTGCTGACCTAGCGAAGAGAGGTCTCTGTTTTAACTCGTTGCGTTTTAAAATAACAGCCACTGAATTTGCTGACCTAGCGAAGTGAGGTCTCTGTTTTAACTCGTTGCGTTTTAAAATAACAGCCACTGAATTTGCTGACCTAGCGAAGTGAGGTCTCTGTTTTAACTCGTTGCGTTTTAAAATAACAGCCACTGAATTTGCTGACCTAGCGAAGCGAGGTCTCTGTTTTAACTCGTTGCGTTTTAAAATAACAGCCACTGAATTTGCTGACCTAGCGAAGCGAGGTCTCTGTTTTAACTCGTTGCGTTTTAAAATAACAGCCACTGAATTTGCTGACCTAGCGAAGTGAGGTCTCTGTTTTAACTCGTTGCGTTTTAAAATAACAGCCACTAAATTTGCTGACCTAGCGAAGCGAGGTCTCTGTTTTAACTCGTTGCGTTTTAAAATAACAGCCACTGAATTTGCTGACCTAGCGAAGAGAGGTCTCTGTTTTAACTCGTTGCGTTTTAAAATAACAGCCACTAAATTTGCTGACCTAGCGAAGCGAGGTCTCTGTTTTAACTCGTTGCGTTTTAAAATAACAGCCACTAAATTTGCTGACCTAGCGAAGCGAGGTCTCTGTTTTAACTCGTTGCGTTTTAAAATAACAGCCACTGAATTTGCTGACCTAGCGAAGCGAGGTCTCTGTTTTAACTCGTTGCGTTTTAAAATAACAGCCACTGAATTTGCTGACCTAGCGAAGCGAGGTCTCTGTTTTAACTCGTTGCGTTTTAAAATAACAGCCACTGAATTTGCTGACCTAGCGAAGCGAGGTCTCTGTTTTAACTCGTTGCGTTTTAAAATAACAGCCACTAAATTTGCTGACCTAGCGAAGCGAGGTCTCTGTTTTAACTCGTTGCGTTTTAAAATAACAGCCACTGAATTTGCTGACCTAGCGAAGTGAGGTCTCTGTTTTAACTCGTTGCGTTTTAAAATAACAGCCACTGAATTTGCTGACCTAGCGAAGTGAGGTCTCTGTTTTAACTCGTTGCGTTTTAAAATAACAGCCACTGAATTTGCTGACCTAGCGAAGAGAGGTCTCTGTTTTAACTCGTTGCGTTTTAAAATAACAGCCACTGAATTTGCTGACCTAGCGAAGTGAGGTCTCTGTTTTAACTCGTTGCGTTTTAAAATAACAGCCACTGAATTTGCTGACCTAGCGAAGTGAGGTCTCTGTTTTAACTCGTTGCGTTTTAAAATAACAGCCACTGAATTTGCTGACCTAGCGAAGCGAGGTCTCTGTTTTAACTCGTTGCGTTTTAAAATAACAGCCACTGAATTTGCTGACCTAGCGAAGCGAGGTCTCTGTTTTAACTCGTTGCGTTTTAAAATAACAGCCACTGAATTTGCTGACCTAGCGAAGTGAGGTCTCTGTTTTAACTCGTTGCGTTTTAAAATAACAGCCACTAAATTTGCTGACCTAGCGAAGCGAGGTCTCTGTTTTAACTCGTTGCGTTTTAAAATAACAGCCACTGAATTTGCTGACCTAGCGAAGAGAGGTCTCTGTTTTAACTCGTTGCGTTTTAAAATAACAGCCACTAAATTTGCTGACCTAGCGAAGCGAGGTCTCTGTTTTAACTCGTTGCGTTTTAAAATAACAGCCACTGAATTTGCTGACCTAGCGAAGCGAGGTCTCTGTTTTAACTCGTTGCGTTTTAAAATAACAGCCACTGAATTTGCTGACCTAGCGAAGCGAGGTCTCTGTTTTAACTCGTTGCGTTTTAAAATAACAGCCACTGAATTTGCTGACCTAGCGAAGCGAGGTCTCTGTTTTAACTCGTTGCGTTTTAAAATAACAGCCACTGAATTTGCTGACCTAGCGAAGCGAGGTCTCTGTTTTAACTCGTTGCGTTTTAAAATAACAGCCACTGAATTTGCTGACCTAGCGAAGCGAGGTCTCTGTTTTAACTCGTTGCGTTTTAAAATAACAGCCACTGAATTTGCTGACCTAGCGAAGTGAGGTCTCTGTTTTAACTCGTTGCGTTTTAAAATAACAGCCACTAAATTTGCTGACCTAGCGAAGCGAGGTCTCTGTTTTAACTCGTTGCGTTTTAAAATAACAGCCACTGAATTTGCTGACCTAGCGAAGCGAGGTCTCTGTTTTAACTCGTTGCGTTTTAAAATAACAGCCACTAAATTTGCTGACCTAGCGAAGCGAGGTCTCTGTTTTAACTCGTTGCGTTTTAAAGTAACAGCCACTGAATTTGCTGACCTAGCGAAGCGAGGTCTCTGTTTTAACTCGTTGCGTTTTAAAATAACAGCCACTGAATTTGCTGACCTAGCGAAGCGAGGTCTCTGTTTTAACTCGTTGCGTTTTAAAATAACAGCCACTGAATTTGCTGACCTAGCGAAGCGAGGTCTGTTTTAACTCGACCGTTTGACATTCGGGCAGTTTTGTTCCAAACGCACGAAAAATTCTTTTGCAATTTGGTATTAAGGCAGCTTGTATAATGTCCGAACAAGTAAGTTTTAAGATTAATTATTTTCCTTTCACTTTTGTTTCAAGATGGCGTCTTCTGAATTACAATAGCGATTGTACGCAGTTTTGGCCAAACGCATTACAGATTGTTTTGAAATTTGATACAAAGATACCTTGTATAAAGCCCGAAAAGAATATGAATAATTCAATTTACCTCCATTATATGATGATAGATGCCTTTGATTTACAATGCCAAGTGTAAGCAGTTTTGATCAAACATATTAACCGATTATTTTGAAATTTGGTTCGGAGATATCTTGTATAAAGCCCAGTTATCGTGTGTGTAAGATTTTCCCCATTTACTTCCGTTTCATACGTCTATAAGAATTTTTGCAATTCACTTCCGTTTCAAGATGGCGGCCTTTGATTTAACGATAACCGTATAGTTGCTGCCTATTCTCTGTAATACTGATTGAACGGCAGGATTTATAATTTTCACCACTTCATGGAGAAAGAGAATAAGATTTCTAAAAAAACTGGTCCATCAGTAACAGTTTTAGTAAATACTATTGTTACCAGTTAAATTGGCGGAAAAGATTACGAGCGCTGTTGTGGTTCACTTTGTATATTCAGGCTACACTACGAGCTCTACTGTTCTTTGAATTACGAGTTAGAAAATGGTTTAACTTTAAATTTGATTGTTACAGCGCTTGAAATATAAATGATTAGGATTATATACTTATTCTTCCCGTCAGTCCGAAATGTAACGACGTACGAGTCGCGTGTGTAGCTTGGCCAAGCCGAATTTCATGATGAATATTTTAAATGTGTAATTGTGCTTAGTGTTTGTGATGTATGTTTTAATGTTTTGTTTGACTTTGTGACGACCTCGACAGAGGGATTTAACATTGTGTATGGCATCAAGATGAAACTATAAAGTTTCGAAACCGCGGTAGCCTTTATGAGGTGAGTTGATAGACCACTGACGGGAAGAATAGGTCATAATCCTAATCATTTGAATATGTGGTCCGGTGGCTATGTTACAATAATGAAATATAAAGTGTACAAACAACCGGTTTATTTTGTAAACAGGTGTACTCATATTTGCAGTACTTGCTAAGAATAAAACGTAAAAACAACAAGACGGCTACAATCAAAAATGAACTTTAGTAATACAATTAGCTGATATTTAATCAAACAAATGAATGAGCCTAACTAAGCTAGGCAAGAGATATCCCTATGTACTAGAGGTGGGCGTTTCTGCTATTTTTACAAAACGTCAACAAACTGTTTGTTGAGGGAAAAAAACTGCTTTTTAAAACAGTTGGAAAAAAACAGGTTTAGAAAACTGAAACTCAAAGTTGTACTAGCAGCTAAAACATAAAGCACATACGTTCAGTTTTCTAAGACTACTTTTTCATTCCCATTACCACCATGTCCTTAAATTGTTTTGGGTATAAAGCATTTAGAAAGGATAAAAATAATCCTTATAAGTGTAGTAATAATTAAATTACATTATCAAAACGTAATAATTATGTATGCCATTTTACATTTACAAAATGCAATGAACTTCTAATAGAAGCATTCTTTTTTTTACTCAAAAATTAAATAGTCCTTTGCATACTTACTAAAATGCAAACGATTTAGAATATTTTTAGTTGATTAAAAAATATTGATGATTGATAATAAATATAAAAAATATGTTTAAATAAAATTAGGCTCTGTATCTACAAAATGTGAGAGGTTGTTACTACAACTCGCAACAAAATATAGATAAACGTTGGCATTGACCAAACAGTTCTTACTTCACTACAAGCAACAAGCAACTTTGGAATAAAGAGAAAAAGCATAAAAGCAGGTAGAAGAAAAGCAGTTAACAGGCAAACAGCAGGAAAACAGTTTTAGCGCTTGCGGCAACGTTCGAATAGAACAGTCCTTTCCTTGTTTAACAAATCATAAACCAGTTCAAATCCAACTGCTTGTTTCCGTTTGAAAAAGCAGTTTGTTTGTCGTTGATAAAAAACCAGTTTTTTTAACAGTTTGGTGTTTTCTGCCCCACCACTACTATGTACCCACTACCTAAATTCTGACTTCCACTTTTCTACAAAACGTATTTGTCGCGGATATTCTAATAACATTCCAAAAAAGAAATTGCTGATATTATGGTATGATATATAATCGTTTTGGAGAATATCGAAATAAAACAATATTGAATGTGATGTGAGAAAGTTCAATCATCTTGCACCATTTATTTGGATTGAACACTTCTTTATTTGAAAATAGATTATCATTTATTTGATAAAGTCACTTCTTTAAATGCAGTTTTTTAAGCCGAATAATTTAAAAACGTTTACATAAAAGTTTGGCACGTGGCTAAGTTACACACGTGACTGAGTTGACTGGAGACTTAGCCTAGTATGTCATACCGCAGGATTCATACCGCAATGCAGCAACGGATGTACCATTATTCTTTAATTTATTTGTGTATAACTTGATAGCGTTAGATTTGGCTACACTTTAGAATTTATATCTAGTAATCTATCTTTGGAATAAATACTTTTAATATCTTTAATTTATTCGATGTATCACAAGGTAGAAGTTGTATTAATTGTTTATGATAATGGGTGTGAGTTTGTTGTCCCAATATTCAAAATATGAAATTTTTGAATTCAAAAAATCTATCTTTGGAATAAATATTTTAAAATCTTTAATTTATTCGATGTATCAAAAGGTAGAAGTTGTACTTAATTGTTTATGATAATGGGTGTGAGTTTGTTGTCCCAATATTCAAAATATGAAATTTTTGAATTCAAAAAATCTATCTTTGGAATAAATATTTTAAATATCTTTAATTTATTCGATGTATCAAAAGGTAGGAGTTGTACTTAATTGTTTAGGATAATGGGTGTGAGTTTGTTGTCCCAATATTCAAAATATGAAATTTTTTTTGAGTAATGAAAATTGACAAACACTGAATCCCTTTAAAGGATTCTGTAATATATTGCGGTATTTACAGATGATCATCTTATTAAGGTGAAAATTTCAGTCAAAATAAAAAAACTAACAAAGCAAAGTGAAATGTTTAAAGATCATCAGGTCTGTGAATTATTTTATTTTTCGATTTTTAAGTCTCGATGATACAGAAATTCATTATTAAAAATAACATTTTTTACCATTTTAAATAAACTTTTAATTTTGTCTTAATTAACTTGTGTTTTTTCAAAACTGTCGATTGTTAGATGTTAATTAAGGAATGAACTTTTTAATAGAATGGGATTTATTTTTTATTATCGATTTCGGCATTTTGAAAATAATAAACGAAACTGATTTTCCTAATTATAGATAAAAACATAATAGATTTTGTTCTCTTTTTGACTGTTTACCCTTGTTTACAGTTTGTTTAGTTATACTATTATACCAACCAATGTCATTTATTATTTTTCAAATACTAAGGGTTGAATATTTTACAAGATCCAGTGACACCGCCGCTTATTATTTTTTCAAATAAATTCCATATAAGGGTTGAATATTTTACAACATTTGGTGTTACCAACCCCAAAACATCAATGCGGATCAGGTTCAAAAGTGCTTTCTACGAGATAAGGTACACCGAACGGAACGAAATAGAATGCCATGCTCATGTCCTTTGTCGGCAGATAAATAGACATGCCAATATATATCTTTCCTTTCGGTTTAATACACTTGTAGTCGAACAAAAGTTCGCAATGTTTTTTCGAATCAGGATCGTAACTCAAAGCTTCGGTCAGCGTGTTCCAGGCAAGTTCGTCAAGAGCGCGCTTGATCTTAGCGGCCCTTCTCAAAACCCTTATCTCCAAAACAAGCGCTATTCGCTCCGGGTTACCCGTGTATATCACTAAATCAGATTTTCCTTTGCCAATTCTGCTGGTGTTTGTAAATCTATTTTTTTCTCTTTTAATGGCTCTTTTTATAGCGGAAACTCTTCCCTTCAGTTCTTTAGGCATGTGGTCGATAGTGGATTCTAAATTGACCAGCCAACCGATATCTCTTCTTCCGTTTGCAAAAGTGGACGAGAAAAGAGTGAACAGGAAATTGTACAAATGAGATCTCTTTTTAAATTTGTGATCGTTATTGTTTACGAGTACTCTTTCTAATGTGTGGTAAAAATCCTCAAAATTTTGCGTATTGTTTTCGATGCATCTAAAAGATGACACTGCTTTGTACAACGCGTCCACGTGTTTTTGCTTGTAACTATAACTGTACACTAAAAAGTTATTTACATAGGATGCCAAGTCCAATTGAATCTCAAAGTTTGGTACCTTAAACAGTTGGTACTTTTGTAAAATTCTTACGTTTCTGCTGTAATCCGGAACCAGGAAACCGACATCGTATAACATTATGGTGAACAATTTGCGTGTATTTTCTATCGACCTGCACTTCATTTGGATGATGTCCATTTGATTGAAACTTTTCTCCACATCGCCGTAAAGACCGGTACCATGGATTAGCTGGCGCGTAAGCATTTCCATGAACTCTATGTTGTACAACGTGTCAAACGTCTTCAGCCGCACCATCATGCGCCAGTATGGTCTCGGATTGTGTAATGTCGGTTCGTACACCGATCCTCTTCCGAGGTGTTCCTTGATGAAGTGAAACACGGACCACATATTGTACAGCATCAGATTTTGGTTTTTCACAACATATCCGCCGTAGTACATCTCTAACTGCTCCATAATTTCGTTTATTTGTTCCTCAGACGACCGGTGTCGCGATATAAGCAGTCTTACTTCGCTCTCCGTAAACCCGTAGTATTTAGCGAACCTGTGGTCACCTAACCACCGGCACGCACTATTGGCTTCGACACACATTTCGCCTAATTCAGTCATGCGGAACACTCCAGCCAACATCCCTCTGTGAAAGCGTGAAAGGTTTTGGTCAAAGATTTTCCTCGTCATGCGGTATAAGAGGTTTAGGGATTGTTCAGTCTCTATTAGTTCTTCGAAAGCAAACTGATGACCGTATGCGTCGTACTCGTCTATAAGTACTATAGGTTTTGTTCCATATTTTCGTTTCAGCAAATCGGCTAACCATGAAAAAGCACCCTCAATATCATCTACGTTCAACAAATTTTCACCTGACATGTTACAACGTTCCTCAAAGAATTGCCTGGAATGTTCAATAAACAACGTTTCGTCATGTTTAAGGTATTCGTGTTCCTTGAACGTTGTGCTAATCACTGGTAGCAGATTGTGTAAAAGCATTTCAAAAGTGGAACAGTTCCCCAAAGAGTGATAATCTATATGAATTACCGGGTAACGACCGAAATACTTATCCATAAATGTTTTGTTTTCGCAGATCTTAAGTTTGTTATCACAGAAAAGCCTGTAGTTTGCGGTAGTATGCGGTTGAATATGTTCTCCTTTGCTGTCAACGGGAATGGAGTAAAACCGTTTCAGCATGTCGATTATCGCGGATTTTCCGAATTGCGGGGGAGTGGTGATAATCTTCGCTCTCGGCAGAAGTTTGAAATCTGCTATCATCATTGTTTTGTCGATAAAATTTAATTTATCCTGCACAATTTCAGCGAAGTCTACTGGTCCGGAACCGCCGTCCACCTGGAATAAGGACATATATACATATTTACAAAACCAGTAAGTTACCAGTCACTGACTTAGTAGTATAATACAGTATTATTAAAACGGCAAAAGCGAGAAAATTACTGTAGGCTGAAACAGAGAGTAGGGAGAAAACGAGGACCGATCGAATGGAAATGGGTTGAATTTCGTTTTGAAGTTTTCTTACAAACAGTTAGTTTTGTATCAGCTGTGAGAATGGTCATTTTTACTCGTGAATAACCACCCTGGATGGTTGGTTCTGTCATGTATAACCACTTTTTACACTCAACCTTGTGTCGGTCTGATAGAACAGCGGCTAAACTGGAACCTACAATGAATAGAGCCGAATAATGGCGTCCTAATCAGTTAAACCACCAATTCAGTTACATTAGTAATTAAATTTCCATTTGGAATAAGCTAATAACCATTTCTTACTATGGGAGCAGATACCATTACGTATTTTCCATTTTCCCGATTATCAGTTATAACTTACTTGTAAAACACATTTCAACTGTCAAGCTGGTCAAGATCTGTTTGAAAACATCGTTCCCTTTTAAACACATTTATCCTTTTCCAATCTTAATGGAAAAAATACCATTGAAAAATAGAAGTCATGAGCTTTATTTAACATGTTTAACATTTATGTAGTCTGTTTATAAATTGCTATAATTAATTCGTAAACAAACATGCTAATTAGAAGTCCTTATGTTGTTCGCACAAAATCTGCCAAATTTCATATATTCAAATATTTATTCGAACACGTAAATAATTTTCTATAGTATTTTGGTTGGTATCGTTTGAAAATTAGATCTTCTTCTTTAATTTGTCTGTTAAACATTTTAACCTACATGATATAATTTGTTATATCGATTTTTCAAACTGTAGTTACAAATGAAATAAGAAAAGACTAAATACAGAGCTTATAGGACTCTACGATGTCTGCTTTTTTCATAGATAAACATAATTTGTTCGCCATAGAATGAAAGTTGCACTATTATATAATATATTTTACCTAGATAAAATCCAGAGGCTAAGTATTCTATTTTGTGCCAAACGTACACAATTTCTCAACTTATGCAGCACTAATTTTTCGTTGTCTTCAGGTCTTGCAAGTTAATTGTCATAATTTCGATATGTAAGGTTTTGTTGGTTTTTTAATGTTCTGAAGTGTTTATTATTAGATAACAATAATTTTTTGAAATAAAAAGTGATTTTTATATAAGCACAAGTGATAAAAGTGACTAAAGACTGAACTAAAGAAGTTTTTGATTAATTTCACAGCGAAAAAATGTCATTTTCAATAATTTTAATTTTTTTGATTTTTAATTTTAATGATTTAAAAATTATAAGAAATCTGTTACGAAGAATTAAAAGAAAGAGAGAGAAAGAAAACAGCGATAAAAGAGAGGATAAAAAACGAAAATTGGCTAAATTAACATATATGGGGAAAGAGGCAAATAAATTTAAGAATTTTTTAGAAAATATGATGTAGACATAGCAATGGCTACAAATAATACAATAAGGAACAAACTGACAAAGAATATAGAAGAAAAGGACAAATATAGTAAGAATGGGGGTATACAGAATACAGCGTGGATGCGAGGCAGTCTATGTAGGACAAACGGGACGAAAATTTAGAACTAGGTTTAAAGAACATATAAGATCATTCAAATACGGCAAAAATGATTCAAATTAATAAAAGAGGACACATTTCGAAAATAAAAACTCAATGAGGATAACCACATTTTTCGCCGAGAAAAAGAAAACTCAATGAAGGTACTACATATGGCAGAAAAAGAAAGACGTATGAACATTTTAGAGAAATTGGAAATTTTTAAATCTAAATTAAAGTGAGAAAACATAATAAATGAACAGATATCGTCGCAAGCAGATATTACGTTTAAAATCTTAAAATTTTCAAAAATTAATAGGAGGGACACGGTTGAAGAGAAAGTTTGAAAGGAGCCAATCAGAAGCGAGCGAAAACGTTTGATTTTGAAGAGCCAATCAGAAGCGAGCACGTCAGGTTTAATGTACACGTGTTGAATAGAGGAGGGGTACGAGTTGGAGATAGAAAATTATAAATAGGACGGGCCATAATATTGGAGACCAGTATAGATATAGTTTGTGAAGGTGGAGGTTCTCCGAAGCGCGTAACGAAAGTAGAATTGACGAAGCTATGGCAGGCAGATCATTATACTGAACATAGTGATAATAATCCTAGCAGAAAAGAAGAAGAATATAAAAAGAATTTTAATTTCTGTATATTTTTTTCAATCAAATGTATTACTTATGTATTATTATTCAGTTCGTTTTCTTCGAAGATTGCATAAAATATGTGGTTTTGTTTCCATTTAAGTATTGTTGTGCATACTTGTATATTCGTAGATTTTTTTCAGCAATTAGTACCAAGCAATTGTTAGTTTTTAACATAAAAAGCTTTTAGGAACATTATATTTTATACATATGATTTTATTTACAATTAAATCTGAAATTTTTGTGTATTTTAAAAATAAGATAGAAAAAAATATTGTTATCTTTTTTTGGAATTCTCATTTGATATTTGTAATCCACGAACAGTGTTTTCCCCTATGATATTATCTATTTAAAAAACTTAATTTTTTTCTCATAATTAATATTCTTTAATTATATTCGTAATAATATTCATTAATTTTGTTTTGAACAAAATGGTATACAAAACCTTATGTTATAAACAGGAATTATATTTTGAACAAAATTTCAAACATAACCTTGCACAATACTAAAAACTGCCAGTATTCTCCTTTTTTATTATTTTAAGGCAAAAAGCACATTATCGCCTCACTAAATGTAAGTGTAAGTGTAAAGTATTTACGTCGTAAGTGTAGTGTTGTAAGTGTAAGTGTGTGTTAGACTCGGGTGCCGCGAGGGCCTCCCTGAACCACATTTCAATTTCAGTTTATCACAACTCACAGATTGTAATTTCTAAATAAAAATATAAATATAGATATAAATATAAATATTTTGCAAATAGTAGGATAAATTAATTTCCCCGTGATTACAAGTAGAAAGACGTACCACTGACGCTAGCAGATAACAGCAGACAGCTGATGTCAGTATAATAAAATTAATTTTACACATTTTAAAACTTGCTGCAGTTTTATGTTTGCACTACCATATTTTACAAAGATTATCCGAGTACTGCATTAAACGCCTGGATATAGCTTCTTCCACATTTTCCTTTGCAAATACAGCGCGGCTAAATGTAGCGCAGATAATTTCGATGCTACATGTTTTACCTAAGGCAGTGTAGGAATGTCACCAAGATAAGACAGACACTAATGGACCAGCGATAACTTGTATTCTTATCGCATTCCACGCTCATTATATTTTTACTTTGTCATTAGAAGAAAAACCGCGGCACGCAGCTGTCTCGCTGACTTGATAGAAGCGAGTTTCACACCCTTTTTCATACCTATTTTGAAATTATGATTTCATCATCATAATCAGCATTAAAATGTACATGTATTAACGTTTTAAGCTTTCAAATTACATTGAAAATACGAAAACAAACCATGACCGCAGTAAAAAAAATCATAATTTCGATAGATTTTGAAAATTCAAAATAATATTGTGTGCAGGCTTTAACACTGGTTACAACAATGGAATTAAATTTGTAAGAAAATTTTAAAGCAAAAAAAAAATTATCAAGTTTTAAAAGAACTGAAGCAGCCGCTAATCGCTAAAATTTTAAACTGTTGAAACAATTTTGCTTTTTAACGAACCTGTCAAAGCTTTTACAGTAGTTGATTTTTGTGGCAAATTTGAATCAAATTGGACAAAATTACGAACGTGAGCGTACTAACACACACACACACACACACACACACACACACACACACACACACACACACACACACACACACACACACACACACACACACACACACACACGCAAAGGAAAACGAAATGGAAAGCCTGCATCTTCACCTTAAAACTTACAATACGCCATTGATATATATATATATATATATATATATATATATATATATATATATATATATATATATATATATATATATATCCAGCAGGGGTTTAAGACTAGCTGCACCTATTGAGAGGATTTAGACGTTCCTCGTAGTACCGGTGTCTAACACACACTTACATTTACAACACTACACTTACGACTTTAACACTTTACACTCACACATTTAGGGTGGCTATAATAGCCTCAATCTGCTTTTCGCCTTAAAGTAATATATATATATATATATATATATATATATATATATATATATATATATATATATATATATATATATATATATATTATTATTATATATATATATATATATATATATATATATATATATATAATTATATACAATTAACTTTTATTATTGGTCCACTATTTTTTAACTTTACGTAAAACAAATTAAATATTTGTAAACTTTTAAATGTTTTAAATTTATTTCAAGGTATTTCCCCTAATACTTTGATCATAACCGTTTACTTCTAGTAAATTATATAAGCCAATTTCCGTCTTACAACTTACACAATTTAAAATTCACAACATAAAATTTATAATACAAATTTATAATTGGATAAATTTCTGTAAAACACTTTTTCAATGGAGTTAAAAATATTATTCTTCATTTTGACTAAGAAATAAAAGTGGACTATTAGCGACAAAAACAACTTACAAATCGCGGGACTGAAATTACCTTGTCCGAAGACGGGTTAACAAATGAATCACAGCGGAAAACAAATTCTATACTACACTACATACTCGTATAAGGCTTTTTGCTTCACATTTTACTCTGCAAGTACTCTTTCACTACGTTCATTCTCCCTTTCCGAATCCTCCATTTTTATATAATAACAAAGAGAAGCACTAAAACACTTGACACAAAACAAATAAAGAACCGCTGCACTCATGCACTACGCGCCTTACTGACACAATGAGACTGAATCGCTAGAAGATAGTGATAGGTTGTTATTTAACAATCTGTTATTTTTTAGCTGCTAAATGGTTTTAGCATTAGCAGACTGCTAATCACACTTAAAAATAACAGATAATAAACGAACTACAAACTGTTAAATAACAGGGTTAGAGCACACTACATCATACCTGCTACGGTGCTAACTGCTAACGTAACTGCGGCTGCTAACGTCTACTGCCAACTGTTGAACCTGTTAAACGTTGAAGCTACTAATCTAACTGTTTAATAGCAGAGTCATGGCACATTGTTTCAACTGTTCCCAACCTGCCCACTGCTAACTGCTGAACCTGTTTAACGTTGAAGCTGCTAATCTAAACTGTTGAATAGCAGGGTCATAACACACTGTTTTGGACCTGCCAACTTCTAACGTCTACTGCCAACTGTTAAATGTTGAAGCTGCTAATCTAACTGTTTAATAGCAGAGTCATGGCACATTGTTTCGACAGTTCCCGACCTGCCAACTGCTAACTGCTGAACCTGTTTAACGTTGAAGCTGCTAATATAACTGTTGAATAGCAGGGTCATAGCACACTGTTTTGGACCTGCCAACTTCTAAAGTCTACTTCCAACTGTTAAACGTTAAAGCTGTTAATCTAACTGTTGAATATCAGTCATGGCACACTGTTTCGACTGTTCCCGACCTGCCAACTGCTAACTGTTAACTGCTGAACCTGTTTAACGTTGAAGTTGCTAATCTAACTGTTGAATAGCAGGGTCATAGCACACTGTTTTGGACCTGCCAACTTCTAACGTCTACTGCCAACTGTTGAACCTGTTAAACGTTGAAGCTGATAATCTAACTGTTTAATAGCAGAGTCATGGCACATTGTTTCGACTGTTCCCGACCTGCCAACTGCTAACTCCTGAACATGTTTAACGTTGAAGCTGCTAATCTAACTGTTGAATAGCAGGGTCATAGCACACTGTTTTGGACCTGCCAACTTCTAACGTCTACTGCCAACTGTTGAACCTGTTAAACGTTGAAGCTGATAATCTAACTGTTTAATAGCAGAGTCATGGCACATTGTTTCGACAGTTACCGACCTGCCAACTGCTAACTGCTGAACCTGTTTAACGTTGAAGCTGCTAATATAACTGTTGAATAGCAGGGTCATAGCACACTGTTTTGGACCTGCCAACTTCTAACGTCTACTTCCAACTGTTAAACGTTAAAGCTGTTAATCTAACTGTTGAATATCAGTCATGGCACACTGTTTCGACTGTTCCCTGTTGAATACCTGCCAACTGCTAACTGCTAACTGCTGAACCTGTTTAACGTTGAAGCTGCTAATCTAACTGTTGAATAGCAGGGTCATAGCACACTGTTTTGGACCTGCCAACTTCTAACGTCTACTGCCAACTGTTGAACCTGTTAAACGTTGAAGCTGATAATCTAACTGTTTAATAGCAGAGTCATGGCACATTGTTTCGACTGTTACCGACCTGCCAACTGCTAACGTCTACTGCCACCTGTTGAACCTGTTAAACGTTGAAGCTGATAATCTAACTGTTTAATAGCAGAGTCATGGCACATTGTTTCGACTGTTCCCGACCTGCCAACTGCTAACGTCTACTGCCAACTGTTGAACCTGTTAAACGTTGAAACTGCTAATCTAACTGTTGAATATCAGTCATGGCACATGTTTCGACTGTTCCCGACCTGCCAACTGCTAACTGCTGAACCTGTTTAACGTTGAAGCTGCTAATGTAACTGCTAAACAGGAAACACATTGTCAGTGTTTCTTTCCATTAATTGTTGTTGACTACTGTCCTGAGATTCAGATTGCATAGCAGTATCATATTTTTCTTTGTTAACTGTACATTTAAATGAGAGCGTTTTTTTATAAATAATAAATTTATAAATAATAAATAAAATGTAACAAAAGTCGAATTTGTACTGTTAACATTATACAAATATTTAGCTTATATTTTATATATTATATTTTAAAACATAAGAATTATAAATTAACAAGCAATTATTTGTCATTCAAACACTTATTTTTCGATTTTTCACAGAATTTTAATTGCAATAATATAGTATATATAAATGACAATATTATTTTAAATAATGTGATTATAACAAAAATAAACATTATCAGAACCTTTATTATAGTCTATAATAAAGTACTTGAAATAATACCTAACAAGAACATTTTAATTTATTAGGAACATGAATAAATAAGAGAAATCTAAAAAAAAAGATATGTCTACATAGATAGCCTACATGTATTAAAATACAATAATATTTTTTAAATAGCAATAATTAATTACAAATATCGAGCATGGCCCTAATCAAATTAAAATTAATTAAATTTAAATTGTATCATAGGTTTAGAAAAGGGTGCTACAAAATATATTTCATATTACTTGACGGTACGTGAAAGACAAACCGAACACAATTAATTGCATCTTTGAACTTAGCGTGTTCTCATTATCGTCAGAGATTTATTCACAAATCCTATAGACAAATTAATAGTGCAGGAAGGGTATCAAAACGTGCCAACTGCATCCTCATTGTATTTGCTTATCTCAGCTGTCAAGATAAGGAATAAACAATAAAGTAATGTGACAATATTATTTAAGCCGCGTTTTCCTGCTAAGGTCGTTTTTAGCAGTCTAGAAAATTAGCAGTTAGTAGTTTACCTGTTATTTTTAACTGCTAATTCTAATTAGCATTAACAGAATTAGCGCTTTTGCCCATCACTACTGGAAGGTGACTCATTTGTTTACCACAAAAACAGACAACCAGCATTTTTGCAGTGTAGGCTGTTGACGTCTACCGTATTTTCTTTCCACTACAACTAGCTGACTACCACTGTTGTTGCCGTGTGATGTGCACGTGATTTCCCAAACCTCAACAGGCAAGCGTTGCCATCATCAACTCAAAGAATAAAAAACTTTACAACAACATAATTATGTATTAAGATTATGCAATATATTATGTGTTATTTATTTAAAATAATATAACACGTTCTAATTAGAAAAAATTATCGTTTAATAGTAATGTATTAATTAACCAAATAAATTACTAAGTACACCAGTGATATAAGCAGTGATAATTATTCACTAGTACGTTAATGGGTAAATAAAACAATTACATGTATTTACATTAGTACAGGTTTTATTATTAAAATAACCTTTTTTTTCAGGCAAAAAACTAAAGTCCCCATCGTCGTGACTCCAACGATGGGGATTTTACCTAAAACTAATTCTAACCTAAAACTATCAAACTAAATAACAGGAACGTTTTTTTAGTAAGTATGGGTCTTTTGAGAAACTGAAAAAATAGCATACAGATTTTGATTGTTAAAATTGTAACAAGTAAGCCCTTATGGCCAAATAAAGCTAAAATATAAATCAAATATTGTCAGTCTACTCAGTGTTATAAACTTGCATATTTGGTAACTACAGTACGTTCTTTAGATACAAGCTAATACATAATATTTTGAAAACTAGAGGTTTTTGATAGTATTACAGCTATGTTATCATCCCAGATAAAAGAATGAAAAGGTAGCAACCTGTGATACTCACCTGTCTGTCACAGCAGAACCCTTCTTTGCACGATGTGTGCAGTTATATGCAGCACACGCGTAAGGCATAATAACAAAATGACAGGAAAACCATAAATACGAAAAGTCACCACCATAAGCCACTCTACAATGAGCAAAAACAATCAGCTTTCAATATAAATTACATGGCTGAGTGGGGTAAGTTGCCCGAGTAGTGGTGGGGGTAGCAAAGCAGACGATTCATAGGTTATAGATCTTTGTTTGTGGTGCATGGAAATGACACTGATTCGTTATCAAAGAGAACTAAAGCTATCAAACATATTGTCTTTTATAAAGATGGATGGATTCAGTTGGCTGAACCATGTTGAACGGATGAAAGTAAAGTATAGATTTTTCCATTTTAATTTCCAAATCAATTACATTAATTTATTAATACTTTAATAAGCGAAAAATAAAAAGTACTGATGCTAAATAAATACGGCTTTATATTTTTAAATTAACTGGTCGAACTTCAAGTATAATTATTTGAGCTCACGTTAAATCCTCTATATTGAAAACAAATTAGATTTAACGTTACAAAAAATCTAATTGAAATAAAACAGAAGGTAAGATCGGGCGTTTTTAAACGAGAGGTGATTTACAGGGGTTGAAAGTAAATTAAGGAGCTGAGGGGTTGAAGGTACTTTTCAACTGGATACCTTCTGGATAATCTAATTTAAACAGAACTTTACTACTTGTTAATATATAGACATTATGCGTAACGGATATATAGTATATCAAAATTATGGGTCCCCAGGTTAGATTCAAACTAGAGGATGGGATAATACAACCCCAGGCACTGCGGTCAACAGACCTATAGTGGGACTAAACCTATTTTGTACTAATTTAGCAGATTGATGCTCTAAGTAAGTCCCAACAATCCACTGACTAGTTAATTCTGCTGAAGATCCCTAGGTTCAAAAACGCCTAGACTTCTGCTAGCAAGAGCTCCACAATCATGGATTATGTGTCCTGCAGTTTCCTCTTTCCTGCACCACCTACACACGGTTTCTCCATGGTACACACCTATCCTGTTCATATACGCTCTCAGACCACAGTGCCCAGTAATAAGCCTCATGATTTTCCTGAGTAGTGGTATGCTCAAGACGTCTGCTGCCCCTTTAAGCCCTCTGTATGGAACCCTGCTTAAGAGGCGCTTACTATGGAAATGACCCATGAAGGTTATCCCATTTTGCCTGGTGTTGCTTATTAGTCCACCTATTAATAGCAGATCTGGTCAACGTCAGAGAGATCCCTAAAGTCGGCTCAGGTCCGATGAACTCAGATGCAGATACAAGTCCAGCTAGTCGGTCTGCCTCCTCATTAACTTCAACTAACTTATGCACCGGAATCGAGTGAAGAGTTACTCGGTTATCCAGGGACAGAGCGTTGAGGTTCTTTCGACACTGCCAGACCAGCTTGGACTGAATTGCAGGACCCGCAGGTGCTTTTATTGCTGCCTGACTATAGGTATGCGTATGAACACAAGCCTTCTTGAAGGCCCGTTTCAAGTTCTTCCGAACACAGTTAATGGCATCACTTCAGCCTGGAATACTGTTGCATGCTGTCGCAGGGTAACTTTCTTTAACCCCGGTCACAGGCTGTACACCCCAGCACCAGTGAATGTTTTTATCTTGGAGATAGCTGTATACCAGCTATGTCTTCAGATTTTCCCAACACATGATGATCTCCACCATGAAACGTCAACATGACATCAAAGGGTCTAGAAACCATATGTCGTTTGACCATCTGATCAATCCCCATCATTAGAATTGTGTCACTGATACTTTCTATGTTGCCCAAATGTTGAGGATAGTCAGACACCACCTACCTACAGTCTATATGCTGCCTCACGTGCCTCTTTCATGACGTAAATGTCAATGGAGAGAACTCAAGAACGATCTCCATTACCGCTGTTGGTACCGTGTTATTAAAACTGGTAATACACTGGCAAGCCAGCCTCTGAATTTTAGTCAGAGACTCTCTGCCCCCTCTGCTCAGCCTTGGTCAACTACACCACAGCACCATAGCACACCATAGGTCTAATGATCCCAGTACAGATCATTCCTGGTCTCACGTCCATGTTTTGCCAACTATTCTTGTTGGCCATTAATGACTTGTTCAATTTCCCCATGATGCGCCCAAGATGAGCATTCCAGGTTAATTTGATGTCCAACACCAAGCCCAGGTACTTACCTCGTTTTCAACAGAGATTGTATCCCCAAAGAGCTTATGACGTCCTAAATACGGGGTGGTCCTCTTAATCGTAAAAGGAATAAGAGTTTTTTTCTTGGGGTTAACCCCTTGGTTCTCCTGACGACACCAGGTTTCCACTAGTGATAGGGCTCTCTTCGTGAGATCCACAACGGTATTACCATGCCTATATCATGCCCGAATAAGCATCATAAAATCATCTGCATATCCCTGGGTATAGCATCCCTCCAAAAATAGAAGATCCAAGAGTGAGTCCACCATCATGTTCCATAAGACAGGAGACAATACTCCCCCCATGTGGACAGCCCCTGACTACCTTCACCTTCACTGTATCTCCTACGGCTTTAGCCACAACTCTCAGTATTACACCCCCATCCAGTCACACACGGTACTATCAATCCCACATCGCGACAGGTCACGTAGAATCGAAGAATGGGCGGCATTGTCAAAAGTCCCGTTAATGTCTAGAAAGACCCGATTGCATATTCTTTAGACTCTAGAATCCCTTTCAATCTGTGAACCAAATTATGAAGTGCACTCTCACAGCCTTTCCTGATTTGTAGGCATACTGACTGACATGCAGAGGAATCATGACTGCTCTAACAAGTCTCTCTACCAGAATCTCGAGAACCTTTAGAATGAACGAAGTCAGACTGATAGGTCTATAAGCCTCAGTGTCATATGATAGGTCTATAAGTCATCAGCATATGATAGGGTCAGCATATGATGTTCGCCCCGGTTTAGGAATAAAGACTACAAGGACCGCTTTCCACACCCTCGTGCAGAAGTCATTACAACCCTTCTGATACTAAAGCCCACACATTAATTAACTCTGGTTACTGTGCAATACCTGGAACATAAAGAGGACAATATCAATATTATTCCTTACAACTATGCATGTCTTAGGCCTAGTGGCTGACCTGTCGTAAACCAACTTACTTCCACTTACACCCAGCCTGCTATTCTGCCACCAGTCACCCAAGGTTCTTGCACTAGAGAAACTTCAGCTTTTCCCTGTTCACGCATTCTCCATAAAAATCAGTTGCCGCCTTACTGCGATGCAGATTAAATTCAACTACTCTCATCTTTCTGTGGAGTGAAACATTTATCGCAGGTCGAATGGGTCTGTACAGCAATCCCACATTCTGCTTCAATCCACAACTGGTGGATTCCACAAGATTTAGTACAAGCCCAGTTTCCTTCTTATCCAGTTATTCACCCAGGTCCATTTCCGCAAATCTCCCAGGGAAATAACGAATGAGTTACAATTAGTTTAGTTTCCATTGAAGTTCCCACGAATAACTTGGGAAAGAAAATGTCCACCCATACAGAGCCCAGCATGCATAGGTAAGGCTGAATTGAAACTGGAGGTCGCCAATTGAAACTGCTTCCCCTAAGCCATTCAGCCCTAGGCGTATGCTGTTCCACCTTAGCATGGGTTAAGGATGCGCCTTACGCTTCAGCCGTATTGATGCTGCTCCTTTTTACAGGCCAGAATTAATCCGTTACCACCCTGCACCGCGTGGAGGCGCTTAAGTATTAACAAGTTTCCCATACCAATAATTCCCGTAAGGATGTATTTATTTATGTATGGTATGAGAAACAATGTACAGACTCGATTCGCAGAGAAAGGATAGTGAATTACCAAAAAGTACGGTAGCAAATTTAACACAACCCAGAAACGGGAATTTTAATACGAAAATTTTTTTATAATTTAAATATACAAAAATGCACCCTTGCTAACGTTGAAATTCATATATTTATATGTTATATATTATAACATAATTATAACATATTATATTATATATTATTTATATACATTATATATATATATTATATATATATTTATATGTTACGCATTTTGTAAGTTTAATTTCAAAATCGTAATCAGTTTTAAAAATCTGTATAAATTTGAGTTAAAATTTATAATTCTAGGCCGTACTGTAGGATCTTCAATAAAATTAGAAAAACAAAAATACTAATTTATCGCTAATTACAATGGTGAAATCGTTTTTAAAAAAATAATACATAAAAATATAAATATTTGACATTTTTCTAATAATCGCCATTTTAAAAAGGATTTTGAAATCGGTTTTATTTACTACTTGAGTAAATTTGTTACTCAGTAAAATACGGACAATTTCAAAGTAACGTTTCAAAATCAAATTAGAATTTTTTTTTGAAAATCTAATTTACTATCGTAATCAGCAAAGTATTGAAAGTTTATATTTTTAAAACCATTGAAAATGGGAAAATTAACTGAATTCATCAATTTCATAAAAATCGATTTATGATCTCAGTCTTCTGTCATGTCCACAGCTAATATTATACATATACACTAGTTGTTCTGAAAGATAGTCTAGAATGAGAGATTTAATTAAACACAATCAGCAAGCTCACTAAAAATACCTCCCGCTTAGGGGATGGTTAGATTTTGAGACCCCTAAGTAAAATAAACTAGTTTTAACAAGATCTGTGGATGGTATGTTATTTGTCCAACAAATGACCAGAAGGTGAAAATGCCTTCAGTACTGGCAGGTAGACAAACAACAGGTCTACTGGAATTTAAGGATTAGATCTCAAAATTGTCCTCTTTTATAATTATTTGTTAAGTAACATATAACCGTCTCCACAGTTCTGTTAGATAAAGGGATATAATTATAAATAGTTATTACTTAATAAAACTTCTAAAAATTAAAAAAAAAAAAAAACTTTAAAATTTGACTTTTATATTAGAGTGTAAATAACGGAAAAAATTAAAAAATCATAAACATTTTAATAATTCTTGTTAATAATACAATTTCGTCACAAACTGATGAGAGAAAATAGAATATTTTATTGAAGTTTAGTTTGTTGCTGGTGTGATTTACCCAAATATTTTGTTTTAATTTATGTAATAAATTAAAGAAATTAAAATAAAATAAAGTATATGCAATTCACAACGAGAACTGTAAAAAATGGCACATGTAATTTTACTCTAATTTTGTTCACATATTAAGATACATATATTAATTGATACAGTCGATTCACTACCAACAATCAAATTAGTAAAATGATCCAATTCATATAAAAATCGAAAAAAGGAAATTAAGCTGATCCGCAATTTCAATTTTGAAATATAATTTTCAAAATATGAATTTATTTAATTTCAAATTTTCACACTGCAAGTTATAATACTTTGTACAACATTTTAGAAAAATCTGCATATTTTAGATTTCCGTCTGTTGTCGGCTCCTTTCGTATCGCTCTACCCCAACCTGTTCCCTGTTTCCTTTTTAGTAACATTTTTAGTAATAGGCAACATCCGTTTTTTATGTTTTTTGTTTGATCTACATTTCAGTGATGTATTGTAAAATGAGCAATTGGATCCTGGATCTTGAAATGTGCGACGATGTTGGCGTCTTGATCAATTTTTGAAGTTGTTATTCTACATGACGCTGTGAAGATAGCTATCAGTAAGACAGTTGCTTGTTGCGTTTATTATAAAATTGAATTGGCCGTGAGAAAGTTTGTGCAATGTTTTAGCGTAATTACAATTCCCTCCGCCAAACTGACTAACCGTCTGTTGCTTCTAGCGAAGAGTGCAAGGAAGAGTACATCCACTATGTACTCGAGGATGCTGGTAGTGGCCGTCAGTATTTACACAGAATTATTGAAACTGATCAAACTTACCTCTACAAATAATTCGCATCTAAAGTGAAAAAGCTATCGTTTTCCATTTTGAAATTACTATGGCAACACCTGGCAGCCTGGTAGAAAGTGTCTTCTTTTTTATTCGGAGTACTGAAGGCCAAATAATACCATTCGTTTTCAAAGCGTTGAAATAAAAATTTAGAAGCTGTCTTTATTTGGAAATAAAATTTGTATTGATCACGGAAATGGACCTTGAACCATGATGATAGTCAATCGGAAACACCGCAAACGCGTCATTTCCGCTTTCCCAGTAAACGTAATAAATTGCACGGCGCAAAGTGAATTCCAAAATGCAAATGAGAAAAAGTGAATTCAGAACGGATGACGTCAGAGCATTGTTGCCGTGGATATTTTACGACAAAAGTCATTTATCAAGCTTTTCTTTACAGCGCGAGTTTATTCCAGTTCAAATAATGTGACAGGTTCAACAAACGGAAGAGCAGGGGGGGATTTACTAGAGCAGGATTGTGCTTAAGTGGAAAGGTTAGTTTTTTATGGTATGCAATTAAAATTTTATTTTACTTTTCACGCCCAATTATCTGCAGAGTTACGTACTCAGCCTGATATCAGCGTATAATAGTTTTATTGTTATTTTTTTTATTATAAAAACGTTCCAAATTTATTACTGAAAAGTTTCTGTCTTTACCACATGGAGTGAGGGGATTTAATTTTTGAAATATTTTGAAAATGGGTAACCTTCCTTTGCTAACTTGACCTTAACATTTTAAAAATATCAAAGATTTTTGGCAGAAACATTGAATTCATCCTGTTCCGTTTGCTCACAACAAAAAGATGGTAAATTATCTCTAGCGTATAACGATGTGGAATAAGTAATGGTAATAATGAAAATAAAAAAACCCGATTTCTTAAATAACAGTGTAAAAAATTTGAATTACGAAAGGAAAACGGCAGCGTTTCGCTCCGCACAATCACCTACTAAATCTGTATACACACACACACACACACACACACACACACACACACACACACACACACACACACACACACACACACACACACACACACACACACACACACACACACACACACACACACACACACACACACACACACACACACGGAAAGTGCGAGGACAGGTTTTTAGGTATCCATAACTTAAAAATAAATTTGACAATACAAGTAACCTCATGAACAAAGTAACGTGGTAAGAATAAAAAAAATTGAAGTCGATAATTAAGGCGGAAAAAATTTTTGAAAATAGCATTTTTAACAATTTGCAGTTTCTTTTTCAACACTGACGCGTCTACAGCCTAAAGTACTGAACTGATTTTCATCAACAACGCCTCGTTTTGCCGCCGTTTTGGTTGTAAGTTGCTTAAAAGTTCCAAAAATAAGTAGTTTTACGATTGTAAAATAACAAAAAATCGCAAAGAAATTAAACAAATTGTATTTTAAACATTGATGTTACAGCCTAAACGTATAACAAATTTATATTAAGAATTACTTATTTTATTTTACAATTACTTATTTTATTCGTCATGGTTTCATACATCTGATTTTTCAATAAAAGTAAAATATATGTTAGAAATTAATTAATTGCGAATATGTTAAAAGTTAATTAACTGAATTTGGAACATTATAGCGCCCACAGCCTAAACTACACGAACGGTCACTCATTTTATTTATAATGGTTTGCAGTATTTCCCTTTTGTATAAAAGTTCCAAAAATAAGTACGTAAACAATTATAAAATTGCCATAATTTCCAAAACCAAAACAAAGTCAGAGTGTACAAGCCAACCGCTTTATCCATCCACCGTGATAGTATTATCTTACACGGCCACTATTCATGTGTGGTGAAAATGGGCTCTATAGGTCAGCCGAATATAAAATGGCCTGCATAGAACACCAATGGGACAGAGAGAAAAGGTGCGTGAGTGTGAAGTCGAGTTCCCACTTTCTCGCCACATCTTTCTCCTTTTCTTTCACTACCGCTGAGTAGTAAACTCAGACTTGGAGGTAGCTGGAGAAGAATTCTCCTACATGCGCGAGAAACCCTTGCACAGGCCGAGTAAATTTGGGTCACAGCGAACGGCGAGGCAATAAAGAAGAAAAGGTAGGTAGTTAGTTCAAAATACCTATTCATGCTTCACCGATCATAAGCCTACATAGTGATTTTTACCATTAATAAATATCTACAATCTAAAAATTAATTTATTTCTATAAACATTTTATTTTATTCAACGATATTACTTGTTTTATTTATCATGGTATTTGGTACCAGTGACATTTCTTTAAAAATAATTCCAATGTAACCATATACCACCAAGTGGTAAAAATTTCCCCGCCACGTTCACATTTAAAAACAGTTGTAAACACCTTTAGATTGTGCCATGAACCAGTCATCTGTTCACTGTTTACACAATTTACTAACGAAATCGGAATCTTCACACCTGGCTGCGGCGTGTTTTCCGTGCAATAAATCATTAGTCAATATAATGGTGTTCTTCCACGTCGTTTACTATACTCAGGGTATTGGCAGAAGGTACAGTGCAGATGTAAAATGAAGAGATTATTAAACTTGAAACACGCGTTCACGTTTCGTGTTCAAATTATATAATTCATTCAGAAACGAAAACCATATGCTTTAAGGAGACAACTTACAACGACCTATCCGTCCTTTAATAATTCACATAAAATAAATTCCACACAAATAAAGTTACATGAAAACTTTAAATTTTCTTCAAGCACATTTCTATATTTTATATATATCTTTATCAAATCTATTCGCGAGTGAAATTAGACAGGCACGCTGCAGCACAGAACAAAGATGAAAATGTATAAGCAGATGATTATAATTATAAAAATTTTCAACAATTCAAACTTAATTTAACAATACAGACTTGGCGAGAAATTTCTTATACTTGATGCTTTTGTTTGGTTAACAAATAGTTACGAATTAAAAAGGGTAAGTTAACACGTTTTGATTTATTTTTGTTTATACCGATTTTAGTTAATATTCTCCATATGAAAATTTGTATATATTCTTGAGCTGGTTATGAAAAATGCAAGGAATGAAACTGAACTGAAGATCTTTTTAAAGATGACATAAGTATTTATCTATGAGTCTATACTACACAGAGATCTTACTGTATAAGACATTATGCACTGAAAATGAGAACACTATCAGAAGGGAAACGAACCACGTACTTTTAGGTTAGGTTTTGAGACTACAGTTGGGTTACTTGTTTCAGTTTGGCCGCTTAGATAACGGCCTGCTAAGAACACCAGTGGAACAAAGAGAAAAAATGTGCGAGTGAGAGGTCGAGTTCGTAAACTGTGACTATAACTCCCTTCTATTTCCTTCACTATCGTTGTAGTAATACTCTGTATTCTCAGATTGGTAGACTCTATGCCACTGAACTGTTGGAGGTAGCTGGAGGGGAATCCTCCTACATGCGTGAGGAATTCTTGCACTAGCTTTTTACTAAGGAGCTGCAATATAATGTATGAGTCACTAAGTCACTAATGATATTAATTAGACATCTTAATTGAGTCACTGCAGCAATCTATAGACTCAAGGATGGGCAGACAATTGATATATATATATATATATATATATATATATATATATATATATATATATATATATATATATATGTATATATATATATATATATATATATATATATATATATATGTATACACACACACTTGTTATATGAAGTCTAATTCAATGTCTGTACAAATGCTTGAGTGTATTCTTTTACAGAGATCTTACTCGGACGCCATACTATTTAAATCGATCTTCCATTCAATATTTCAATTGGAGATAAATAATTAAATACTAATCATTTTCTCTATCCACTCGTCATATATAATTTAAATATTAGTAAAATAAAAATAACATAGGTCATATAACATTATCATTTTTTTTGCAAAATTAAAAAAAATATTCATGTGGTGGGGGCCTATAGGCAGCGCCTATGTTTGCCTGTTCCTAAATCCGGCACTGGAGCGCTCTGATGTCGGATTTTGGTACTACATGCATTTTACTGTACTTTTCATTCTTGAATCCTGATTTTAACATTGAGTTGGAGCTCTATGTATTATAGACTCAGGCGTTGTATGATCGTATTTTTTAAAACGTGAAGAATGCAACTTTCAATAAGCAAAACTTAGAATTATGTGTTACTTATCGCATGTATTGACTAAGTCACTTCTTTAAGTGCAGTTTTTTAAAGTCAAATAATTTAACTATGTTTAAGTGAAAGTTAAGTTAACTAAGTTTTGCAGATGGCTGAGTTACGCACTTAGCCTAAGGCATACTGGACACTTAACCTAAAAGCGTAATGCCATACCAAAGCTGCCACGGGGGAAATCATTCTTTAATTTATTTTTATATAACTTGATAGCAGTAGATTTGGCTGCAATTTAGAATCTAGTAATATCTCTTTGTGGAAATATATTTTTATTAGTTGTCATTTATTTTATAAAGGCCTGTCACAAGCTATAAATTGTATTTATATTTCTTAAGAAGGGGATGGGAATTTGTTATCCCCATATTCAAAATATTTTTTTGAGTAGTGCACATTGACAAAAAAATCCGTTTAAAGAATTTAATAAATTAATGCACTGTTTACAGATGATCATCTTATGAACGTGAAAAGTTCAGTCAAAATAAGAAACTCATAAAGCAAAGCCAAATTTTAAAGATCACCAGGTCTTTGAATTCCTAAAGCTATATTTTTTAATTTTTAAGTTTTGATTATTCAAAAATACATTAATAAAACAATATTTTTTACCACTTTGAATAAATTTTTCTTTATTTTATGTCTAAATTAACTTGTGTTTTTTTTCAGAATTGTCGATTATTGTATATTAATTAAAGAACTATGCACTTTTTATGAAATAAATCATAACCTATAATATTTACTTTTATCGATTTCGACATTTTCAAAGTAATAAACGTACTGATTTTCCTAGATTTTATTCTTCGTTTTAGCGTTTAAACGAAGACTCGTTTTCTCTATTTACCATTGTTTATATTTTCTTCAGCTGTTTTGTTTTTATTGTGATAAACCAACCAATAACATTTATTATCTTTTCAAATACAGTCTCTATAAGAGTTGAATATTTTACAAACTTCATTGTTACCAACCACAAAACATCACTCCGGTTTAGGTACAAAAGAGTTTTCTACGAGATAAGGTCCTTCTAACGGAACGTAATAGTATGCCGTGCTCATATCCATTGTCGGCAGATAAATAGACATTCCAATATATATTTTCCCTTTCGGGTCAATACACTTGTAGTCGAACAGCAGTTCGCAGTCTTTTTTCAAATCAGGATCGTAACTCAACGCTTCGGTCAGCGTGTTCCAGGCAAGTTCGTTGAGAGCTTGTTTAATTTTGGCGGCCTTTTTCAAAAACCTTAACTCCAAAACAAGCGCCATTCGTTCCGGGTTACCCGTGTATATCACTATATCAGTTCTTCCTACGCTAGTTCGGCTGCCGTTTTTGAATCTATTTTGTTCTCGTTTAATGGCTCTTTTCATAGCGGCAACCCTTCCCTTTAGTAGTTTAGGCATGTGGTCAATTGTAAATTGTAAATCTGACTGCCAGCCGACACGTCTTCTTCCGATAGCAAACTTGGACGAGAAAACGTCGAAAAGAAAATTGTAAAATTTTGATTTTCTTTTAAAATGTTGTCTGTCTTTATATAAAATTACTTTGTGTAACGCGTGGTGAAAATCCACAAAGGCTTGCGTATTGTTTTCAGCGAACTTAAATGATGACACCACTTTTAACAACTCGTCCACGTGTTTTTGCTCGTAACTACATCTGAACACTTGAAGATCACTTACAAAGGTTGCAATGTCCATTTGCATCTCTAAGTTAGGTATCTTAAGACGAGTGTACTTCTGTAAACCTTTTATGGTTTTGTTGTAATCCGGAACCAGGAAACCGAGATCGTACAACATCACGGCGAACATTTTGCGGGTCCTATCCATCGACTTCGTTTTCATCACGTTAATGTCATTTTCACTGAGATATCTCTCCACATCGCCGTAAAGACCGGTACCGTAGATCAGCTGGCGTGTAAGCGACTTGATGATCACCGTGTCATAAAATTTGTCCCACGTTTCCAAATGTACTAACTTACGCCAATAACGTTTAGGATTGATTACTTTCGGTTCGAACACAGTTTCTGGTTCGAGGTTTTCCTTGATGTACTGAAACACGGAATGCATATTGTACATGGTTAAACTTTGGTTTTTCACAACGTAACCGCCGTAGTACATCTCTAACTGACCCATAGTTTGATTTATTTGTTTCTCAGTCGCCCCGTATCGCGATAGAAGCAGTCTTACTTCGCTATCCGTAAACCCGTAGTATTTAGCTAACTTGTGGTCACCTAACCACCGGCACTCTTTGTATATTACGCTCTTAGGGATCATATAAAATTTCACGTTGGCTTCTACACACTTGTAACCTAATTCTGTCATGCGGATGACTCCAGCCAACATCCCTCTGTGAAAAGCGTATTGGTACTGATCGAAGATTTTCCTCGTGATGTGATATAAGAGATGTATGGATTTTGGAGTATCTTGGAGTTCTCCTAAAGCAAATTGCTGGGCGTATGCATCGTACTCGTCTATAAGTACTATAGGTTTTGTTCTATATTGCCGCTTCAGCATATTTGTTAACCATGAAAAAGCATCCTGAATGTCCTCCAAGTCTAACAGATATCCGGCTGACATGTTACAATGTTCCAAAAAAAATTGCCTAAAATGTCCTACAAACAATGTTTTGTTATGTTTAAGATACTCGTGTTCGCTGAAGGTTCTGCTTATCATCCGACGCAGATTGTGTAAAAGCATTTCAAAAGTGGAACAGTTTCCTAAAAAGTAATAATCTATATGAATTACCGGGAACCGACCGAAATATCTATCCATAAATGTTTTGTTTTCGCAGATCTTAAGTTTGTTATCACAGAAAAGCCTGTAGTTTGCGGTAGTATTCGGTTGAATATGTCTTCCTTTGCTGTCAACGGGAATGGAGTAAAACCGTTTCAGCATGTCGATTATCGCGGATTTTCCGAATTTTCTGGGAGTAGTGACAACCCTCGCTCTCGGCAGAAGTTTGAAATCTGCTATCAGCATTGTTTTGTCGATAAAATTTTTTTTATCCCGTACAAGTTTAGCGAAGTCTACTGGTCCGGAACCGCCCTCCACCTGGAATAAGGACAAAAACACACATATATGAAAGAAATGCATATCACTGAAATAGACACATTACAGTATTATTAAAACGGCCAAAGTGAGGAAGTTATTGTAGACTTATATCTAAAACAACAATAGTAAGTATGCAGAAGTTCGGACCGGAAATAAGTTTAATGTCTTTTTAAAGTTGAGTTTTGTATCGGCCGTAAGGGTGATCATGTAGCCTGTTGGCTCGGACGTTTTTAACCTTGTGTCCAAAAGAATTATGTTCGACTGATTGAACAACGACTAAACTGGAACATACAATGAATAGAACCGAACAATTGCGTCCCAATCACTTAAACAACCAGTTCAGTAACTTTACTAATTATATTTCCATTGGGAATAAGCTAATATCATTTATTACTATGGAAGCACATAATATTGCTTGTTTTCCATTTCTGCGATTATCAAACTGCTTATAACCCACTTGTAAAACACACATCAACTGTCAAGCAGGTTATAACACGTTTGAAAACGTAGTTTTGTTAACAATCTTTTAAACAATTATCTTTTTCCAATCTTAATAAAATAACACGATTGTTAGGTAGAAGATTTAAGCTTTACATGTCACGTTTAAAACTTATGTATCTTCATTAGTACTTACTATAATTAATTCGTAAACAAAGACGCTAATTATAAGACCTTCTTTGCTTGCGAAGACTCTGCCAATTTGTCAATTATGAAACATTTATTCAACCAAAATAATTTTCTATAGTATTTTGGTTGCTATGGTTTGAAAGCTTAGATCTTGTTCTTGAATTTATCAGTTGTACTTTAAATGGTTAAACATTAACCCTGTACCAAAACTCACGGCAAATGCCTGAGGACATGCAGTAAACAGTACAAAGGTCAGTTTGCGATGGCTCCCATTTGTTATACTAGGCTTCAAGCTCTAGGACCCGATTAAGAATGCGCATGCGCGGCGCTCAAGAGAGCTCGCTTTGGCTGCAAATGGATGTCTCTCGTTGACCACACTCGACAACTTTGGTCAGTCTCACCGAACACACTCGAGAACTTTGGGAAGTCCCCCGCCGACTCTACTTGATAACATTAGCGATTCTCTCGTCGACGACCTGTGTAACATTGGTCAGTCTACGACAAACTATCGCTCAAAGATATACATGACAGAGCATTCAGAAGACTTATAAATTGGGCACACGAATCCTTAGATTATTTAGGATTCCGAAAGCTCGAGAACAATCAATACTTTAAATCCTAAAAATCCTTACACTCGAAAATATTAATCACCTAAAACATCCTTACGCTCGAGAATATTGAGCACCTAAAACATCCTTACGCTCGAGAATATTGAGCACCTAAACATCCTTACGTTTGAGAATATTGAGAACCTAAAACATCCTTACGTTTGAGAATATTAAACGCCTAAAACATCCTTACGCTCGAGAATATTGAGCACCTAAACATCCTTACGCTCGAGAATATTGAGCACCTAAAACATCCTTACGATCGAGGATATTGAGAACCTAAAACTTCCTTACGCTCGAGAATATTAAGCACCTAAAACATCCTTATGATCGAGAATATTGAGCACCTAAAACTTCCTTTCGCTCGAGAATATTGAGCACCTAAAACATCCTTACGATCGAGGATATTGAGAACCTAAAACTTCCTTACGCTCGAGAATATTGAGCACCTAAAACATCCTTATGATCGAGAATATTGAGCACCTAAAACTTCCTTTCGCTCGAGAATATTGAGCACCTAAAACATCCTTATGCTCGAGAATATTGAGCACCTAAAACGTCATTACGTTTAAGAATATTAAACACCTAAAACATCCTTACGCTCGAGAATATTGAGCACCTAAAACGTCCTTACGCTCGAGAATATTGAGCACCTAAAACTTCCTTACGATCGAGGATATTGAGAACCTAAAACTTCCTTACGCTCGAGAATATTGAGCACCTAAAACTTCCTTACGATCGAGGATATTGAGAACCTAAAACTTCCTTTAGCTCGAGAATATTGAGCACGTAAAACTTCCTTACGATCGAGGATATTGAGCACCTAAAACGTCCTTACGCTCGAGAATATTGAGCACCTAAAACTTCCTTACGATCGAGGATATTGAGAACCTAAAACTTCCTTTAGCTCACACCTAAAACTTCCTTATGCTCGAGAATATTGAACACTCGAGGATATTGAGCACCTAAAACTTCCTTACGCTCGAGAATATTGAGCACCTAAAACATCCTAACGCTCGAGAATATTGAGCACCTAAAACATCCTTATGCTCGAGAATATTGAGAACCTAAAACTTCCTTACGCTCAAGAATATTGAGCGCCTAAAACATCTTTACGCTCGAGAATATTGAGAGCCTTAAAAACATCAGTACACTCGAGAATATTGAGCACCTAAAGCATCCTTACACGTTCGAGAATCCCATCGTCTGCATTAGCCCAAGTGTGCACAATAGTCGGACGTTAAAAAAAAAAAAAAAAATCAAGAATATGAAGCGCCTAAAACTTTCTTAAGCTTGAGAATATTGAGCACCCGAATACCTGCTTTCAATAAATTGTGGAGTTATTTTACATTTTATAATTAAAAGCCCTTTTTGGCGATGATGACTCTACGTCGGTGAGCAAAAAATCATGAAATAGTGATTCCCAAGACCGAATTTCCACTTAGCCTTTCCATAAAATTGAACAGTAGACGAATTCTTTAATGCAGCCGACTATCCGACAGCAGCGTAAAGGTGAAAATTAACGTTACAGTAAATTAATTACAGTACATCTACAAGATTTAGTTTGTTATCTATGATTTTTCAAACTGTGGTGTACATGTGAAATAAGAAACGACGAAATACAGAGCTCATAGGAAACTAAGATGTCTGTTTTTGTCATAGATAAACATAATTCGTCGAAAATATAGAGTGAAAGTTGCACTACAAAGTAATATATTTGACTCAGATAAAATGCAAAGGTTAAATATTCTATTTTGTCTAAAAAAATACATAATTTCTCAACTGATACAACATCAATTTGTTATTGTATTTCAGGTTTTGCAAGCTGGATTTGTCATAATTTCGATATGTAAGTTATTGTTGTTTTTTTAATGTTTTGAAGTATTTAAAAATGTGTTATTTGATAATATTAAATTTAGTTTTTGATACGAAAATAAGTGATAAAAGTGACTAACGGCAAAACTAAAAACGTTTCTGGTTATAATCACAACGGAAAAATCTCTTTTTCAATAATTTCAATTTTTTATATTTTTTCAATGAAATGTATTACTTATGATGTACATATTACTGTTCAGAGGTTCTTTTTTTTAAATGAATATACAAAATATATGGTTTTGTTAGAGGTTACATGTTGTTACAACTGAATTTTCGTAGGTATTTTTCAGCAATTTGCACTTAGGACAGTTTTAAGTTTCTAATATAAAAACATCTTAAAAATTATATTTTATATACATAATTTTATTTATTTTTAAATTTGGAAATTTCTTGTACATTTTGAAGAAATCCAAAATATATTGTTCAAATATGATGTTATCAATCCATAAACAGGGTTCTTTTTTATTCGTCAAGTCAAAATTGTCCTAAAAAAAATTGTTTTTTTCCATACAAACAACGATTCTTTAGTTTTTCGTAAAAAATAGTTTACAACACTTTACACGTTAAACGGAAATTATATTGTTACTGAATTTCAAACATAAACTTGCACAATACTAAAAAATTCCAGTTACACTTTCAGAGCAAGTAGGGTTATAGCTTGTTTTTCAAAATCTGAATCATATTTCAATATAAATTTAGCAAACACACAAATAAGAAATTCCCTATATATTTTACCAATACTATTGATATTATTTCAACAGTAGGGATAAATTAATTTCCCCGTGATGTTTACAATTAGATAGACTTACCACTGACGCTAGCAGATAACAGCATACAGCTGATGTCAGTATAAAATTAATTTTATACATTTTAATATTTTTTTGCAGTTTTATGTTGGCACTACCATTTTTAAAACGGTTTCCGAGTACTATATTAAACGCTTGGAAGTAGTACCTGGCACATTTTCATTTAAAAATCCAGCGCTACTAAATGCAGCGCTGATAATTTCGTCGCTACATCTTTTACCTCATACAGTGTAGGAATGTGACCAAGATAAGACGCACGCCAACGGACCACCAATAGCTTGTGTTCTTATCGCATTCCACGCTCGACATTATATTTTTACATTATCATTAGAAGACGAATCGCGGCAGGCAACTGTCTCGCTGACGTGATAGAAGCGAATTTCTACAAGTGTTCTTCTCTAACTTATCTCTTTTGACATTCTGAATACACCATCAAAAGTAGCATTATAATCGACATGTTTAGCATTTTAAGTTTTCAAATTACATTGGAAATACGGACATAAACACAATCCGCAACACAAATATCATAATTTTAATAGATTTTTTGAAAATTCAAAATGCTAATGTGTGAAAATTTTAACCCTTATTGCAAAGGTAGAATTACATATGCAAGAAACATTTAAGGCAAAGTTATTTACTTTTATAGATTTGAAATAGCCGATATTTCTGCTAAACAAAATTTGAACACTGTTGTACGAATATTGCTAGTTAACGAACTTGTCCAAGGTATTTACTTTTATAGATTTGAAATAGCCGATATTTCTGCTAAACAAAATTTGAACACTGTTGTACGAATATTGCTAGTTAACGAACTTGTCCAAGGTATTTACTTTTATAGATTTGAAATAGCGGATATTTCTGCTAAACAAAATTTGAACACTGTTGTACGAATATTGCTAGTTAACGAACTTGTCCAAGGTATTTACTTTTATAGATTTGAAATAGCGGATATTTCTGCTAAACAAAATTTGAACACTGTTGTACGAATATTGCTAGTTAACGAACTTGTCCAAGGTATTTACTTTTATAGATTTGAAATAGCCGATATTTCTGCTAAACAAAATTTGAACACTGTTGTACGAATATTGCTAGTTAACGAACTTGTCCAAGGTATTTACTTTTATAGATTTGAAATAGCCGATATTTCTGCTAAACAAAATTTGAACACTGTTGTACGAATATTGCTAGTTAACGAACTTGTCAAGGTATTTACTTTTATAGATTTGAAATAGCCGATATTTCTGCTAAACAAAATTTGAACACTGTTGTACGAATATTGCTAGTTAACGAACTTGTCCAAGGTATTTACTTTTATAGATTTGAAATAGCCGATATTTCTGCTAAACAAAATTTGAACACTGTTGTACGAATATTGCTAGTTAACGAACTATTATTTACTTTTATAGATTTGAAATAGCGGATATTTCTGCTAAACAAAATTTGAACACTTTGTACGAATATTGCTAGTTAACGAACTTGTATTTTACTTTTATAGATTTGAAATAGCGGATATTTCTTAAACAAAATTTGAACACTGTTGTACGAATATTGCTAGAACGAACTTGTCCAAGGTATTTAATAGATTTGAAATAGCGGATATCTCTCTAAACAAAATTTGAACACTGTTGTAAATATTGCTAGTTAACGAACTTGTCCAAGGTATTTACTTTTATAGATTTGAAATAGCGGATATCTCTGCTAAACAAAATTTGAACACTGTTGTACGAATATTGCTAGTTAACGAACTTGTCCAAGGTATTTACTTTTATAGATTTGAAATAGCGGATATTTCTGCTAAACAAAATTTGAACACTGTTGTACGAATATTGCTAGTTAACGAACTTGTCCAAGGTATTTACAAAGTTGAATTTTGTGCAAATTTGAATCAAATCGAAACACACACTCTCACACACTGTTTTATATACTCTCACACACTGTATACACATTCTCTCTCTCTCTCTCTTGTCATCTGGCGTTCAGGATCGGTTCTCCTTTCAAATTCCGAGGACTGAGTCTTACAATGAATGCCGGTCCAATAACTAATTTTGCCTATGGAAATTTGCTAATTATAAATAAAGTTCTGTTATCGTAAAAAATTTCAAATCTTGATATATTTGTTGGTACTTTTTTTCTGTTCCCTGCTGAGTCTAAAAAAAGTTGCTTCTACTTGTATGTGTTATGTACAATACATACAAGTGTGTGTGTGTGTGTGTGTGTGTGTGTGTGTGTGTGTGTGTGTGTGTGTGTGTGTGTGTGTGTGTGTGTGTGTGTGTGTGTGTGTGTACGCGGTCACACACATATTTGTGACCTAAACTAATTGACTGATGAAGTTTAACTTTCTTTGATAACATATCGAGCAAAGTGTTTTCTTCTAAACACGGTTTTGTAAGCGCTTTCTGGTTAAACGATTTTTAAAACTGGATATTGTTTTAAATAAATAGAGTGGATATAAATTTAATTTAAATAGAGTGGATATAAATGGACTCTAAATTTGCTGATAAAGCTTTGTAAAAATATAGTTCTTGAGTTCCAAAAACAATCCGATCCTGTAGCTACTAAAGCATAAAACAGAAAAGTTAATTTATTGAAATCATTTTATCAGTTTTTGTTCTAACTTTATCGTGTTTTTATTTTTTTCGATTTACTTTCGAACTCATAGTATCTTTTATTTTAAATTTGTTCTACTGACTAGGGTTATAGCTCGTCATATATGACAAAAATATGAACAAAATCTTATGAACGATTTTGAGAAACACTAAATAGCTCATTCTTTAACGGGAACTCGTAAATCATCATCTTACGTTTCTTGGAAACAAATTCACGTCATTAAACGCTGAGAAACAGCTGCGTACTAGTTTGAATATTAAATACGATAACTTAATACCGATGTACAACATAATCCTTGGGAAGGGATGATTAACCCCAACCCCGTTATTTACGTTGCTAGCCGCGTTCTACTTCACCTGAGCCATAAATATTTAAAATGAAACGTTTATTTCGTAACACCCTGTGATTTATCCGCCATTGTGTTACACGATATCAGCGTAAGCTATGGGTTAATACGGCCGATTTATTGCCTAAATATATGAAATGAGTTTAGTAAAGTTAAACTGTACTTTTTTTTATCAAAATGAGAGAATATTTTAACCCTCCTTTTAATTTTGTTTAAAATTTATTGTCCAATTTTGTGTTCTGTTAAGCTGCACCAACGCACAAGGGGGTTTCCGACATTTGCAATACAAAAACGTTACGCAAAACCCTAATAAATATGAAAACCTTGTTATGTTTTTTTACAGTAATCTACATTTGTGGGAAATTTAGGAAAGTACAACATTACAGTAAAAGGAACGAATAGCTTGTAAATATTTGTTATTTCTTTAAAAGGGAGTATTCCGCGATATAAAGAGGCACAAAGGTCTTAATGTCCAAAATGAAAGTCTTAAATCACGAATTTCTAACTGTATTCATTTCTAACTTTAAACATTTTAACATTTTTTATGGCTGGTTGTGACGTTGGATTTTGCTCTATATGTGCCAAATACACACACACACACACACACACACACACACACACACACACATATATATATATATATATATATATATATATATATATATATATATATATATATATATATTGTACTATTTATATATGATATATATATATATAAAATTTCATATAATACATATTGATTATATCAAACATGCAATTTCTAAATAAAATTATTAAAAATATGTTTTAAATGAAGAAGTAAAATTAAGATAATGAACGAGAAAACTATGACATTAACCTAGTTGATAGCGTACTAGGCTTTCACCCCGAGGACCCGGGTTCGATTCCCGGCCAGGGCTTGGCATTTTCATACGCAATAAACCCGTCTGCATTTTCATCGTCTGCATTAGCCCGTGTTAGTCGAACGTTAAACACACACACACACACACACACACACACACATATATATAAATTGTGACTACTTTCTAAACAGCTGATTTCGCACAACAGCTGCTTGCGAAATTCAATAAAATTTCATAATTCAATACAATTTCAATTGAGGTTATGTCAAACATGCAATTTCTAAATAAAATTATTAAAAAAATATGTTTTAAATGAAGAAGTAAAATTAAGAAAATGAACGAGAAAAACTACGACGTTAACCGTTTTAACAGAAATGATTAAAACGAAAAAATGAAATTAACGATGCAAATGTTACAATTAATAAAACAGTTATGACTGAAGAGCAACATCAACTAATCTTATAAGAAAAAACGAGGAATCGAGAAAAACATGAATCATGATTTATATTTTTGGTTTGGTAACAGAAATTTTATTCATGTTTTTTTATTAGATTTTCTCTAGAATTCACTTTGAGATGTCTAAAATATTTTTTACAAATATATGTACGTGTTTGGACTGAGAGGTGAGACTGTTAGCAGTTTTAAGCATCCACCAAATTACTTTTGTATAACAAAAATCTATTTTGTTAATAATTAGGACTTATTTGTTGCCTAACGAAATCCACTGTTAAGTTCAAAGATGGAGTCAATTTGAAATTTAAAAAACGATTATCTTAACCCGTTTCTAAAAATTTGCTTTCATAATTGTCTCTTCTTTTCTGCTTAAAACGTCGTTTTCCGATTCCTAGCTTCCATTGTTCGCTGTCGTTCCATAGTTCTTGATCCAACTCCCTTTCTCACTTCCTTATCAATTCCTTCTTTTCAACTGTCTTGGTCTTCCTCTTTCTGCTACAATATTAAAATCTGGAAGTCGATTTGGGTCCTTACCTTGAACATGGCCAAACCATGTAATGGTAACGTAAGTTGGTAAGCAGTCTTAATTTCTGCAATTGTGCGCTTCTCATGGTTTCACGGATTCTTAAATGTTTTGTCTTTTCTATACACGACCGTAATCAGCCTTCAGATCTGCATGATTACTTAAAACATTTATTTACGCATATTGTAACGCTATTTATGGTAGTGAAATGAATTTCCAAAATTGTGTAAGTTAAAAATTACTACGAAGTCCGGTTTCATTTTAATATTCTCATTGTAAAATACAATTTTTTATATTATTGAATTTTGTTAATTTTTAGGAATTTGCTATCATTGTCACAGTTACCATTATCATTTGCAAAAGAAGCCTAAAAAATCTTCAAAATGTTTATTAGTATTCCATATTATATAAATTATTTACGATATTTTTTATATTTTATTGAAAGTAGTTGGAAGAAAAACGTTTCTCGTGTTCTGTTGTTTTGTTCCACTTAATTGGCTAAATTGTAATGCGATACTGTTACTTCTGTTTGTTAAAATTGTTGGACAATTCTTTTTGAAAGACGGGACTTTCTGATCGAATTTTTACACTTTTTTATTTTAAGTCGTCTAATTGAAGGCACATTTTTAAAAATTGTTAATGTTACTTTAAAAACAATCATTTTAAAAAAAAATGATGCAACATAAACACTAAAAAATTGTTCCTGTAAAATTGAAGAAACATTTTTATTATTGTTTCGCCTGTAGACAACTGTATAGGCAAATAGTCTTGTTTGCTAGTTGGGCGGGAGTAGAATCAGTCAAGGTAGGCGAAAACCACTTGTGTCAATGTAGCCAGAACATGATGTGATTAGACAATAAACGTACTGAAATGGTAAGAAGTAGTGCAGTCTTACTAACATTTGAAAGTCCATTTTTTTGCCAAATTGAGATTACAGTAGAAATTGTTAGCTTGTTGTAGACAGTATATCAGTGATATCATTCAAGCATGAAAAATCATAGTCACTGTGTTATAATAGGAAAACAATTATAACGGGGAAGAATGATCACAGCCCACACGCCAGACAGATTAAGGTCCTATTTGCTCCCCTCCACTCACATCCGAGTGTCAGCAGTGCTTGCTTTGTTTTTTGGTTAGTTGAAGTAACGTGTATTAAAGACATAACCTCATGTGTATAAGGTAACCTGTTAAACAATATAGGTGAATCATCTTGAGTGATTTTAGTGAAACAGACAGTGAAGAAGGGACGAGTATACATAACGATGAGAAAAATCAATTAAGAAATTGAGGCAATTACTGTTGATTTTGAAAGAAATCTGTCTACTCTTTAATACAACCACATCTGACGTATACTATCGTCGACAAGTGAATTTCATTTCTTTTAATATACATGTATTGTCACACTCAACCTCAGTATATTAACGTATGATGGAAGTGTCCATCAGAAGAAGGCAGATAACAGCTGCTTGATGCTTAAAGACTTCTTTGGGACATTCTTAGCCCAACAGTAAAACACATAATTCTTTTCTGCGACTCGTGTGCGGGCAGAACAAGAATGTTACAATAACGAGATTTCTGCACTACACAGTTCATACACTGAAACGATTTGCAACCGTAAAAGTAGTTTTCCTTTTAAGAGGCCACTCGTATATGGAGGGGTTCAAGGATATGAGTCTCGTCAATGCAAAATCTTACACTGAGGCACCCAGTGACTGGAGGGACGTCATCAAAAAGAGCAAATTCAAACCATCACCTTTCACTGTCATCAATTGTGCAACAGACTTCAAAATTGAAACTTGGACAAACTTTTTATGTTAAAAAGTGCCATATGCCTACACGACCAATTAGTATTTTAAAGGTTGACCAAAAGCAGGCAAGATTCATGTTTTACAAGTCAAACTACTTGGGTAGATATTTGAAAGCTTTTTTTGTTAGGAATAAAGGCACAGAAAACAAGAAATTAAGAACGTCTAACAAGCAAAATGACCCAAACGTACTGAAAGAACTTTTCAATGGAAAACTGCCCATTAAACCCGCAAAATTAAAGGATCTACTACATTTAAAGCAGTTTTTGACCAGTCCCGATTCTCAAGCATTCTACGATTTACTGGTTCCTGTCCTTGGTTTGGACGAAGGAGGAGAAGATGACATTGAGCATCCAGACAACCCACCAATTGATGATGCTCCATAACTGGCAAAAACGATCAAAGTCCTGACATCTTTTGTTTTGAATTTAACTGTTCATGTTTCATCTGTTAAGTGTTGTTTTTTTCTGAATATGTAATGAACGCTATTTTAAAATGTACACAGTTTAAGAAAGTTATTTTTATGCCAATTTTTAAGTTATTTAATCGACTTGAAACTTGAAAAACGTATTTCTGAAAATTGTGCTAAGCAGGACTGTGATCGTTCTTCCCGTGGCCCTTCATTTGTTCATAGTCTTTAAGAAAGCTTATAACTATATAAACATTGCAATATTGTGGTTGTCGCAATAACATAGGTCAGTAATAACCCAGCAGTCCCACAGGAATTGAAGAACTTGATACAATATAATATTGGACAGGGTGATGCAATATTGCCTGAGAATGCTTCGTCATTCTATACAATGACATTTTTGGCAAAGTATGAAACTGAGTAGGTTTTACACTTGTATTACATACTATACCTAAATACTGGGTACACTTTCTACAATTTACTGTTGTAGACTTTACTTGTATTGAAAGTTACAAATTATGAAGTTGGACACTATAAAAACTTACACGCTTTATACCATTCTATTTTATGCTTTACCTTGAAGTTTCCTCCTTTATTTGTGACAACATAACAGTAGTAAACGCTTGAAACACACATCAGCATTTATAGTTTAATGACATTTATTAAATTATTTTCTTTTATTGTATTGTGTACTGTTTCAAGTTTACTGTTCAATTACATATTTGAAGAGTACGTCATCAACTTGTAATAAAAAGTATTTATTTACAATGACAAAAAATGAACGTTCATTTTTAAAGGCCAACCATACAAAGTAAAACATTTTCGTCGTTATTCCAAATATAAGAAAATAAAATTAAAATATTGTTGAATGTAAAATTGACAATATTGTTACCCATTTCAGCATTACAGCTCCTATTTTACCGCAACCTGCTTTACATTTCTTTACGAAAAATTCTAAAAAGTTGTTTAACCCGAAAAGAGAAGAGGACATTTGGAAAATAATGAAAAATTGTTTTTGTTATTTTAAGGCGAAAAGCACTATGAGGCTATTATCGCCTCCCTAAATGTAAGTGTGAGTGTAAAATGTTAAAGTCGTGTAAGTGTACTTGTTTAAAAAAACAGAATATTGCGTCTTTTATAAAGATGGATGGCTACAGTTGGCTGAACCATGTTGAACGGATGGAACTAAAGTATTAATGTTTCCATTTTAATTTCCAATTCAATTATAATAACTTATTTATAATTTCATAAGCTAAAAATAAAAAAAAACACTGGTGCTAAATAAATGCAGCTTTATATTTTTAAAGTAACTGGCTGAACTTCAAGTATAACTATTTATACTCACGTTAAGTCCTCTATATTAAAATAAAATTAGATTTCACGTTGAAAAAAATTAATTGAAATAAAACAGAAAGTACGATCGGGCGTATTTGAATGAGGGGTGATTTACAGGGGTTGAAAGTAAATTAACTAGCTGAAGGGTTGATGGTATTTTTTAACTGGATTACTTCGGAATAATCTAATTCAAGCAGAATTTTACTACTTGTTAATATATAGCAATTCTGCTGACAGGTATGCAGTATATCAGAATTATGGCACTCAGATATATCACTGATGTATTGATAGTGAAATTCCAAAAATTACTGTAAACGGTCAATTTAATGTGACAAATTTTTATCTTATAATAAATATACAAAAATACAGCCTTGCTAACGTTAAAATTTATATATTTATATGTTAAGCATTTTTAAATTTGATACTAAAATCATAATCAGTTTTAGAATCTATAAAGACTCGTGTTAAACATTTATAACTGTAGGTCATACTGTAGTATTTTCAAAAAAATGAAAATTAAAAATACCAATTTATCGCTAAGTACAATAGTGATTTTTAAAAATTGGACATGAAAAGGAGCGAATATTAGAAGTTTTCCTATGATGAAATAAAATTTTCAAAAAAGTGTAAAGTAAAAAAAAATTTTTTAATGATTATGCGTTAGGCGATTAATACTTAAATAAAAATATAGATTTAAAAAATGTATAAAAAAATTGAGATTGAATTTTATTCTCTCAACTTAAAAAAAATGTCTTTTTATGGATACACAAGTAATAATACAAGATAATTGTTTTTCAATTCACAGAACTGTCTGCTAACAGTTTTCTTGGGGGATTTTCTTTAAGCTGTCGATGGTCATCTGGAAGTTATCCTGGACACATTTCTTTGCAACTTCGTTGGTAATCGCTTGTGAGTGGGACGTTCTGTCTCTTCCAAACAAGGTAATGAATTCTGTAAAAATAAACACACAAAACTTACTGAAATAATGTGTTTAAAACAAATACAAACTCAATCGTTACTAAAAATTATCTAAACATTCGGAATAATCCTATTCGTTAGCTATAGACAAAAGCATCTCTGATAATGGTGTAAGGTTTATTTTCATTTTTTAATTTACTGCCCATCCATAATATCTTTATTTCGAATTTAGAACATTTATTTGAATTATAAATCTTTATAAGTAACTAAAATTTCGGAAAATCTGTTAAACCTTTCTATTTCGAAATGTTGTATATTTGATCAAAAGCGTTTGAGTTGGTTTCGATACCACTGGCTAAGAAAGACCCTGAAAATTGTCTCGAGAAATGTTACAAGCGTAAGTACATATCAAATTTCATCAAAATCTATTGACCAGCTTAGTCTCCTATTATATTCACAGCTAACAAAATACATTTACACTAGTTGTTCTGAAAAGACAGTATACAATGAAAGATTTAATTAAACACATTCAGCAAGCGTACTAAAAATACTTCGCGCTTAGGGGATGGATAGATCTTCAGGTCCCCCAAGTAAAATAAATTGATTTTAATATACGAGGTGTGTTCAGAAAGTAACGAGAATTTTAATTTTTTGAACAAAATATTTATTTATTCTTCTACATTGATGTTATCGCCTTCAAAATAGTCCCCATTGGAAATTATGCACTTGTGCCAGCGCTTCTTCCAATCCTCGAAACACTTCTCAAACTCGATCTTTGAGATAGCCATTAGTTCTTTCAGCGATGCGCTTTTAATGTAATCTACGGCTGTAAAACGACGGCCCTTTAAGGTTCTCTTTATTTTTGAAATAGGAAAACGACATAAGAGCCATGTCTGGCGAATATGGAGGCTGGGGCATCGTTACAGTACTGTTTTTGGCAAAAAATTCACGAACAATCAATGAAGTGTGAGCTGGTGCATTATCGTGGTGCAAAAGCCGTGAATTGTTTTTCCACAGATCCGGGCGTTTTTTTTTTGATTACTTCACGCAAACGGCGTTGAACTTGTAGGTAGTACTCCTTATTGACCGTTTCACCTGGTGGCAGGAATTCATGATGCACTGTCATTAATATCGAATAACACAGTGAGCATAACCTTCAAATTCGACCGCACTTGTCGAGCCTTTTTCGGTCTTGGCGAGCCAGAATGCCTCCACACGGATGATTGCGCCTTAGTTTCGACGTCATATCCGTAAACCCATATTTCGTCATCTGTTATAATACGTTTCAGTAATTCTGCATCGTCGTTGACTTCATTTAGTGACTCCTGAGAAACTTCCATTCGCCGCTGTTTTTGTTCAAAATTCAACAATTTTGGAACGAATTTTGCTACCACGCGTTTCATACACAAAACACTGGAAACAATGTCATGACATGATCCAATCGATATGCCAACATCATCAGCGACCTCTCTAATTGTGATTCGGCGATTTTTTATAACCATTTCTTTAACTTTTTCCACGTTTTCATCGGTTGTTGATGTGCTGGGGCGTCCTGGGCGTTCGTCATCTTCAACGTCTTCACGGCCTTCTTACAAACGCTTATACCACTCGTAAACTCTTGCTTTACTCATAGCAGACTCACCATAGGCATTTGGTAACATTTCACACACTTTGTTACACTTTATTCCATTTTTTATGCAAAATTTGATACAAATTCTTTGATCCATTTCTATTTAACAAACGAAAATCGCCGAGCTCATAAAAACACGTCTAACCTTAGTGGCTGTCACAGACAAAGTCAACAATGAAAACTGCTGAAATGTGTATCATATTTCAAGGGCATGTATACCAACATAATAAAAAAAAATGTTTGACAATCGGACTCTCCAAGCCCGCGTAATTTAAAAATTCTCGTTTTTTTCTGAACACACCTCGTACAGTATGTTATTTGTCCTGGAGCAAAAACTAGATCTCTGATTTCTTTCAAATTTTAAATCTAATTGTTTCCCAATATTCCCTGGTGAAGATTGTTTTTAAAAATGCTTATAGAAACTTACACGTGTGGCGTCTATAAATGGCGGATAACAAAATTGGAATTTGTATGACTAGTTTGACCATATTTATGAATGTCATTTGGCCATATTTCCACCGTTATTAAAAATTAATATAACACATTTGTTTCTACACTTGTTAAATAGAATAATCTAGTCATCAACAACCAGTTATGATAACTAGATGACTATTTTTAAAAACGGAAAGAAAAGAAAAGATAACTAAAGAACTTAACAAGTTAAATATATATATATATATTCTTAATGCTAGTTAGACTAATGAGGACGACGAATCAGTGTTAACAGTAAGTGTATAGTAACGTGAGCTAAGAACTCTTAGCTTCATGGAGCAACTGTGGCTCGAACTAAGAACCTTTAGGTGAGCAGTTGAGTGATGTAATAGACTACGTGATGTAACAGTAAGCAATACACACACACACACACACACACACACACACACACACATATATATATATATATATATATATATATATATATATATATATATATATTCTTAATGTGAGCTAAGAACTCTTAGCTTCATGGAGCAACTGTGGCTCGAACTAAGAACCTTTAGGTGAGCAGTTGAGTGATGTAATAGACTGACCAATGCTTTAGCCACTTCGACCACCATACATACACACACACACACACACACACATATATATATTTTTATGTGTGTAACTTTAAACTTGCGTTACACACAAGTTTATAAAATAAAATGCCCTTAGCTTCATGGAGCAACTGTGTGTGAACCTGTGTGTGTGTGTGTGTGTAGACTGTGTGTGTGTGCTTGTGTGTGTGTGTGTGTGTGTGTGTGTGTGTTATTAAGTTATCCATAATTCAATGGAGTTTTTATTAAGTTATCCATAATTCAATGGACCTTCCGGTCGTATACTGTTGCGTTCAAAAATAAAAAAGTACATTCCCAATTGTACTTAGAAATTGTACTACTTGTTGTAGTATTTGTAGTTACAAGTTCACACACGAAAATCACGAATTAGAATGACGTACGATTTTAAGAACACGTAACGATCCTATCAATTGGTACTCCTTTCAATTGGTACTCATTATTTGTGTTTTTTTGTAAACTTTGCAAACTTCTAAACTACATCGACATTCTCACTGGCCATAAATGTAATTTTTTGTTTTGTTGTGTTTAGTCAACTGTACGCGAACAGCAGATTGGGTGACTCGAAACAGCGATCTTCATAAAGGAAAATATTGTGAACTGAATGATGGATAACAGGGAACTTATATTTGTATCACTTTTATTCGGAGGCATGCAAAATGAGAAAATAAACGTAACAGTCTATAAATAATGTCATAAGACTCAACTGACATGTGGTAGCTCTAGAATGGTGGCCAAAAGCTATACAGGCTATAACAGACAGCAAATTAGCAAGCTTGCAACGGTTTGGGGGCTTGTTGGTAGTGACCAGTGGGCAACAATGGGTGCCTTTAAAAGCACACCATTCACGAGAGGGCTGGAAAGTGGCAAGCGACCAGTACGCCCGGGTCAGATTGTCTGGTACACAGACGGATCACTGCATGATCATCAGTCTGGATGTGGAGGATACTGCGAAACCACTGGGTATCCTAGGTATTCAATGCTAGACTAGGTAGGTATTTCACTGTATTCCAAGCTGAGATATGTGAAATCTCAGCATGTGTTCATCTAGTATTAGAGGAAGGACTTACAGGTAAAGACATACTCACAGATAGCCAAGTGGCATTACAGGCTCTCAGCTCTGTAGAAATCACATCCAAGTTGGTATGCGATTCCCTCCACTCCCCCATGTGTCCGGTCAAATGCTAATATGGTGCAATTATGATGGACACCTGGGCATTGCGGGATTGAGGAAAATGAGAGAGCAAATAGGATGGCCAAGAGAGGAGCTGCTGATCGACTAGTGGGACCAGAGCCCGAGTGCGGCATTAGTCACACAACTGCAAGAGGAGCAGTGAAGAAATGGGCTAGGAATGAACACATCAAACAATGGAGACCCTGGCCAAAGAATGGGGAAACGCCTTCTCTCGGGAAAAGTCTCGGACATGGCCACTTCCAGAACCTTTAACATAAGGTGGGATTGTTACAAAGCTCGCCTTAGTGTCGTTTGTGCGGGCGGGGTGTTGAAACCGCAGCACAGATATACCTTGATTGCGAGGTCCTAGAAGGAGACTCTTTTGAACTCAGAAACCAAATAAGGAGTTCAACCAGGACACCTTACACAAGATTCTAGAGCTCGATAAGGACAAGCTGACATGTCGGGAGCCACAGAGCCTCTGTTAATCCCCAAAAAGGAATGAAAAATGACAAGAAATAAGTGAGGAAAAACTGTGATGCAGGATAATGTAAATTGTACGTGAGAAGTTTAATGTAGTATTTTTTTTGCAATTTACTTTGCTATTTAATCAGATATGTTGTGTTATTTTAATATTTACCTGAGCTGTGACCCGGTTCTATTTGTGAACACGAATAGATGACAGCAAAGTGATTGTAGTCAGTGCATGTGATGTCGTAAGCGTAGACTAAAGGGTATCCACCAACTGAAAAAATAAATGCATGTTTATTACAGTATACAGATGTTTTAGAATAAATGGGGAACGAGTATTTTAGAAAGTATATTATTTAAAACACTTTCTTTATTTCATTATAGTCAAATATAGACTACTGTAATATAACTTGAAGTTCCCTCTTTTGGTAGAAATTCTTTATTCTTTAGCTTATCTTGTAGCTATCTTCTGCTAGTTTACTTCTATTTTGTTTTTTAAGTCTTTTCAACCAATTCTTATAATTTACTACATTTCCTCCCACTCCGACGGTACCTTTTGAAATTGTAATTCTTCTGAATGTATAAGATTTTTTTCCATGACTCTTTTTAATTGTTTGTAATACTAACCTATTTTCTTTTATGAAGTTATCTTCAAAATTTCTATAAATTTATTTGTTACTTCTTAATTCTTCTGGTATAGTTTAAAAGCCGTTTCTAATTTTTAGCTCTGTCTTGTACACTGTCAAGTTTTAATTTTTGTAATGATTTATGATTTTTTAATTAAAAAAATCTCTTATTATATACATACCTATAAATTCGGTTTTGTTTTTTTTATTATATATATATATATATATATATATATATATATATATATTCAGATTATTTTTATTTACGAACTGTTTTAGTGTTATACTTATTTTTATGTTACGTGCACATTACAAAAAAAAAATGTTTAAACGTAAATAGTAGGCTGGAAGGTTAGATTATTCTTTTATGACATGCCTTCACACCATCTGTATTCCTTCTTTCCAAATTATGATGATTTTTTTCTAGAACGTAGTTACAGTAAAATTGTTGTTCTAATACTGATGTCATTAATCAGCTTTATTGTAATCTTGTATCAGCCGGT